>OY744552.1:19833396-19855896 GCA_963556195.1 Sepiola atlantica | reverse complement strand
TCTTCAGTCTGATTTTCCCGTCTTGTGCAATACTGTAGAAACTGCTTGCCGTTTTGTCTCCAATGATGTCTAAGGTTATTTGATTGAAGGGTGCTTGCTATAAAGAAACGAATACAACAAATATAAACAACACCAATTTCGTTACACTCGTAAATAGCCAATGCATTTTATGCGGAAATGAAAGTAGTAAAATGTGCTTAGCAATGTAGATATTGAGATGATTCATGCAATTGATCATTGAGCACAAATGAAGGCTTACATTTAGAAGGTTTTAATTTAAGATTGAAATATTTAGATAATCAATGGCATTCATGTTTTTAGAATAAATTGAAATATTTAGATTGTTCGTCTAATTCACGTTTTAGCGAAACTTAAGGCTACATTTAGCAGAAATTGAAATATTTATATTGTTCATTTAATTCATGTTTGTCCGAAAATTAAGGCTAAGATTTAAGAAGTTTTTAGAAGAAATTGAAATATTTAGATTATTCATGTAATTTATGTTTGAGCGAAAATGTAAGCCTGAATTTAAGACGTTTTAAGATAAAATTAAAATATTTTGATAGTTCGCACAATTTATATAAGGTTGGAAGGAAAAAACATTCTCACAAAATGGTCAGTAGGAAGTAAGAAGTCATAGTAAAAAAGGTTGGTAAGAACAACTTTAATACATACAGTGTCGGCATCTGTGGCAGTAACGGTGAAAACCACTGAATTGACATTTAGGTTTCTGTCGATGCTCGTACTGTACGGCTGATTTTCAAATCTTGGCGGGAAATTATTTTGAATAACGTTGATTCGAACCGAAGCTGGTGAGCTTACTTTTGGCGGAGTTCCTTTATCCGTTGCAAGGACAGAAAACTAGAATAAAAGAAATCGGGTTATTATTGAAGATATCTAAAATGATTATCGTACTAATAATAATATGGTTAATAATGGTGCAACACTTATAACTAGTAATAATAAGCACTTATAATGACGTCAGCAGAAATCTTTTAACAAAAGGGAGTATAGATAACTTTTTTTAACCTAAGCTGTCCGTCGTCTGTGTAAAATTATTGCACAAATAAAAAAACTGTTGAGTGTTAAATTTTTCTCCACTTTCACCAGATTCCAAAAGGCGGCAATATTATAACACAAATAAAAACTGGCGTGTGTTAAATTTTTCCTCACTTTCCCCAGATTCTAATAGGCGGCAATATTATTACACAAAAAAAAACTGGTATGTGTTAAATTTTTCCCCACTTTCACCAGATTCTAAAAGGCGGCAATATTATAACACAAATAAAAAGCTGTTGAGTTTTAAATTTTTCCCCACTTTCACCAGATTCCAAAAGGCGGCAATATTATAACACAAATAAAAACTGTTGAGTGTTAAATTTTTCCCCACTTTCCCCAGATTCTAAAAGACGGCAATATCATAACACAAATAAAAACTGTTGAGTGTTAAATTTTTCCCCACTTTTCCCAGATTCCAAAAGGCGGCAATATTATAACACAAATAAAAAAAAACTGTTGAGTGTTAAATTTTTCCTCACTTTCCTCAGATTCTAAAAGGCGGCAATATTATAAGACAAATAAAATCTATTGTTTAGATTAAATAAAATAGGGGATCAGTTAAGATTTTTGAAATGCACAAATCACGGCGAATAGTACGAAGATGGGAAGGACTAGTAACTATGAAAAATGGGTATCTTCCTTTTCCCTTCATGGCGATGGATTAGCTAAGTTGAATTCACTAACAGACCAAAACAATTCCCCTTGAAAGACACTTAATATTGACCGATTGGATGCAAAATTTTGGTGGGAGAAACGCCGCTCCCTTTTCTTGTAATGTGATCGTCAAGCAGTCGATATCCAAGGCCGTTCACTTTATTTGTATCTGAAGAATCCAAAACAGTCGTCTACGTCGACGTTAAATGGACATAGTTTATAGTTGTTCTCATTTTAAGCCGCAAAATACAATTAATTTGACACTATCCGGATCACCGTCTCATAACGACTGGGACTCCGTTTGTGCCACCCACACCGGTGTCGCTGTGGTCAGGTCGTTGACGAGTTTGCCATGCATCCTCTCTCTTGTCGATTTAGTGCCGGCCGCCTGCCTCGCCACTCTGCCCTTAAAGACGTAGTCAGGCGAGGTCTGGGACGCCACTTGTTCTGACTCCTTTTCACCAGCAAGGATTGTGGAATCCGCGGTGAAGCCCGGCACGGTGGCTGTGCTCGCCGAAACAAGGAAGCGCGGAAAATACAGCTAGCTCACTGACCGTTTTGTCTTCCAACCAATTTCAGTGAAAACGTCGGATGTGCTTGGCCCCGAGACTGTTAATTTTTTTCAGGACATTAGTCAACAAGTCAGTCAGCCGTCTGTGTAATATTATTACACAAATAAAAACTGTTGCGTGTTAAATTTTCCCCACTTTTCCCTAGATTCTAATTGCCGCATTGTTCATCCGATCAATACCTGAAATTATCATCTAATTTTAGTAAAATTCCTAATATTTCCTGAATCACATTATCGTTGTCCATTGATCGCTTTATTGACGTATGGTCAAGCGTAAGAGCTGTTTTCCAATTTCTCTCAATTGTTTTTAAAGTAATCATTTCAAGTTATTTTGATTATTATTTTTTCATTAGGTGCTTCGAGTTGCCTAGAAATTGTTCGCGTTTATAAACTAAGCTATTAACCGTCTGTTTTCCCCACTTTTCCCAGATTCTAATTGTCGCATTGTCCATCGTCTGCGTAATCTCATTACACAACGTTGAATTTCTCGGTGAAATAATGATGTTTTTATTGTAATTTATTTAATTTGCTCTACTTTTAAATAAAGACGTTTGCTTTGTTTATGTCGCTCGATATTTATCCATAAAAAGCATTTTGAAACCAACTCACCTGATATGATGCCGATTTTAACGGGTCATTGATCAAGCTGTCTTTTAATTTAATTTCGCCTGTGTCTGTATCAACGATGAAATATTTCTTGGAGATTTCTGGACTCGTGCTTGACATGGAGTACATGATGGTGTTTTCGGGGGCCTGAAATTGTAAAATAGAAATGACTTGTAAATGCTCTTCAGATATAAAAAAACCCTTAATGCTAAGATAATAAGACGTTTTAAAGAATTCTGTCCATATGTTAGGTTCCTAAATAACTCTAGTGTAGAACATAATTCAATATAGAAAAATTCATTAATACAATTATGTCGGCCGGATTGTAAAAGTTGAACCTAAGTAGCATTTAAAGTGACAAATAAAACTTTGATTTTGATTCGCCATTTTTTATATATTGTTGTACCATGTTATTAGCAATAAAATAACGTATTTTATTACAATTTATTAAAAAAACAACACAATCTCTTAATATGAACACATTTAAAATAAACACCTAAAAAGAATAATTAGTAAGGGTTAACTGATTAAAATTTTTTTTTAACATAGTTCACCCCAAACAAGGCAGGACGCCACTGTAGACGTAAGGGGCTACTGAGAAAAAAGAGGAGAGAAGGTTTGGGGGGGGGGGTCAACCTAAATTGGGATCTGCGCAGCGAGATGTCTGTTTACATTAGTTTTAAACTTCTGCATGTCTGTACTGTCGGGGAAACAGGGGGAAGGGAGGGAGTTCCAGAGGCCAGCAGCACGAGGAAAGAAGCTATTTGAGTAGAAGGCTCTCCGACATCTGGGGACCTCCACAGTGAATGAATGAGACTTAGTTGATTGTCGAGTTTGTCTAGTGAATTTACGTCGAGGGGGCACCAGGGTAGCCAATTCATCGGAGCATTGAAGTATTTGTAAAACAAACATAAGAATGCTACATTGCGGCGAAGGGACAGGGACTGGAGCTTGGTTGACAGTGAGTGACCTATTAGGTTGGCGATTCTTTTTAGACCTTGTCAAGGAGGGAGAGAGTAGTAGTGATAATTTACTTAGAAATATATGCAAAACAAATTTGAATGTAGCGGATCCCGGGTGACGTCGTATCAATACTGCCAGTAATATAAATTTGCAGTTAATATTATTTCCTTCTAGCAGGGATACCCGGCGTTGCCCGGGGCAAAAGTGTGACATATTTCTATTAAAACTTCCATCCATCTCTTCCCCGTCTCCCGTCAGTTTTCTCCGCCCAGCCTATTTCTCTCTCTCTGGACATACACTTTTTATAGATTACTCGAGTCGGTGCAAGGGAAATAACTTTTTGAAAAAAATCATAGTTACTTCCCTTTAGTCAGTACATGAAAATTACAAAAAACATCAACACTACCTTGACGAAGTCGGCGACAGTTTAGAGTAAATAAAATGGGTATTTTTCTAAATTTTAGATAGTATTCATTCCGGGCAACGCTGATCAAGAATATACCAACTTTGTGAGTGTTTCATTGGTAATTTTGTCATTTTTATCTGGACATATACACACATACATCTTTTTATATAATATATTTCTATACGCTAAAAATCACAGTCACTGTTGATAGCCTAAAATGTCTTTGCATTTGATAATTAAAAAATACTATCAACCAGGGCCATTTCTTTCAAAGAACATCTTGCTTAGAATTGACGGAAACATAAAATATGTTACAGCTGTGTCATGCATATGTTACAGCTGTATCACACATGTTACAGCCCAGTTTTAGTGGTCAGACAAATCAAGGTAGATTAGTTAAAAGTTGACACAAGATTATTATAGTAGCCCCTGATTGATGGTAGGAATTGAGACGAATGTTTATGAAGAAAAGACATAAGGATGTGGAATATTTTTAAATAGATTTGTAACAATGATACAATTTTGTAAATAAAAAGGTGAAAAAACAACAAATAGTCAACAAATAATTGCTACTTTGTTACAATTTATAGACAAAATAATTTATCTGGTTCGGCAGATTGGTGATATAAAGACATTTTTAAGCAAGTATATAATTTTTAAATAGATTTGTAACAAAAAATTACCTTAATTTACTGTCTACGAATGAGTCCCCGAACCTAATTCCTCGGGTCTATTTGTAGTCCCGCCCGTGACGTCACATCCGGCGTCACATCTACCTCCTCCTCTGTATTCGGATCGCTTCCCTCGTCCCCTGAACTGCTGCTTGCATATCTCCGGGGTTTTCTTATGTGTCGTCTTGCTCGTCTGAGTGCGATCGGGAGGTCCATTTCTTCGTCGCTTCTTTGGGTCTGTTCCTCTTCTTCCAGTTTCCTTAACTCATCACTGAAAGGGAACTCATCATCCTCCCCTTGTTGACGGGTCGTGTTTTGGGGAATTCTTTTTAGTTGTGACGTGTGTCTTAGCACCCGTTTATCTCCTTGCCTTATAATCGCGGATTCCCCCTTGCGCTCTCCTACTGTCCATGGTGTTGGATGATAAGCTGGGGTTAGCTTATTATATCTACTTTGTTTTAGGAGTACACTTTCTCCTGTTTCTATGTAAGATGGTTTGGCTTTATTTTTCTGATCTGTGCGATCCTTTAATTTGTATTTTTCTTTCTTGTCTTTTTGCCGAGCTGCTCTCCAGGCCTGGCTTTCAGGTCTTTTTTGTAGTCCTGGCAGGTTGATGTTCACCTCCCGACCCAAGAGAAGAGAGGCAGGTGTTTCCCCCGTCATGGCATGAGGGCTGTTTCGATAATACATCAGGAATTCTCCTAGATGTTTCCTCCAGTCCCTTCCTTCAGTGTTCATTGCTCTAATCGCTTTCAACATAGTTCCAAAGAACCGCTCACTTAACAAAAAATGATAGCGTTGGTGTGACATCATAGATTTATGATTTACGCCATGTTGCATCAATTTAAACATAAACAATAATAAAAAATAAATAAATGAATGAGTAAACATTATCAATAGCATTGGAAATTATTTTAATAGTTAAAAATTAGTTTGCTTATAAAATTATTGGTGGTAGAAAACAATGTGATACTTGATATATACTAGAATTATGGTCCTTACGTAGGGACCATCATTCTAGTAAAAGAACATTGCTAAACATCATGTGTCAGTGACAATTCATGTTTTTAGACTTTAAAATTATCTTTCTTATAGTATGTTATTATGGTACTTATGCTTATTAACCCTAACATGTTAGACCGCTCTTAAAAATAAAATAGCTAAAGAAATGTATAAACTTTGTTATGTACTTACGTGGTAGATGAAAAAAAGACTGTACACCAAAAATTATGCAAATTCATCTAGTATTTATTCAATTATAAATAAAAAACGATTTTATCGCTCGGTAGATATTTCCACCATTTTCCAGTAGTCAAGGACGATAACTCATATTTTCACGATTTCAGGGTTTGTTTACAAAAATGTCAAAATGTACGTAAAATCATTTTTTTTCTTTTTCTTATAATTTAATAAATACTGGATGAATTTGCGTAATTTTTTCTGCACAATCTTATTTTCAGCTAACACGTAAGTACATAATACAGTTTATACATTCTTTAAATATTTCAATGTCAGGGTTGATATGCATAAGCACCGTTATTATTTTAAACAATGTTATTTGGTTATTGTAAAGATTAGGTACTAAAACATTCTTGCTTTAACAGAAACTTACAGATCTGTCTTGGTCCTTCGCGCTGACGGTGGTGACTACCGATCCAATTGGTTTATTATAGCGGATAGTCTCTACGTAGGATGTTGGTTGGAAAGCGGGAGCAAAGTAGTTTCGGTTGACGGTAATGTAGAGTACGCCCGTTGTTCGTCGTGACGGCGTGCCAGTGTCAAAAACCTCGATTCGTAACTGATATAGAAGAACAAAAATATGATTACAAAAATGAAAAAAAAAAGAATAACTTACAGTATATATAGTGTATCATTTAGTTATTTCCCTCTGACTAAAGCGTCAGAAGTACAAGGATCCGAATATGTAGTGGAATAAGGCAGCTTAACTAAAGTAGGTACGACCTCTCCGTCACTCTCAGACGTGAGACCACTACTACTTGCATCGGAATCTGGTTCCTTCCATTCAGCACTCTTTGATGATGTGGCATCGCCTTTGTCCACTACCGGTGCCGAATTGAGACGTGGACGTATTTACGATCAACGACTATGAACATATAACTTTGGTGATACTGCTTGGTTTGAATTTTCTTGGACTTTTGGCTTAGATCAAAGTGTAGTATCTGTTCCGATGGATACTGCACCCCATAGACTGGTATTGTCTTGGCCTTCGGGGCTTGATTTACGCCGGTCTATGGGTCTGTCCTGTGCAGTTCTAGGAGGTCCACCCTCCCAGGCTTCGCCTCCCCTCTTTGGGGAGGAGTAAGTTTATTGCTTACTGCCTGAGGCGCCCCTACCAGAGAATGCAAACGGGGCTGCCCAGGCAATTTTTTAACCCCACTTTCCCGACCTGACCTTGGGTCACATCTACTTGTGGGAGTAAGATAAAAACTGGCCTTGTGCCTAACGCCTGGAGAGGAGTAAATCAATACTGCCTGGTCTGAATTCCGATGTGCAACGTCCTTCTAGATTCTTCATCCAAACTGTGTCCCCCCTCTCTGTAATGGTGTCGAAATCCTTTGTGTGAGCCTTTTCACTCTGATCTGGTATGAATGCGGCAACTTTAAGGTGTCTGACGAGCAGCTCAAGGATTAACAGTTAATGAGACGGAAATGATGATAAATTGTGAATGCCAACAAAGAGTCGTGATATATGATAGTTATAGCGTGAACATTAAACAACGAAGAATTTACCGTGTATTGTGAGCTGGTTCCGGTTTTCAAGTCACCTTTGACTTTAACATCGCCCGCGTTGTCTATGCTGAAATAGTTTGGGGCAGGAAATTCACCATAAACCGCGTAACTCAGTTGATTGAAAGGAGCCTGCAATTAGAATAAACAAGAAACAAACAATTAAAATCATCATCATCATCATCATCATCATCATCATCATCATCATCATCATCATCATCATCATCATCATCATCATCATCATCATCATCATCATCATCGGTTTAACGCATGTTGTACACGTTGGCATGTGTTAGACGGCTTTTAGAAATTTAACTTCCAAACCAACCTATCTCTGACCAAGTCAAGAAACAAACAATCATCATCATCATCATCATCATCATCATCATCATCATCATCATCATCATCATCATCATCATCATCATCATCATCATCATCATCATCATCATCGGTTTAACGCATGTTGTACACGTTGGCATGTGTTAGACGGCTTTTAGAAATTTAACTTCCAAACTAACCTATCTCTGACCAAGTCTTTACTTATCCCCGCTTTCTCTTAAGTCCATTCTTACCACTTTCTCTCACGTCTTACTTGACCTTCTCATGCCAATTGACCCTGCTACCTCAACTGTTGTACATCTACTAACTCAAACACTCTCATCTATTTTTTTCAACATCATCATATTCTGTTTAGCATGTTTTGGATGGTTTTTAGAAATTAAACTTCCAAATTAACCTATCTACGACCAAGTCTTTTTCATCCCCGCTTTCTCTCAAGTCCATTCTCACCACTTACTCCTGTTTTCTTTGATATTCCCCTGTGAACGTACCATGCTAGCTCAACTGGTCTACATCTACTTTCTGGCCTTCGTCTGCCATCTGATTATGTTATTTCAAACTGTTGCGCATATACTATTCCAAGCAGTCTAATCGATTTTTCAATGCGACAAAAATAATTAAGCCTCCTGTTCTGCACACATATCCCTATGCCGTCTAGATTTAATCTCCTTCTGAGGTCATCAGATCTAAGCCTGTAGTTAAAGTTCACATTACACGTCCATTGTATCATCTCCGAATCTCTTAACAGTATGTGAAAGATGTACTGAAAAATAAAACCCCAAAAAAATAAATAGTAAATAACATATTTTATTTTCAATATTCTGCCGAACCTAATATTTTCTGCGAATCTAGCACCTTGATTTATACCTGACACGAAGTTCACAGTTAAGGGTTAGGGTTAGGGTTAGGGTTAGGGTTAGGGGACTAAAATAAAAATTGACGTACCGGGTCTTTGTCAGTTGCTGCCATCGAAGTCACTAGCGAACCTATTGAATAGTTATCATCAATGGTCACATACTTTGGTGTTGTTTTGAAAATTGGTGGGTGCTCATTGCGGGTTACTATTATAAAAATATTGGCGTCATTAGAGCTGCTTCTTGAAGGGACACCCAGGTCAAAGGCTCTGACCTTAAACTATAAAAGAAAAAAAACATTAAGGGTTAAGGTACAATGAAAAAGAAACATACTGCAATAACATAAAACTAATATTTATTTATAAACACACAAAGTAAAGTACTCGTCCAAGTCATTAAAACAACATTCATGATTTATGTGCGAGACTGCTACACGCTAGTTTGTTGGCTTAAGGGTTATGGTACAATGAAAAAGAAACATACTGCAATAACATAAAACTAATATTTATTTATAAACATACAAAGTAAAGTACTTGTCCAAGTCATTGAAACAACATTCATGAGTTATGTGCGAGACTGCTACACGCTAGTTTGTTGGCTTAAGGGTTAAGGTACAATGAAAAAGAAACATACTACAATAACATAACACTAATATTTATTTATAAACATACAAAGTAAAGTACTTGTCCAAGTCATTGAAACAACATTCATGATTTATGTGCGAGACTGCTACACGCTAGTTTGTTGGCTTAAGGGTTAAGGTACAATGAAAAAGAAACATACTACAATAACATAACACTAATATTTATTTATAAACATACAAAGTAAAGTACTCG
The DNA here is from genome assembly GCA_963556195.1 of Sepiola atlantica. Lineage (NCBI taxonomy): Eukaryota > Metazoa > Mollusca > Cephalopoda > Sepiida > Sepiolidae > Sepiola > Sepiola atlantica. The sequence goes on along the minus strand of OY744552.1, from coordinate 19,846,190 downwards.
TCCAAGTCATTGAAACAACATTCATGATTTATGTGCGAGACTGCTACACGCTAGTTTGTTGGCTTAAGGTACAATGAAAAAGAAACATACAACAATAACATAAAACTAATATTTATTTATAAACATACAAAGTAAAGTACTTGTCTAAGTCATTAAAACAACATTCATGATTTATGTGCGAGACTGCTAAGCGCTAGTTTGTTGGCACACACGTACGAAGCATCGCATGTCTCTACCTTGCTAATGAGTAAATTCTTTCTGTGAGAAACTTATGGGGGAACTTAATGCCGATATTGAGAGGTACGTGTGTGAAAGGGTGTACACTTGAAACGAATGTGTTGAGAAATTTTAATCTTTATGCCAGGTTACCTACAAAAATGCACTATCCTTTCTGTAGTCCAACCATATTTGGTGCAAATAAACTTCAATGTATACCTGACTTGTCCACCAAGTTTCAGTCATGAATGACCAACATGTTTAACAATAAAAACAACAATAACACATCCCTAAAGTTCAACGCGGCACGGCTATACCAACAGGTAGGTGTCATAACTAATCCGTTGGGAACTACGGTTCCTGGTGGAGTCACCCAATGCAGATGTGTTTGACACCGAGTTGTATTAGGGACGCAGTCCAGCTAAAGATTCTCTCGCGAAATTCAAAGGTGTTTGCACATCAGGATCCTGCGGCCTCTGGTTATTTCTTGTCCAATGCGTTTGTGGGCAATCTGCGGCACGCAAGGACATACAATTATCTATCGTGATGCAGAGTGAGGACAACAACTTTGCGTTCACGCATGTGAAACCCTAAGTCTAACCTTAACCTTAACCCTAACCACTAATCATGCATGCAGATTACGACTTTCTGCAACGACGTGGGGCAACCGCTCGCTCCTGTTGACCTTAGTGTCGAGGGTAACCTGAACTCTTTCAGGAACATGAGATGCTCTAAATCTCAGAGAAGGACCTCGATTCAAAGCAGCTAATATTGAGATATTTATGATCGACGTTACATTCGGGTCTAATTCGATTAACAACAATAATAACAACAAAAACAACAACTCCTTGAATTCCATTACTTCCTCATCGTGGTAGCGTGGCAGTGTCGGAGCTACCCGGCTAACGGGGCTCTGATGAAAATCCATGATGAGTCAACATCAGGATCCGTCGTTTTCTGGTTGTTTTCTGGTCGTCTCTGCCCCTGCGTGGGGCTGGCAAGGCTTTGTAAGGCTCAGAAACCGCAAATCCATAGAGTGATGACAACAACGTTTCTTTTGCGCATGTGCAACCGCCATACCTTTATTTGTGCCGAAGCAAACCTTCCCCAACTTCGTATGCAATCGCTGGGGCTTTGCTGCTCTGTGTTACGGGGAAGGTGGACTGAAGCTTCAATCTTGTAGGTCTAACGAATAGCTACGGCTGACGAGAAGGACTGCACGCAGACCAGACCATCCTGAGACACGATCTTTGTGAGCTGTATACAGAAGTGCAACTCACGTAACAACAATAACGACAACGACAACGACAACGACAACGACAACAACCACCTAAAGATAAATTGTACTATAAAAAAAAGCTCGATAAATTGGTAATATAAAAGCTCATTATTTTCCGAACAACCTGACGGGATAACTGTGTTTGCTTTCCGAGTCGGAAAGCCGCTGATCTGGGACGCCACTTGTTCTGACTCCTTTTCACCAGCAAGAATTGCAGAATCCGCGGTGAAACCCGGCACGGCGGCTCTGCTCGCCGAAACAAGGAAGCGCGGAAAATATAGCTCGCTCACTGACCGTTTCGTCTTCCAACCAATTTCAGTGGAAACGTCGGGTGTGCTTGGCCCCGAGACTGTTAAATTTTTTCAGGACACTGGACGGAGGATTTATCCGTCTAGGCACGAGCCCCGTGAGTCAGCCTGGTTGTTCCAACGCATCTCCCTGGCTATCGTTCGTGGCAACTCTATGTCAGTAACGGCGGCGTCACTTTCGTTCTAATCGTCATCTGTTAACTCTCTCTTTCTTTCTCTGACAATTGTTTCAAGCCTTATTGTTTGTTTGTTTTTGTTTTTCTCTTTATGGAATAATTATACGTGAGTAAACAACCTGATACACGCATGCGCGCCATTAGATAGAATTTCTAAATCATTGTTTATGTACTAACAAGTGACCACTTATGAAGACCCAAAGACACTCGAGGATAAGGGTTATATAAATACTTACGTTGTAGTTTTTGGCATTTGTTTTATCTTCAGTCAAGGATTTCGACAAAGACAGGATTCCAGTAATCTGGTCCAAAAAGAAATAAGCGCTTGGTGTCACCAATTGATAACGAACCACTTTGTATGGGTTAGTAGTATCGGCATCCGTTGCTGTAACTTTAACGATTTGTACAGCGAGGTTGAAGTTTTCCGGAATCGTTCGGCTGTAGGTGGTCGGTTGGAAGATAGGCGCGTGTTGATTTTTGTTGATTATTACGGTCAAAACATTACTGTCCAGTTTGGGTGGATTTCCTTGGTCAGATACTTGGACTCGAACCTGCAGTTCAGAAATATAAAAAAAAGAGAGCAATGTAATAAAGATTCATTTTAAAGAATTTATTTTATCATCAATCGGAGACCTGCAAACTATTCTTCATGCAAAAATGTAAGCGATCTTTGCTAGCGAAGATAAGCAAAAGGTACGTGCAAATATATATCTATGATGACACTAAACATGCATCTATTGCAGGTCAGGGGCCGAGGAACATTTACTGGGTATGACCCTAAAGTTGTTTTGAGTAAAACTAAATAAAGTCAAAAGAGTTTATTTACCTGCTTGGTTAGACAAAAAGTCAGGTGTGGTTTTGAGAATTCAGCGCGCTACGATACGCACACTTTGCCCTACAAAATCTGCCCAAGTCGCCCGTTGGCATTCCCCGGTGGGGGCGCCTCGGACAATTAGCAATAAAGTAACTCCTATCCACAGATGAGGCCAAAATATGGGAGGATGGACCTCCTAGGGCTGAACAGAACGATACCTCAACCCGAAAGCAACAAAACCACTCTCAGAGAGAAAAACGTTGTATCATGATTTCAAGACATTTTTTTCATTGATATTCTGGAGGGATGTCATGGATGGATGAAGCGTTTAATCATAGAAATGTCCAGCCCAGGGGGACAATAGCTACATTTTCCTTGTCAAATGGCTGTAGTAGCTCCGAGATTTGGAGGGTGAGAACGACCTTATTTTTCTTCGATTGTGATTAAAAAGCTGCCATGTTGAGGAGCGGGGCGAGTGAACTGTCTATTTTATGGCATATCAACCCTTTTTCGAAATCTGAAATCTGAAGTTTATCTTCACTCCTATTTGAGATAGATACAGATGTAGATAATGTTTGAATCATTTGAAAGCAGGTTAATACATCACCGGCCAGTGTCTGCTTGGCACAGATCACGAAGAACGACCAATAACTGTTTCTTGTAGTTGCAAATTGATTTCCGATAGTCGACTTGTAATGCTGGTTAGTTGCACAGCTTGTATAACATAGAACGGTAATAGAAATTTGACTTATGTAAAAATAATAACCGCTAGTTAGTTGCAAAGCTTGTATACTATAGAACGGTAATAGAAATTGACTTCTGTACAAATAATAACCGCTAGTAAGTTGCTAAACTTGTATAACATAGAACGGTAATAGAAATTTGACTTCTGTAAAAATAATAACCGCTAGTAAGTTGCAAAGCTTGTATACCATAGAACGGTAATAGAAATTTGACTTATGTAAAAATAATAACCGCTAGTAAGTTGCAAAGCTTGTATAACATAGAACGGTAATAGAAATTTGACTTCTGTAAAAATAATAACCGCTAGTAAGTTGCAAAACTTGTATACCATAGAACGGTAATAGAAATTTGACTTCTGTAAAAATAATAACCGCTAGTAAGTTGCAAAGCTTGTATACCATAGAACGGTAATAGAAATTTGACTTATGTAAAAATAATAACCGCTAGTAAGTTGCAAAGCTTGTATAACATAGAACGGTAATAGAAATTTGACTTCTGTAAAAATAATAACCGCTAGTAAGTTGCAAAACTTGTATACCATAGAACGGTAATAGAAATTTGACTTCTGTAAAAATAATAACCGCTAGTAAGTTGCAAAGCTTGTATAACATAGAACGGTAATAGAAATTTGACTTATGTAAAAATAATAACCGCTAGTTAGTTGCAAAGCTTGTATAACATAGAACGGTAATAGAAATTTGACTTATGTAAAAACAATAACCGATAGAACTGCTGACTACCGTTGATTTTCCTATCTATCTATCTATCTATGTATGTATCTATCTATCTATCTATATATCTATCTATCTATCTCATTGGTGTCACTTTTTTAACACAATTCTCCCTCTGACTGCTCCTAGAAATAGTTTTGAAGCCTAGTCGTATCCAACAGACAGACAAACAATACCGAATACGTATATAGATACTGTAACATATTCGGAATTTTTAGACACCTCATCGAGTCAAAGACTTTCATTAAAACTGAACATGAAGGATCTTCATTTTTATCCTAATTAGCTCGTCTTGTTCTCACTTGCAAATGTCTATTGCGTGACAAAATAACGAAATTCTTTGTAGAAGAATGCAACACTAATTTTGGTAAAAAAAAATAGCGAGTTAGATTTGATTATATATGAACCAGCAGGGTCAACCGGCGTTGCCCGGATACTAGATTTATCTATCTATCTATCTATCTATCTATCTATCTATCTATCTATCTATCTATTTAAAATTCTGTGGATCTTTCTTGCTTGTTTGTTTGTCCCCGTGCACACATAATGCCGTAACACAATGATGACGCCATAAATGATGGTTCACTAAAAGATGACGTAATCTATTAAAACAAACGGTGCAGAGTGGATAGCGTCATCATTTTTTGACGTCATCCACTGTGCACTGTTACTCCCATCTCAGCTTTATTAGATGACGTGATTCTTTCGGTTATATCATCATCAATAACAAGATCATCCTGTGACGTCATCCACTGTCCACGGTTATCGTTTTTAACAAATAATGGCATCATTACTGACGTCATCATTTATGACGTAATCTTTTTGTGAGGGGAGAAAAGAAACAGTAAAGAACAGTGAGAGAATAAAACTATTTCTTCTGGACCCCTCTCTTTTATGTTTTATATATATATATATATATATATATATATATATATATATATATATATATATATATATATATAGTTTAAAGGTTCATACTTTTTTTTTTTAATAAGCATCCGTTTGAAATTTAATAAAAAAGAAGTGTGGTAAATAAATACCATCAAAGCTTGTTATAGATGCAATATGTATTTTACACAAAAAGAAAAGACAAATCGAAGACGATTTTTTTTTTTTTTCCTCTTTTTATAAACTAACATTAAGTATGTATGTAGTTTATAGTTATACAGATATTTCGCTAATAAAATTAGCTTATTCATTGTAGTTGAAAATTCCGATGTAATTGGAAAGCCCGCTTCTGTTGATGTTAGCCGGCGAGTGGGATGTTGTTGTTTTTTTTTTTTTTTTTTTTTTTTTTTTTTCCTCTCTCGTATGAAATCACGCAAGCACGTGGAAGGTTATAGTTTAAAGGTTCATACTTTTTTTTTTTAATAAGCATCCGTTTGAAATTTAATAAAAAAGAAGTGTAAAACTACATACATACTTAATGTTAGTTTATAAAAAGAGGAAAAAAAAAAAATCGTCTTCGATTTGTCTTTTCTTTTTTGTAAAATACATATTGCATCTATAACAAGCTTTGATGGTATTTATTTACCACACTTCTTTTATATATATATATATATATATATATATATATATATATATATATATATATATATATATATATATATATATATATATATATATAGTAATACAAATGTTGTTAAAAACAACAGAACTCTTCTGCTTTGTTAGTCCTTTTTTTATTTTTTCAATTCGTCGAATGATTTTTGTTTATGTTGACATCGAATGAATTAATAAATGAACCGTATGTTACACGAACGTTTTCGACTCCTTCTGGAATCATCATCAGGTGTTTGATGGTATAAAATGGTAAATAATGACTAAAAGCGGGTGGAAGAATGGAAGTTTTTAAAATACTACGGCGAACCGTGAACGCAAAAACGAACGTCTACATTGTTGAAATGAGACGGATGGATTGAATCTTTAATTCATTTATGTATTTTTTATTTTTTTATTTTTAAAGTGATAGCTGATTTATGTTAGTTTGTTGGAATAATTATGGAGAAGGAAAAAAGGGGAAGATGGGTAATAATTAATTTAATATAATGTCCCTATTTTTTTAATAATTTGAATTAAGCGACACTGTATTAACATCTGTATTAATGAAAAAATGCTGCCTAAATACACACAATATATATATATATATATATATATATATATATATATATATATATATATATATATATCTATATATATATATATCTACATATATATATATCTATATATATATATATATATATATATATATATATATATATATATCTATATATATATATATCTACATATATATATATATATATCTATATATATATATATCTACATATATATATATATATATCTATATATATATATATCTACATATATATATATATATCTATATATATATATATATATATATATCTATCTATATATATCTATATATATATATATATATATATATATCTATATATATATATCTATATCTATATATATATATATCTACATATATATATATATATATCTATATATATATATATCTACATATATATATATATATCTATATATATATATATCTACATATATATATATATATATCTATATATATATATATCTACATATATATATATATATCTACATATATATATATATATATCTATATATATATATATATATATATATATATATATATATATATATAATAGAAAATCAGAGTTATATCATACTATAATTTAATGTTATTTTCGGAGTCAAACATTTTACACATGTTTCTAGAGAAAATTCACAGCATACTTGAATAAAATTCAAGCACTTTATGATCTTGATGTTTATCTGAAAGCTATTTTACCTCGACTTTATACTTGAGTGTTATGAAGTTTCATCTGGCTATCCTTATTTCTGAAGACAGGATGTTCACATGATGGTTTGACTTTTAGTTTAGTATGCTGTGACTTTTCTCCAGAAACACGTGTAAGATTTTATTTGCTTCGAAACTGACATTTAATCATAGTATGATATAACTCTGATCAATTTTATTCCTTATTTATATCTTTATTACAATTAAATTTATGAATAAGTATGGCATATATATATATATATATATATATATATATATATGATTATTTTTATTTACACAGACTCTATTTGATATTGAGCACTTTTCATAAGCCCGGTTGAAATTCTTTTGATTACTATCCTGTGGATGTTTACTTTGCCTGGATTATTATATATATATATATATATATATATATATATATATATATATATATATATATATATATATATATATATATATATATATAAAGATAAAGTTAAAAATATATTGACACGTAGCTATAAGGCGTATTCTGATAACGTTCGATGAATACTCTAGTCAGTCTTTCTATGTGTGATTCCCTTCGCATATATAGAACTTAAATGTCCTTTCTTGACGTAGGTATCGTTGCCATATGGTTATGACGTTGGCTTGCGAAGATTAGGTTCATTTGAATCTTGCGACCATCTGAGATTATCATTCCTTACAGTAAAGAGAGCGAAAGCTTGAAACGCTGGCGTATGTAGGTAAAAATAATTTAACATTATTTACTTAAAATTAATATTATATATATATATATATATATATATATATATATATATATATATATATATATATATATATATATTATGAAATATATAGATTTCTGTACTGATTTTCATAATTTCATATTTGGTTGAAGGAAATCAATCCACGCCTGAACGCAAAAAAACAAAAAAATTGTTAAGACCCATTTTAAAAACAAATACAACACCATACTTGCACATGTTTTAAAATAACCTCATTCATCTACTGATTTTTATAATTTCATATTTGGTTGAAAATGCGACAGGAGTTGCCGAAAATACCGCAATAGATAAAAAGAAAAAATAAGGAAAAAAAAAACTATATATTTAACAATATATATATGCTATACTTCTTAAAAAGAGTTCAATCTAACCGGATGGATTTATTAAACTAAACGATGAGTTACAGCGATCTCTAATTCACTTGTTTTTGGTATTTATCTCCTACGATAACATTAGAGTCTGATATGACATCTTACTCTTCCTCGGATAATTTAACTTCAGTTCCCCGACCTCAACCATGGGAACAAATTGTGCAAGACAAGCACTATTAACCTAAGAAGACATGCGACCTGTTTGTGGTTTTTTAAAATTTTATTTTATAGTGTGGTGGGGATAAGTGTGGTGCTTATACACTGTAATTTGGCAGAATAAGACTTGCGGCCTGCGAATGATGAAACACTGACTTTTGCTTGAACATCGAAGTAAAATAATGTTCTGCTGGATGAGCGAGATCGCCTTTTAAAAACGCCCGGTACTGTAAGAAAAGAAATGACAAACAGTGGTTTGAAACCGAATCACCGCCACAACGAAGCAACAATAGATGACAATACTGGAGGGAAACGAAGCTGTGCATCCTTTAAAGGATATCATGGTCTAGGTATTATTGGGATTATTCGCACTACCGTTCTAATATTAGGTATTATTCGGATTATTCGAACTACCGTTCTAATATTAGGTATTATTCGGGTTATTCGAACTACCGTTCTAATATTAGGTATTATTCGGATTATTCGAACTACCGTTCTAATATTAGGTATTATTCGGGTTATTCGAACTACCGTTCTAATATTAGGTATTATTCGGGTTATTCGAACTACCGTTCTAATATTAGGTATTATTCGGGTTATTCGAACTACCGTTCAAATATTAGGTATTATTCGGATTATTCGAACTACCGTTCTAATATTAGGTATTATTCGGATTATTCGAACTACCGTTCTAATATTAGGTATTATTCGGATTTTTCGAACTACCGTTCTAATATTAGGTATTATTCGGATTATTCGAACTACCGTTCTAATATTAGGTATAATTCGGACTATTCGAACTACCGTTCTAATATTAGGTATTATTCGGGTTATTCGAACTACCGTTCTAATATTAGGTATTATTCGATTTATTCGAACTACCGTTCTAATATTAGGTATTATACGGATTATTCGAACTACCGTTCTAATATTAGGTATTATTCGGATTATTCGAACTACCGTTCTAATATTAGGTATTATTCGGATTATTCGAACTACCGTTCTAATATTAGGTATTATTCGGGTTATTCGAACTACCGTTCTAATATTAGGTATTAGGTTATAATATTAGGTATTATTCGGATTATTCGAACTACCGTTCTCTGATTGGGTATTATTCGGATTATTCGAACTACCGTTCTAATATTAGGTATTATTCTCACAACGTTTCGCCCGATCTAACTTCCGACCTTCAGGTGTGTCTCGTCGCACTCCGAAATCAGTACGGAATTTCGAACGGAATCCCTAAGTTAACCCACGGTGGTATCTTGTTCTCGTTCCGACAGCCAGCTCCTCTTTATATCTATGTGTGTTACTACATATTGCCTTTGCTTATATTTCTTTACCGCATTAGGTGCGCTGGCTTGACCCTTCCCCACTTTACGACATTGTGTCACATCTCCCTTCGGTGGGAGGGAATTAAATTCCTTGATTTTCGCGGAATTTTTAATAACCCTTAAATGCTGATTACCTATTTAGCGGGTGTGCTGATGCAACATCATACTAATACCTACTCACACTTGCCAACAGGTTGCTGTTTGACACTTTTCGTTGAATATTATATTAAATAGGCATTTCGTTTGAATGTGTCATATTTGAAACAAAAAAGTATTTAAGAGTGAACCAAATTTATTTAACCACTAACACTAAGTCAGAGTTTCAATATCGTAAAACCACACGAAATCGGCTAAAAATAGAAGCCCCCCCCCCGAAAAAGTTTGATTTGATTTATGTGATAAAAAATATTTAAATTATAAAAAAAAGTTTGATTTAATTATTGGAATGAAAAATTAAATAAAAATTTCCAATTATAAAACCGATTTGATTTTCTTATGTTAATATGAAGAAAAAATGGTGAAAAACAATTATTAATCACCCCCCCCAAAAAAAAAATAAACAAAAAAACATCCGACCTAAAATATATTAATTGTTCTTTTGATAAACACCGCTTGTCAATTTCCGATTTCCAAACCGGAAGCCATCATCAAGTAGAATTTTTCACTTTAACCCAATTTCTTAAGCATGGGTTGAACACCCATGCTAAAGTATAAAATGGGTGTGAAATCTATTATAGATACTAGCAAATATATGCTCCCTCCGGTCGCATATTTTTGCTAGGCTGCCGCGTCAGAAATGAACGCTCACCCGTAAACCGATGGAGCCCCAGTCATATTTCTTGGGTGGTTAGACATTGATTTTCTTTGTTTCCGTCCAAGAATATTTTTAGTTAAAAATAAATTTTAAAAAAAATTTCGACCCCGCCCCAATTTTTTTTAACCTCCCCCATAAATAGAAATATTTTTAGTTAAAAAACTAAAAAAAATTTGCACCCCCAATTTTTTTTACCCTCCCTCATACATAGTAATATTTTCAGTTAAAAAATTTTTTTTTTCTCGCCCCCATTTTTTTTTTACCCTCCCTCATGCATAGTAATATTTTCAGTTAAAATTTTTTTTTTACCCCCGCCCAATTTTTTTTACCCTCCCCATACATAGTTAAGAAAAGAAAAAAAAATCAAGGGTGAATCAAGGGTGTTACTATAGAAACATGATAAAAGATAAACTTATACTTACATAATAAACACTTTGGCTATCAAGGAGGATGTCTCGTTTGACAGTAATGCTTCCGGTGTTATCGATATCAAAAAATGCTATTGTCCGGCCGTCTCCAATTATGTTGTAAATCATGGTACCAAAACTGGACCGACACTGAGAGGCGAGCGGATCCTAAAAGAAAAAAATGTCACAACATAACAAAACATGATAACAATTAAAAAAAAATGACATCGTTTTATAATAAACAAATAATTGTTACCAAAGGCAAGAAAAAATACTTTTCTACCTACCTGCCTATTTGTTTTGTTTCAAAGTATTTTTAAAGCGCTTTTATTTACATTTCGTTCGTTGGCTACAGAGCGTTGTAAAACCGACAGATTCAAGATCGTGCTGGATTTTACTCGATGTGAAACCTCAATATCGGAGATTGAACAACTCAAAAATCGAAAGTGAAACAAAAAATACAGCTAATAACTGTCATCAATCGGTCGTGAATTTAATTTTCAAGTGATCTGATATCTTTATTAGACGTATTTTAGAGTTTTTAAATCTACCTACAATCAGACCAAGTATGGAGTACTGTTGTCATATTTCGGCTGGTGAATCTCTGTCTCATTTGAGGGTTCGGGATAAGGTGCAGAAACGTATCTGTAATTTGATTGGCCTCATCTCTCTTCTCAACATCCTCTCTTTCTCAGACGTGATGTTTTTAGCCTCAGTTTTTTTATAAGTACTATTATGGCATGTGTTCTTCGGAATTGTATGATATATTTCTGGCTTCTTTTGTTCCAGCTTGTTTGACTCGTTGGTCTAGTGGTCTTCATCAATTCGCTGTTTTTATACCTCATTGTATTACAGCTTCCTATTCCAGTAGCTTTTTACTAAGAACTGCAGGCTTCTGAAACTCTCTTCCTGCTAACTGTTTTACTCCTACTTAAAGCATTGGTCTTTTTAAGACTAAGGCCAATGGGCATCTCCTGTCTTTGCCATAAGCATATTTTGTTCTTACAAGCTCCTCACATCTAATGGCGCCATGCTTTGTCCTGAGCGATTTTCATATACAAAATAAAAAACAGAAATAAACAGAAATAAACAGAAATAGACATCGCTCCAAACACTTTCTCACACCTGAGGCTATTCTCTATCTCTACAAATTTACAATCAGCTAACTAGCTAAAAGGCTACCTTAATCGGGCTGGGGTATTTTGATCTCTATGTCTCACTTCTTTATCTAGCATACATTTATGACTAATAGAAATAGTCTTTCAATCGTAGGTGTGTCTCTTTTCTTATTGAGATTCTCATGGATGGCTCTGCTCTAAAGGAGAAATCGACACTGAAACTTATTGGTCTTTCTCTCTCATCAAATCTTTCTTGGAGTTCATATATTAGATCCATTGCCCTTTCTGCTTCTCGTAAAGTCTGTTCTCTCTATCGCTCCAAACACTTTCTCACACCTGAGGCTATTCTCTATCTCTACAAATCCACAATCAGACCATGCAAATAACGGCTCTCGTTTAAGTAACAAAAAACGTATATACTTACATTAGTATCCTGGTCGGAAGATTTCACTTGGTAGACGGGGACAATTGGGCTGTTAATCTGATTAATTGTGTAGTTATTGGGCAAGTTGAGAAGCCTTGGTGAATTTTTGTTGCGGAGAATGTTAAATGTAACGGTGACTTCATTGGTAGCACGTTTTGGCGGTTCCCCCTTGTCTTGAACTTGGACTTTTACCTTTAAAAGAAAATTTAAATTAGTTACATCAGGAATTTTTATTTTGGCAATGATGTATCAGATTGTCCAGAAAGTTCGTGCCGATTCTTAGCAGTTCATGTTTCGACACGTTAGGACATGTCAAA
>OY744552.1:19823396-19828396 GCA_963556195.1 Sepiola atlantica | reverse complement strand
TTTCTGAAATGTTTGTTCATATAAAGTAATCTTGTAAGATTTTAAAAGTTGAACTTAAATAGCATTTAAGCTTAGATATCAAACTTTGAATTCTGACTAACCAATTTGTATTTGTTACTGTTGTACCATGTTATTGACACTAAAATGACATTCTTCGCTATAGTTTATTTATTACAAATTATGTAGTTCCACCCGAACAACTGGTAATATGGAAACATTTTTTAAAATTATGACCGAAATTCATAACAAGCTAGAGGAATAATTCATATTTTTATTGAGGAATATAAAAACAGTTGTCTCCCTTTTACGACTAAGACTTTTATTTATTTTTCTGCATAACGTTTTTGAAAATGTATAAACAAATAAAAATTAACAACTAAAATTACTTCACAGCATGCCGGGAACGCCGGGTTGATACAGCTAGCATTCAATATTGTAAATCTCTTCGCGTGTGTGTGTATTTCTTGTGGTCATCTTTGACGCCTCAACGGTCATCTAGACCACAGAAAGGTGGCGGTGATGATTATGATGATGGTAATGATGATGATGATATTAGCTTGTCTCTAGTTTGTCAGTGAGAGAGTGTGTGTATGCACTTGTGTGTAGTCCGTGAATGAGTGAAGTAGAATTTAGCCTGTGCGAATGTGTGTGTACATGAGTTCAGTGAACAGTGTCTATATGCTGTCGGTGTGTTTAGTAGATTGTGAATGTCTCTCGTTACGTTGGTGGACGCCTTCGACCCCAAAGACCTAGGATGGATTGTGACGTGTGTATGTGTGTTGGTCTGAAAAGGAAATACTGGAAAAGAGAGAGAAAGCTGTGTGTTTTGGCTTTTTATATTACGCACTGGAACTCAGTGAACGCCTAATAAACCGGTATCGTCCGGGCCTTTGGGTATGGATTGTGCAGTTATAGGAGGTGCGCCCTCCCGGGCTTCGCCTCCCCTCTTTGGGGAGGAGTAGGTTTGTGGCTTGCTGTCTGAGGCGCCTCTACCGGGGAATGCCGACAGGCAATTTTTAAATGACCAGAGTGCTCACCTCTCGAGCGCTGGCTTATCTAATCCCACTTTCCCGACCTTGTGTCACATCTTACCTTGTGGGAGGTAGATAAATAACTCGGAGTGAACATTCTTAGGGCAATGGTTGGTTGAAAGAAACGGCCGATTGGAGATTTTGTCCAATCGAGAGTCAATATATGAAAACAACATTCGCTGCTGATGCTTTCTATACTTTTTTGTATTCACCAAATCCAGGTTCGACACCAGTTTACGTACAAAATGAGACGAGATTGACTCGAGGCCGAAGGCAGAAAAATTCAACTAATTACTCACCACAGTGTCGTCGTCCCTGGCTTTAACCTGATACAGTGATTGCCTCAAACTATGCGTTTCAAGAATACACTGAGTGACTGAAAATGGCGTCGTAAATATGGGGGCTTTCAAATTTTTCGACACGAAAACTCCCAAGATGCTCAGAGTACTCTTCGGTGGTGATCCACCGTCTCGCGCAACAACCGGAATCTGAAAGAGAAAAAGCAATAAGAATTAGGAATACTAATTACTAATTAATTACAATAAAAGCACTAAACATAAATAAAGAATTGAGCGCATATGATAGACGACAGTGACCTCTTGAGTAAACTACGTACAGGAAATCTACACAATAGTGGAACCAATAATTAAAGAGAGTAGAAAGTGGACCTTGGGTTCACTTTCCGCAGCCTCGTAACTCTCGCTTCCCTTATTTTGTCCTTTAGTCCTCACATTCCAATAGCGATGTTTCTGACAAAGGGGGAAGAATTGCTGTTTTCTGGGTCGGAATCTATTCATCTAACACGTATCATTAGCTAGTTTTTGACCTTAGAGTAGAGTATGCTTTTTTATCTCCTTACACCAAGTGGCTTCATGCCTTGCCTTGAGCGATTACCATAACAAAACAAAAAAAAAACTAACAAAAAACAGCAGATAATCCTTGCATTGTTTATAATGATAATAAAAATAACAATAATAATAATAATAATAATAATAATAATAATGAAAATAATAATAATAATAATAATAATAATAATATTAATAATAATAATAGAAAATAATAATAATAATAATAAAATAATAATAATAATAATAATAATAATAAAATAATAATAATGGAAATCATAATAATAATAATAATAATAATAATAGAAAATAATAATAATAATAATAATAATAATAATAATAATAATAATAATAATAATAATGATAATAATAATAATAAACTAGGAACAGTCTCATGAAAGAAGAATACCCGTCCCAGGACAGGTAAATTAATTACTTTAAGTAGAACAATTTCGCAGCACTTTTATGTCCTCTTACAAAGATAAAAATATAATGATACTAAACCTTATGTCTAGAATCCTCACCATTTAACAATTTCGCATAGTGGCATTTACAAACATCCTTCTTGTCCTATTCATTTGTTGCTAACCCTCTATTGTCATTTCGAAAGCACTTCTCTTCGTCAATATTTAGATTTGTCTTTACCATCTGTTTAGCTATCCTAAATATTTCATTCTATTGGTCATCCCTGGAAACCTGGCTTTCTCAGCCTTCTTATTGGTTTTGCTCGTTTTGATAACCCAATTGAATCCTTATTCACTAAACCTTTTATCCACTTACCCATACGTTTCCGTTTTTCTTTGATACACTTCTCAACTTCCTCATTCCACCACCATGTCACACAATTCCTTGGAAGGACCCCTCCGTCTACTCACCGGTCTGTTATTTCAAACAGTGCATTCTTCGGCATCTTCCACTGGTCTTCTACGCTTCCACAGTCTAGAGGAATTTCTCCTTCACTAACCGAGGACAATTGGATTAATCATTATCTGACTTCCTATCCGCTGCTCAATTATTCTCTCAATCACTTTCATAACCTGATCAATCAACTTTAAGCCTCTGTAATTACCTTTATCTAGAGTTTCTTATTTACCTTTGTAGCAGTTGAAAATTGTGATGTTCCAAGTCTTTCAGAATGACCTCTTCTATTATGATCTGATTTTTTAAGTCTGTGATCAATTCGATGCCTGTTTCACATGTAGACTTAAACATTTCAGCAAAAGAGCTTGAGAGACCTCCAGCCTAACAATTCTTCATCTTTTTCACCGCGTCCCGTACCATTTCTTTAGCAATTCTTATAGCTGGCCTCGATACTTCTCTTGAAACTTTTAGTTTTTCTTGGCTCCATGGAAACTCAGTGTTCAGTAATCTTTCAGAATGGCATTTCCAAGCATCCCTCGTGCCCTGTTCATTTATTGCCAACACTCCATTGCCATCACGAATGCACTTCTCTCCAAGAAGTCCCCTATTCGTCTCTGTCATCTGTTTAGCTATCTTGATTACTTCATTCTTTTGGTCATCTCTTCGTAGTAAATCAGGAAATCTGGCTTGCTCAATCCCCTTATTGGCTTTATATACTGATCACCTTGTAATTATCTCCAAAACTGAATTTCTAGTCAACAAATAATGCAAACAGGCTTACCTGATAACCACTGGCTGAAAGATCCGCAACATTTTTCTTCAATGTTATTTGACCTGTTGTTGGGTTAATGCCAAAGAAGTTTTTGATTGACGGATCTCCTTCAATGCTGTACGTAATTCTGTTAAACGGATCCTGGAAAGAGAATTTTCAAATAGTCAACTAAAAACCGGAAATAATTCAATCTACTTCAATTCAATCAATTTGGCAAATAATAAAACAAGAAAGTTTCGGTTGCCATGTAAGAAACGTAGGATTAGAAATGTTCATCGAAGGCGATATAGTGGCCGAACACCTGTCTAATTTCGGCTTGAATTGCTGCATAGTTTGCGCATTTACTTCATTTCCTGGAAGTTCATTCCAAGTTACAAGAATATTGAGTGAGAAAGTGACCTTCCTCTGATTCAATCAAAATCGGCGGTGAACCAGATTCTGCTAATTACCGAGCAGATTTTTTTCTGGTTCAAGCGTGAGTAGTAGGGCCTGAACAATATCGTAATGGCCATTGAGGAGAATGTACGTCAAAATGAGATCACCGCGCAAACGTCGGCACTCAAGAGTGAAAAGGTTTGTTAACTAACTGTGCCAGAAAAATAAAAGAATTAAAACAAGTTTTGACTGTAATTCAATCGAACCGAATTTCGTGCAACCCACTTTTTGCCCTTTTCTTCAAAAGTTTTGACTGTCATTCAATTTCTGACAAAATTTCGTCCAACCCACTTTATCTCTCCGATCCAAAATCGCTTCTGCTCCTTCCCAGCTGTCCTCTTCATTCATATCACCTGATATCCACATATGCAAATCAGACCACCATAAACACCTGCACCCATGAAGAGAGGCCCTTTTTAACTCTGCATACGACATGCAAAGCACCTCATTCTTTTTCCTGATGGTGAGCGTTCCTCTTTATTGTCACACTCGCGTCGGCTTGTGCAGAGCGGGTCCTACACTATTTGAATAGCCGGTCGTTGAACTCTCTCCAGGTGCTGGATATCATGTATTAGATATGAAGCAGGGGCCTGGACACCATACTCTAACCCTAACCCGACGAGGAAGACATAAAGTGGGATAAATATTTCAGCAGTGAGATTGCAGGGTCATCATGCAGTATGTTAAACAGTCGAGAAATAATATATATATATATATATATATATATATATATATATATATATATATATATATATATATATATATAATTAAAAATAACAGAATCCTTTGCTTAATTGTACCTTTTTTATTTTTAAAAACTTTTCTCATGATCTTTTTGTGTAAATAAAAATAACAAAAATTTACCAAACTTTATTAAATTAAATTTTCTACCGACTTATATGTTTTTAAAGTACTGAAATTGTTTAAAAATTGTTATTTATTTCAATATAAGATTCCGTAGATACGTGTCTCTCAGACTCAGTGAAAATCAAACATGTCTGTCGGCTGGAGCTAAAAGCTTCGAGATACTTCAACTTATTTTGAAATAAATAACAG
>OY744552.1:19810896-19818396 GCA_963556195.1 Sepiola atlantica | reverse complement strand
ATATACATAGTGATCTTCATTCAATCCAAAGTAATGTCTAGTCTTTCTGCTAGTTATTGCTATAAAAAATGTTCAGTACTGGGAGTTACTTACGTCGTATTCTAAAGTTGGATCATTGACTAAGGTACTGATGGCTGAAATTACACCTGTATTCGAATTCACCATGAAGGTGCTGGACTTGTAACCAGGTTCGATCGAGTACGCAATGACGTTATTTGGTGCCTGAAAGAAAACAAACAAACGAAATAAGAGCCAAAAATAACAAATGAATATAGAAATGTGATACTTAGAAGGCAATACAATGCAGAGGTGTGACGGATAGACACAAGTTGGAGTAAATAAGACATATAATGGTGGAACAAATTAAATAGTTTCACCCTTAATACAATGTATACATACACATATATATATTTATTTATTTATTATTATTATTTTTTCACAAACACACATATATCTGTCTATCTACACAATGTTACAATGTTATGTAATACCTTTATCAAGATGGTCTGGTGGAAACTCCGTATGATATAATATTTTTAATATTTTGGAAACTCTCCCCTTCTTCAGAACCGTGCTCAACTCAAGTTAAAGCGTGCATATGAAGGTGGCCGTAGGATGCAGTCTCGCAGAAAATACAGGTTAAATTTGAATTTCAAACCAGATTCAAAAAATAAAATAAACTTATTTATTTTTTTATTTATTTATTTTTAATATTTTATTTATCTATTTTTATCTAATTTATTTATTTATCTATTTATCTTTATTGACATTTTTTTTGTTTTTACTTTTTAGAATCTCTCTTTTTTTTCGTTAAATTTTAAATTCTAATCTAAATTTAAACCAAGTTTAATAATAAGGAGTGAGGTAAAATAAAATACCTTAAAAGCATGTTAAAGATGCGATATTAATTTTTAAAGAAAAAGAACAATCGGAACCGATTTTTTTTTATAAACTTTCATTTTTAGTTTATAGTAATACAAATATTTCGCCAAATAGAATTGGCTTTTTCAATGTGTCTGTAGATCCTGATCTTATCGGATTGCCGGCTCCTGCTGGTGCAAACCGGGCATCTGAGATGTTGTTTTTTTTTCACTTTCAAATATGAAATCACGCATGCACGCGAGTTAGGTATAAATTTTAAGTTCATATTTTTTTGAAGCATCCAAATGAAATTTAATAATAAGGAGTGAGGTAAAATAAAATACCTTCAAAGCATGTTAAGGATGCGATATTAATTTTAAAAGAAAAAGAAAAATCGAAACCGATTTTTAAAACAAATTTTTTTTATAAACTTTCATTTTTAGTTTAAACCAAGTCTATTCGTTTAAATTAATATGTCGGTAAATACTGTCATTAAACATTGCATTATCTGTTCGTTTTAAATTATTGTGTATATTAATATTTAGTTTATTTATTTATTTTATTTTATTAATATGTATATTTTATTAATTAATTCAATATTATCTGTTCATTAATCGCCCCATCCGTCTAACGCTAATTACAACAATGGAAGAGAGGTAATTCAGTTCAGTTGGTCTGTCTAATGGTGTTTAAGTCGTGTTTAAATTTAGTTATTTATAATTGTTAGGCTAAAATATTGTATAACGAATTTCTTTCTTTCCTTTTTTACTCTTTGAAAATTTTTTAAACTATTAATTAATGTTATAGGGTATTATTCTTTCCGGGGTGGTTCTGGTATATATATATATATATATATATATATATATATATATATATATATATATATATATATATATATATATATATATATATATATATATATATATATATATATATATATATGTACGTATGCATCCTTTGAATTGTTAGAACTCGTACAATTTGCCGATTTTAACTTGCAAACAAGTATACACATTTAAAAATACTGACAGTAAAATGAACACAAACGTAGAACATTAACTTTTAATAAACGTAAAGGCTACTTGGGGTTAGGTTAGAATGTTAATAAAATTAATCCTAACCCCAATCCGTTCGTCTCAATACACCTTTCATATCATGATACATTCGATCTACAAACGTCTTGCAACATTTCCTCTACCATGTTCATAAATTAACCCGAACCTCTACCCGAGTTAAGGTTAACGTTAATTTATGAACATTCTGAAATTACCGCAAGTAATTGTTCAGCCCGGGGTATTTATACTCCACCTAATAAACTGGAATGGTCCTGGCCTTTGGGTCCGGATTTACGCCGGTCTATTGGGGGTTGTCTGGTCCTGTGCAGTTCTAGGAGGTGCACCCTCCCAGGCTTTGCTCCCCCCTCTTTGGAGAGGAGTAAGTTTATTGCTTACTGTCTGAGGCGCCCCTACCGGGGAATGCCGACGGGGCTGCCCAGGCTATTTTTAAATGGTCAGAATTGCTCACCTCTCGAGCGCTGGCTTATCTAATCCCACTTTCCCGACCTTGTGTCACATTTTGCCTTGTGGGATGTAGATAAATAGTAATTATAATAAAGTTCCATTATAATAAAGTTACAAAATTAATATTAAAAGATAATTTCAAATGTTTTTTGATAATTTTAAATGTGTATTACTTTTGTACTTGCACTACGTTTGCAACAGACTGCTAGATCAGATCGACGTATTTAGGAAGATCAAAGTGTAGTATCTGTTCCGATGGATACTGCACCTCATAGACTGGTATTGTCTTGGCCTTCGGGGCTTGATTTACGCCGGTCTATGGGTCTGTCCTGTGCAGTTCTAGGAGGTCCACCCTCCCAGGCTTCGCCTCCCCTCTTTGGGGAGGAGTAAGTTTATTGCTTACTGCCTGAGAATGCCGGGGAATGCCGACGGGGCTGTCCAGGCAATTTTTAATGGCCAGAGTGCTCACCTTCTCGGGCGCTGGCTTTTCAAACCTCACTTTCCCGACCCGACCTTGGGTCACATCTTACTTGTGGGAGTAAGATAAAAACTGGCCTTGTGCCTAACTCCTAACTAAATCAATACTCTGTCAACAATTCTGTGACAACGCGATTTTTACAAATTGACGTAACTGGTTGGTCTCCAGTTTCTCTTTTCCTAGGGCTGAGACATCATTGTCTTGATCTATGGGCAGGCCTCCTCGTGGTGCTGTGCCCGACTTAGGTTATGAGCAAGCATGCTGGAATAAATGTTTGCATACAAGACGACATACATTTTTGTCTTTAAAGATATACTTTATTATACTTTAACTAACAGAGTGGATCCATTCACTAGTTTAATTATAAGATTAAAATTGGGCACGAACTTTTTGGACAAGCTAATAGTATATATTTTCACTTACCTGACTGTCTGCATCAGTAGCAGTCACCGTGACGATGGGTGTTCCGAGGTCTTTACTTTCCAGAATGGTTTTCGAATAAGAAATCGGATTAAATATGGGTGCATTTATATTTTTATTCACAGATATGATTACTTGAGTAGTCGACCATTTTGCTGGTACCCCATTGTCTGAACCTTCGATCAGTAGCTACAATATATAAAAACATAAACATTTATTTCGTATTTCAATAAATGTAGCAACAGGGAGAAAAACTGAACAGTTTCAGAGCGTGTTAGATGTTTTGCGTGTCGGGCAGGTGTTTTCCAAAGAGGACAGAACTTCGAATTCAAATTTATTGGAAAAAAAAATTAGCAATAAATTTGAATTTGAAATTGAACTTGAAATTAGGGGTATTTTCTCACTGGAAAATGGCCGTCTACCATGTGAAACATGTAAAACGCGTTGAAGCCGGTAACCCCAAATCATTATTGCATATTTTTATAGTTGGCATTAATATGCATGCATACGTGAGCAACTTAAAAAAGGGCAGATTAAAAGCCGACGTGAGTGGGATTTTTAACAGCTGTTAGAAATCTCTCAGTGTTATGGTGGTGTTGGATGAACAGGATTTGCAACAGCCCACCTTAGCCGTTACTTAGGCTAGACGGAAGGTTTGTGAGGCCCGATCTGACTAAACGGCTTGTTACGACATGCCATATGAAAAAAAAGTTTATTGCGATTATAGAATGAAATATGATCTTTCTCCGATCAGGCACCCACCCCTGTAACTTGTAGACGCTAGAAAGCGGTAGCTCAGGTTCAGTCGTATAGGTTAGGGTTACGGGTTACGGGTTAGGGGTTAAGGGTTAGGTGTTAGGGTTAGGGTTTGGGTTAGGGCTGGGGTTAGTGTTAGGGTTACGGTTTTGGTTTGGGTTTGGGTTAGGGTTAGGTTTGGGGTTTTGGTTTGGGTTAGGGGTTAAGGGTTAAGGGTTAGGGTCAGGGTCAAGGTTAGGGTTAGGGGTTAGGGTTAAGTTTATCGCGATTATAGAATGAAATATGATCTTTCTCCGATCAGGCACCCACTTCTGTAGCTTGTAGACGCTAGAAAGCGGTAGATCAGGTTCAGTCGTAAGGGTTAGGGGTTAGGGGTTAGGGTTTGGGTAAGAGTTAGGGTTAGGGGTTGGGTTAGGATTAGGGGTTGGGTTAGGAGTTATAGTTAGGGTTTGGGTTAGGGCTTGGGTAAGAGTTAGGGTTAGGGGTTGGGTTAGGCTTAGGGGTTGGGTTAAGATTAGGGGTTGGGTTAGGGGTTATAGTTAGGGTTTGGGTTAGGGCTTGGGTTAGGGTTAGGGTTTGGGTTAGGGGTAAGGGGTTAGGGTTAAAGGTTAAGGGCTAAGGATCAGGGTTAGGGTTAGGGTTAGGGTTAGGGTTAGCGTTAGCGTTAGGGTTAAGTTTATCGCGATTATAGAATTAAATATGATTTTTCTTCAATCAGGCACCCACCCCTGTAACTTGTAGACGCTAGAAAGCGGTAGCTCAGGTTCAGTCGTAAGGGTTGATCACTGTTACGTATTACGAAATATCAGTTTTGAGGTACAAATTTTGATACTGGCACTGACTACATAATTGAACTTGGTGCGAGTATACTGGTTGAGTTTCCCGTCTCAACTAAAGCGATTAGAATCGCCGGACCCTAACAGAAATTGAAGTCCGCGGCGTCTGGAGAAGCACTAAAGCAGTGAATAATTCTACTCTTTTTCATGTAAAAATATTTTTTGAAACCCAAAAATGCAGGTAAGGCGCTCTCTAGTCTTGGTAGGTGATCACCTAGAGATGGTGTCTGGATAACAGCACTGGTCCTCATCACCTCACCGCGTAGGCGTCAGGAAAGGCACTTCACTGCGTAGGCGTCAGGAAAGGCACTTCACTGCGTAGGCGTCAGGAAAGGCACCCGGTCTATAAATATTTCGCCTCGGATGAGGAAATCACTTCCAAAGAAAATTGGTTACATTTCATGGTGAATCGAAATGAAACACATGAAATAACATTGTGACCGAGTGAAATCAATCATTTATAGTGTCAATTTATTTTATTTTTATTTCTATTTAAGTTGAAAACTTTCGCATTTATTCATTTATATATATATATATATATATATATATATATATATATATATATATATATATATATATATATATATAGTGAATGCTTTTATTCGAACATGTACAAGGTCTGCTACACTGGCATGTCGATGTTATCGATCTACAGCTATCGAGAGCTGAGGTCTCATCAGGCAGAAAGAGACCTCAGCTCTCGATAGCTGTAGATCGATAACATCGACAAGCCAGTGTAGCAGACCTTGTACATGTTCGAATAAAAGCATTCACAATACAGCTCTATATCTTTATTGAGCACTCTTTTGTAAGCCCGGTTTGATTCCCTTTGGGTTTCTACCCTGTGGATTTTTACTCTACCTTACTATATATATATATATATATATATATATATATATATATATATATATATATATATATATATATATATATATATATATAATAACGAGGATATTTTTTAATAAAATATTTAGAAAACCTTGCACAACGCAAATTATTTTTTTTTTAAATAAATTATTTATTTATCTTAAAAAGATTTTTTTCAGTAATATATACCATCTTCAGAAGAATATTTCTTCTTTTTTCCTTTTTTTCTTCTTGGTTGAGCCATACTTATCCCAGCCAAGTTGAAAATCCGTCTAGATGTTAGGACGAAAAGTGTTGATATGGCTGTGTGTCACGTGGTTGCGTGGAAGGATATTTTGAAAAGTCACACATTTGAAGCGTTGGCGGAATGGCAATAAAAACGAGGATATTTTTTTGATAAAATATTTAGAAAACCTTCCACAACGCAAATTATTTGTTTTTAAAAATAAATTATTTATTTATCTATCCTTCCACGCAACCACGTGACAGACAGTCATATCAACACTTTTCGTCCTAACATCTAGACGGATTTTCAACTTGGCTGCGATAAGTATGTCGATTACCGAAAGTACTCAAGTTTATTGAAAAAAAAAATGTTTTTAAGATAAATAAATAATTTATTTTTAAAAACAAATAATTTGCGTTGTGCAAGGTTTTCTAAATATTTTATAAAAAAATATCCTCGTTATTATTGCCATTCCGCCAACGCTTCAAATGTGTGACTTTTCAATATATATATATATATATATATATATATATATATATATATATATATATATATATATATATATATATATGTGTGTATATATATATATTTAGAGGTACAAAACTTATAAATACATTTAAAAAAGATGCGCGGAAACCTCTCAAAGGCCCTTTCGACTATCATCTCGTCAGGAGAAAATCGATAGTTTTATAATCAATAATATCGTCGAAAGAAAGAGCAAACGGGGAATTGAATGTGCCAAAATTAACGATGAAGCGATTAAAAGAAGTGAATTTAATGATTTCGTTAAAAAAACGATTAAAAGGCACTACGTTAAGGGGAAAAAGAAGAAGGGAGGGAGTTCAAAGTTCCCCAAAGAGATTTAACGATCTAACAAATTCCTTCTGCCGGCACAAGGAAGGTTTGCGAATAGCAATAGAGACAGATTCCAATATTTTCAAATGGTTCTTGGAATCTGCTCTATGCAAGACCTCAAAACGGTCTATTTTATAGTTACTGGCACAGCTTGGGGTTTCAACAAAATGCTAAATAATAAGAGGAGGGGTAACAAAAATATCCTACCCTTCTCTGACGTATATATATATATATATATATATATATATATATATATATATATATATATATATATATATATATATGTATAGCAATAGATAAAGTGAAAGAATAAAATTAAGTACGAATCAAATTTTATTACAATTTAAAGTTCAGGCAAAGTTCTTTAAAGTCCTTAACCCATGAGTTTTCCAAGAAAATCTTCTCAGAGGACCATTACCGCAATGATATTACTGCAGGTAATAAAAATTTAACTTTGAAAAATATATAAAAAAATATATATAGAAAAATACATGAATGTATATACAGCATCAAATATATCGGCCCAAAACAAATATATCGGCCCAAAACATACTATTTAGTGACGCTATACAATTCATCCAAGTCAACAAGTCTAAAATAGCTCCAGGCAAGACATCCAAGGTGTTGATTAAAGAATAATCCAAATGGTTAATGGTAGTCCAAGAACGAAAAAGGCGAAAA
>OY744552.1:19783396-19805896 GCA_963556195.1 Sepiola atlantica | reverse complement strand
GGAGAACGATACGATGCAGCAACCCCCTTCCTGCTCACTACCACCAAACCAGCGAAGCTTAAAAAATCTCGTAGAGTTCTATCATAAGCAGTGACAATCATATATATGTATACGCTCAACATTCTGTACTAGTCTGGTCAGATAATTTAGAAAATAGAGATAGTCTTACAAACACAACACACAGCCTATAACAGAATGCAAAACTGTTGTGGCCTTAAATGACCGAAATGAAATAAGACAACAAGGAGGTAGTTAACAAAAGCTTACATTACAGAAAAAGCAACGGTTATGTATTGCCAGATACCTCTTCGGGATATTTACTTCTTTCCCGCCGCAGGAAGATGTGGCACAAGGCCGTTCATAAAGAAGGGGCACTCTGGCTCATTAAAAATTGCCTGTGAATCCCCGTCGGCATTTCATGGTCGGGGCGCCTCAAGCAGTTAGCAATAAAATACTCCCTCCCTCCAAAAAAAATGGGGAGGCAAGGCCTGAGAGGGTGGAGTTCTAAAGACTACACATGACCAATACCTCAGTCCTCCAGATAAAAGGTCACCGAAATGGGCGAGTTTCTGTCGGACAGATTCTCGAGAAAGGATCCTCGACTGGTATTTAGTAGTCCAGCGTCTCTAAGCAACAGAAGCTGCAGAGATACTGATTCTGGATTTGTCATCAGACACTGTCCCTGTTACCGCTATTCATAGTGTCGGAAAGAGTCCATAAGGTTACATAATAGGGTAGTTTACGATAACAAAACCAAAATAGAACCTTTCCAACCACCGACTGTCATGGCCGATAGCACCCTTCCCGCGAAGCCAACATTTAAACTCCTCGGCCTGATATTTTCAGCCAACATGAAGTGGATTAAGTATATAAAAAATTCTGCCAAGTCTGTCGCAGAGAAATTAGGCTCCCTTTACCAGGCTAGAAAAATTTTCACACCTGCCAGTATCTTATATATCTACAAAGCCAAGGTGACTGAATAATTGCACCAACCACTAACCTTCCCCTCTTGGATAGGTTGCAAAAAGAAATTTCTAACCTAAAAGATCCCGTACTGTCTGCCAAGCTCCAGCAGCTGTCGTATCGCCGCAATGTTGCATCCCTGTTCTTGTTTTACAAGTACTTCCACGGAATGTGCTCCGATGAACTTTCCCCCCTCGTACCCGTATAAACGAAAATAACCCCGACTAACTGGAATCCCACTGATTTACTGTAGACGTCCCTAGACGCCAGAAAACTTTCTATTCTTCTTTTCTCGAACCACAACCCTTTGGAATTCCCTCCCTGTTCTCTGTGTTCTCAATCATACCAACATACAGAAATTTACATGTAATGTCAACGAGTTCCTTACTTAGTATGTCTCTTATAAATCTGCCCCTTATTACAGTAACCTCTTTATGTCTCCGTAGCTATAAGCCCTGTTTCGTTTGAATAAAGGTAAAAAAAAGAAGATTTTTTATCAAAATGATTAAATTTAACATTAAACATCCGAAAAGGTTTGATATGCCGTAAAACAAAACAAAAGACTCTTACTTGATCATCTGCTTTCACGCTAATAATAGAAGATCCTGGCGGGGTTGTGTCATCAATGGTTTTTGCGTATCGATCTTGCCGAAATTTGGGTGTGAATATATTTCGTAAAACGTTAAAGTCGATCACGAGGTCCGTCGAAAACCTTTGAGGATTACCTCTATCATAGGCTCGTACAATAACCTAGTGAGGGGAGGGAGAAAAAGAAAGACAACTTTAGTAAAATTTATATAATAAAAGTGAACGGACGTGTGTCCGGCTCGTTTCAATAATCACGTATACAAATTTATTTTCATGAGCATACAGAGGGAGGCTTAATCTTTATCTTAATAATAAATGATAATGATAAAGAAAGTAAAGAATGATCATGTAGGTAAATTTAATTTTATGAGCAAAGAAGAGAAGGCTTAATCTTTATCACCAATAAAAAAAAATAAAGGAAATAATTTTTTTCATTTTTAATAGATTCGCAAAAAATATTTCGTTATTCTTAATAATTTAGTTCTTTGACTTCTGAAATGATGACTGTTCTGACGGGAAGTCATTCTTTCGGGATGTCAGACGTTTAACGGGTGGTAAAACCAGAGAGCTGGACTGGCTTTTTCAAAGAGTTCTGCTCGCTATTGTGCGTGTGAATTGCGTTTCAGTTTCCACAAGTGACTGAACTTCTCCACGGACGAAATGATAATTTTCTGCGTGTTGGGTGCCTTCTTCAGTAATTTTCTCTTAAAAGCATTACTGAATTAATTATTGCTTCGTTGTATTGTTGGAATCAGCGTTAAGAACAGCTTTGATAAGATGTCTGCCGTTGGATATATGCACATTTATGATAATAGAAGCTATCGAAAAGTCAAATTCATGGTTGAAATCAAGCGTATGTATAGTAAGAGCATTTTTTTGACTACGTTTTATTGCTCTTTTACGTAATTACGGTTCGGAACCTGGATTTGTATAATGTTATGTAGAATTATTCATTGACTTCTGGGATGCTGGCTGTTCTGACGGAAAATCGTTCTTTCGAGATGTCGAGCGGAGGGTATCGCGTTTTACGGGTGGTATCACCAGAGATGAGGGGTAGCTTTTTTTAATTGAATTTTAGCTTTTTTTCATGGCACAGGATGCTCCTCCTTCAAAAATGCTACCATGGAATCGTTAATAAAATTCACAATCCTTTCTGCAATCCGACCATATTTGGTAAAAATAAACATCAGTCTATGTCTGACTTGTCCACCAAGTTTCAGATATTAATGTTCAACAGTCTTTGTTTTATCGCCGTTCAATAATATGCAGGGCCACTTTAATCATCGTCTCATCAGTAGGAATTGCGATCCTAAATGAGATTCACATTCACCGGACCGTAACCCCTACATATTTAACGTAGTGTCTGATGTTTGATACTAAAAGAGCGGAGTGACCTTTTCAATGCCCGATTCGTCCACCAAGTTTTAGTCATGAATACCCAACAGTTTTTGTTTTACTGGCGTTCAATGATATGCGGAGATACTTTGACGATGGTCTCATCAGTAGAGGGTTTGATCCTGAGTATGATTGACATTGATTGTACATTAACCTTCCCAGATAGAGAGCCTAATGTGTTGCATTTCACATCTTATGTTAAAGGGGCGAAATAGCTTTTTCAAAGGATTTCATTGTGTGTAGTAATTGCGTATTCACCATTATTACAGCTAGAATCAAGGGAGGCGCGAGAGCACCCTATCCCTTAATAGACTTCACGAATAGCCTATGCTGGAAATCTCATTTCTTTGATCAATCATAACTCAAAAACCAATAAACCAAATTAGTTAAAACTTTGCACAACATTTTTATTTGATAGGTTCTATAAGTGTGTAGAATTTCAGTATCATTAGTCAAGGCAACCCAGAGATTCAGAAAGTTCAATCATGAAATCATGTTATCTGTGTGTACGTACGTACGTACGTACTTATGTGCCACCTTGTATCTCATCAACTATTTGATGGATTCAGTTGATTTTTGGCAGAGATAGAGGTTCTAGGGTTTAGTTGATGGCATTTTAATTTCAGTTTACCATATACCTTAGTTTTCCAGAAAATTAAAAAAAAACCTTAAACATGACCATTGTATTGAGCCATAGCCTTTACAAAAGTAGTGACATTCCATGAAAAATGCCAATATACTGAAATCATATGCCCTTAATAGGGTTAAGATGAAAATTCATATACACTAAATGTACAAAAACAAGGAAATTCCCAAATTTGTACACTTTTATTGTCATTAAGGGTATGCGAGCACAACAGGGCTATGTATATTACTGGTAGGAATTTTTCTTCAGCGCACCACACACGTCATCCACTCATGCATAGAGGTTTATACTGTAGTGATGTGATAATGAAATGGTTTGGTTGATATGTAGTCATACCCCTAATTAAGGACAATAAAAGTGTAAAAATTTAGGAATTTCTGTGCTTTTGTACATTTAGTGTATAATAATTTTTATTTTAACCCTATTAAGGGCATATGATTTCAGTATACTGGCATTTATCATGGAATTTTATCTAGCTTTGATTCAACTCACGTAAGCAAAAAAGGGTAAAATGACGCCTGTTCATATAATCGATTTCTCCCTTTAAATACATTTCTTTACAAAAGGTAATAAAAATAATAATAATAAATACAAACGGGGAAAATACTTACCTTGTAATTAGTGTTGAGATCTTGCTGCACTGACTTTTTCAAAGAAATTTGTCCAGTGTTGGAGACGCTGAAGAAGTTTTTGGCAGTATTATCGCCCACGATTTCGTAGTAGACTTCGTTGTTCGGCGCCTGTAACATTAATATAGAACACATAATTACATCTGTTATATAGAACAAATAGTTACATCTGTTATATAGAACAAATAGTTACATCTGTTATATAGAACAAATAGTTATATCTGTTATATAGAACAAATAGTTACATCTGTTATATAGAACAAATAGTTACATCTGTTATATAGAACAAATAGTCACATCTGTTATATAGAACAAATAGTTACATCTGTTATATAGAACAAATAGTTACATCTGTTATATAGAACAAATAGTTATATCTGTTATATAGAACAAATAGTTACATCTGTTATATAGAACAAATAGTTACATCTGTTATATAGAACAAATAGTTACATCTGTTATATAGAACAAATAGTCACATCTGTTATATAGAACAAATAGTTACATCTGTTATACAGAACAAATAGTTACATCTGTTATATAGATAACAAAAAAAATCCTATTCCAGGACGGGTAAAATTAATTCTCCGAGCAGATAAGTTTTGCACAACTTACGAAGATTAAAATCAAGCTATAATGATAGTAAACCTTATGTCTAGAATCCTTATTGCAATTTTGATCAAGATCTATTACGTGATTTTGGTTCTAGAAAATGTCTCAAATTTAAGACTTAAGCTTGGATACCAGTATACGAAATATTTATTTTGGAATATGATTTAAAGAGGGTATATATATATATATATATATATATATATATATATATATATATATATATATATATTTATATATATATATATATATATATATATATATATATATATATATATATATATATTGAAAAGTTGACTTTTCAATATTGTCACTTTGTTTTGTTTTTACGATTCCATGTGTCGTATGTGTCACTTTAACAACGCATTGTTATCGCCTTCAAAAAAAAAAATATTATTCTTATATATATATATATATATATATATATCCCTATTATGTACATATATATATTTTTCCTTTTGTAATTTGCTTATTTGCCCGTTTCTACATTTCATTTTAATTAATTGATCTACATTTCTTTCTATACTAACGCAACGCATGATGTATGTTCAGTAAATATGTGTGAAAGTCAGAATAGATACTTACAAATTTGTCGGCGTCGGTTGCCGAGACGGTGAGAAGATTTTCATCCAGCTTATCTGTTTCTCCAATATTTTGGATCGGGAAATTGCTTCTTACCCATACGGGATTATTCAGGTTGCGTATCACGTTCACTTTGATCACAGCCGTCGCTGACTGAGGAGGATTACCACCGTCTTGAGCCAGTATCCGTACCTAAGAAGACAATGCCGATTAGCAGATTTAAAAAGGTGGACTAGAAGAAACCATAGACAACTAAACCCTTTTTAACAACACGTTCAAAAACCTTCATCTTTATTAAATCAATCTTAATTTAAAATAAAAACAGAATAATTGTAAATAAATGAAGTTCAATACTCAAGATGTTAAATTATAAAATTATGCTGATTAATTGAAACCGGGAGTTTCAATTAATACTCACTCAACTAGCATGAAAAACAATTCATTTAATTTGAAATTGAATCTTTTTAAATTTGAAGTTGATCGTTTTTAATTTGAAGTTAATCTTTCTTAATTTGAAGTTAATCTTTTTTAATTTGAATTTGATCGTTTTTTAATTTGAATTTGACCTTTTTTAATTTGAAGTTAATCTTTCTTAATTTGAAGTTAATCTTTTTTAATTTGAATTTGATCGTTTTTTAATTTGAATTTGACCTTTTTTAATTTGAAGTGGATTGTTTTTAATTTGAAGTGGATTGTTTTTTAATTTGAACTTGATCATTTTTTTAATTTGAAGTGGATTGTTTTTAATTTGAAGTGGATTGTCTTTTAATTTGAAGTGGATTGTGTTTAAAAAGGATGTTTAAAAGAGAGAAAAATATGAACTCTCAAATGTTAATATATATATATATATATATATATATATATATATATATATATATATATATATATATATATATATATATGATTATTTTTATTTACACAGACATGTACAAAATCTGCGACACTGGCATGTCGATGTTATCGATCAACAGCTATTATAAACTGAGATCTCATCAGGCAGAGTTAGAATCCGATCTTAACCTTAGATCATATTTATAAACCCGGTTGAAATTCTTTAGATTACTACCCTGTGGATGTTTTACCTGGATAATTATATATATATATATATATATATATATATATATATATATATATATATATATATATATATATATATGAAACTAAAAGTATACTTTTAGAGGATAGAACCTATAGTTAAATGGTTTGAGTTCAATATACGAGATAGAGCAATTATAAAGATATAGGAAGGAAGAGAGATAAAGATGTACGAATGACAAATCTATTTCATCTTCGATTGTTCAATGCAAGGTGTACTCGATAAAAACATGTTTATTTTCCTTTCCTTAAGCCAAGACTTTTCAAAGATTAAAATCTTATCATCAGAGGAATTGCATAGATGGATAAGTTGTCAGTAAACAAAAATAGAGAGAGATAGAGAGAGAAAGAGGAAGAGAGAGAGAGAGAAAGAGACATAATGGCAGAAAAGACTAGAACATTACGAAATAAGAAAGAGGAAGAAGAGGAAAAACGGATAAAAAGAAATTACCAGAGGGAAAAAGAAGTATAAACGGAGAAAAAGAAGAAAAAAAGGAAAGAGAGAGGGAATGTGTGAGGAGAACGGAAAAAGAGAAAAAGAAATGAGAAGAGAGAGCCTTGGTGTATGCAATCAATTTGTAATAACATCGATATAGCTCATGTATCTTTATTTAGCTTAAAATTGTGTACACACTTATATAACTATATATAAGTATCTATAGACTTGAGAGATTTTATTCAAGGGAGATAATCTGATTAAATTACACAGTTCATCATTTTAGAAAATGTCTACTTATTAACTTACTGTAAACGGAGTTTGTGGTGTATTGCTAAGGTCTGCTTTCGTGGTGATTTCGCCAGTTACTGCATTGATCTGGAAATATTTTGGTGCATCTCCTTCTCCGGTGATGGAATAAGTGATTGTCTAAAACAGAAAACAGAAACAGTTTATGAAATTATCAATAGTCTGCAAATTTTGGGAAAATTATAGATGGTTCCCGAAACGCCGTTCTAAAATCAACAATTATAAATTACGAGTAAAATATAACGTAAATAATAAACAGAATTTTCAGCCTCTTCCTGTGACCTTCTTATTTATTAATGTATAGGAATCAAAAACGGCTAAAAACAGAATTTTCAGCCTCTTCCTGCGACCTTCTTATTTATTGATGTATAGGAATCAAAAACAGCTAAAAACAGAATTTTCAGCCTCTTCCTACGACCTTCTTATTAATTGATGTATAGGAATCAAAAACGGCTAAAAACAGAATTTTCAGCCTCTTCCTGCGACCTTCTTAAATGTGATAAGAAAGGTGTGTTTGTGTATCAGAGAAATTGAGCCAATGAGATAAAGAGTTGTGTACACGTGACTAGTGTGTACTCATCTCTGACCCTGCCCTCCTTAAATTTTCACACCTATGTGCAAAGAGGAATGAGGGTTAACAAAGCAAATAGGGATCGTATACATTTTGGAAGACTTACATGGATAGACAACCATCTAGTTTTCTTATTATCAGTGGTGGGGGAGTAGACGGGAGAAGATAAAAGGACAAGGTTAAGTTGCAATTCAATAATTAAACTGGGTTGGATTACATATATATATATATATATATATATATATATATATATATATATATATATATATATATATATGTGTGTGTGTGTAATGCACAATTGATTTCAGTTTTGAATTTAAATTAATTCTAACCAGATTTTTGATTTTACAGTTGCCTCCCCTTGACCGTTCATTTTCTAGTAACATTTAACGATTTTCGCTAATAAAAAATTTATCAAATTTAAAATTAAATTGAATTTAAAAAAAAAATTAAAAAAAATAATAATAATAAATAATAAAGTATATAAATAAATAAATATTAATAAGATGACAAGCTTAAAGCTAAATAATTATACAATAAATTAAAAATAAATTATGATAGGAATAATTAATATTGATATCCAATTAGCTTATCTAAACTCATTTTCTGCGAATCTGCCGAAAATTCTCTGCGGCATTTGTCAACAGTTGTGTCCATCTCGCCTTTTCGACAACTCGGTCATATTTTTGATCTTTTGATAATGAGAGGTTCCACTCTCGAAAATTAAAGTTTACCTTTCCGGACCCTTTAAATTGCTTGACAGTAAACTTTAAAAAATATTTACTGTTCTTGTATTTAAACCGTTAAACCGTGAAATATTAATAAATTGATTTGAGATTCCATTTATTTTTTCTCTTTTCATTTATTTTTGTTCATCTGTTCATCCTTACGATACCTATATTACATTGCTCCTGCCTCAGATTACGAACTTACATTCATATATATATATATATATATATATATATATATATATATATATATCATACGTTCATTTCAGCAACACTAAAATGTCGTGATATAAGTAACTCCTCATCAGCGTTTCCAACAGTGTTTTTTTTCGAATTTCGAACACAAAAACATCATAATGAACCATATTGGACGTTTTTTACCTCGTCTCTAACGGCTGATTTCTTCGTTTTTTCATTTGTTTATTGCTGTTTTTTGTTTTTTAAAATTATTTATTTTAATTTCGATCACTAAAAAGAACATCAGAAATATATATATATATATATATATATATATATATATATATATATATATATATATACTATAAATATTTTTTATGAAATATTCAAGTGTCTATTATCTACAGACTATATCGTTTCGGGCTTTTTGCCCTCATCAGTGCAGGAGTGGTGGTTGTAGACAGTCGCATGGGATCGAACGCAGTTCGTAGATTCAGGCTAGACTTACGAGACAAACAATCAGGACCACGCGGTTACCGACATTCAGCACAAACATTGATTGAAATTGAGATACACTTATCTGGGGAGGCAGGGGAAAGCGTCAACAGTTTTGTCGCAAATGACAACCAACTTTTCCCAGCTTCACGGTGTTCTACTTTCAAGACCATTACATCTTTAAAGGGCTTATATATATACTCAAGGGGTATCCTAGGAAAGATATTCTTTTAGCCATCGCTAGGGCAGATATCTAGGAGAAGGAAAACTCCAATATAACACCTGCGATAGCTGTTACTATTGGTCATCGGACTTTTTGTCTGTCACCGCGTTCATAGTTTGGCCTTTTGGCCAAGATCAAAGTGTAGTATCTGTTCCGATGGATACTACACCTCATAGACTGGTATCGTTTTGGCCTTCGGGTCTTGATTCCGCCGGTCTGTGGGTTTGTCCTGTGCAGTTCTAGGAGGTCCACCATCCCAGGCTTTGCCTCCCCTATTTGGGGAGGACTAAGTTTATTGCTTACTGCCTGAGGCGCCCCTACCGGGGAATGCCGACGGGGCTGCCCAGGCATTTTTTGTAGGCCAGAGTGCTCACCTTCTCGGGCGCTGGCTTTATCAAATCCCACTTTCCCGACCTTGTGTCACATCTTACCTTGTGGGAGGAAGATAAATAAAATAGCTATCGATACTCAGAGAGTCGTCTGTCGTGTCGCACAAGCGTTGGCCACTATAATGCTGTTGCTATGCTGGTACTTTTTGCGTATGTGATATTGATTCAGATACCAACTATGGGTACAGCTCGCTGCATCATAAACCTCTTTAGACCTACGACGGTGTGGTTGTCGTAACTACAGATGACATGCTAATCTTGCAATTTGGTTTGGTTTGGTTTGGTTTGGTTTGTTTTACGGCATAGCAACCAACTACGGATTATGTAATGCCGAATAAAGTTGTCAAATACAATTCAATTTTTTTCACATTGTCTTCAGAGACAATGAAAAGTGAAATGAAGAGCTTGCAATCAGATTTTTTGAAACAGTCCAACTTCCTTGATGAAGTCTAAAATTTTCGTTATATAGGGTGGGCAAAAATAATGGTCTTATTTTTAAAAATTCATAACTTTTTTATTTATTGATTTAAAAATTTTTTTTTTTTAGAATAAGTAAAGGACCCCTTCCGAAGCAAGCATTAGCCGTATTAGCCCTAAGGAACGTACCCTCATTTAGAAAACATTATTTTTGCTTAAAAAACTCAAAACAGTGTAAAAAACAATACTTTAGTTTTTGTAAGTTTTAAGAAGTGTTTTTCGGCTAAAATTTGTTTTGTTTATTTCAAAAAATCTCGGAAGGGTCAGTCTACACACACATAAAGTTTGGTGAGTTTAACTTTTATTTTGTGGAAGTTATTCAAATTCAAGTTATTCAAATTTAAAGATAGGACCCTTATTTTGGCCCACCCTATATTTATGTTTTCAAACAAGTCTTTTAAATTTTGGAAGTCGTAAAACTTGTTTCGGGTTTGCTGCAGATCTTGACAGTCTATTAATATATGTTTGACTGTGTAAGCTTGTTGACATGCTATGCAAATTGGAGACTCCTCCTCTTTCCAATAAGTGCTTATGAGTGATATGCGTGTGTCCTATACGAAGTCTGGTTTGGTAACCGTGTCTCATATCGGCTTGGTGAATTACCAACGAGTGGATGTGAAGCAGGATCAAACACATAAAAGAAGTGACCTAAATCATAGCATCCCATCAGGTCGCAACATTAACTGCCACATCTGTGATATTGTCTGTAAAAGTTTAGCAGGTCTTAAAAGTCATATCTGCGCCTCTGAGCCTGATATTTTACGCAAAAGTGGTCATACTCGGCATAAAAGTAGACAGCCACCATAATGTATATACCTTGTTTATTTAGTTAAGCTCAAATGTATAGCGCTCAATGGTAGTATTTTTTTATTCTGAAGATTCATTTGTCGATAAAACTCAGACTTTGTTTTTATAAATGTCTCGTATGTATTAACAATGAGGGAACGATCGTATTCTTTTAGACAAAACCAAATTTTTTTATGTGTTTTGTGTTTTTTTGTCGAAAAATATCTCAATTTATATAAATATATATGTATATCGACGGTCATGTTAAACAAGGGAAATTTAAAAAGGGAAAAAGTTAAAAGGGCGAAAAAATTGCAAGTTTATTACCTGTGAATCAGAATCGTTTGCGAAGGCGGTCAAAACACTTGTAGAAATCATCACGTTTTCAGGGATGGAGGTTTCAAAGGATTTCATATAAAACGTTGGTGCATTTTTGTTTCGTTCTAAGGTGAGATACACAAAGGCTTTTCCGCTTGCCGTAAGTGAAACCGGGAGTCCCTTGTCTCGCACGGTTATAGTTGCCTGAAAAATAAATAAACAGTTCATATAATAACAGGATTTATTCACGTTTATACGTCGTACTTTCCATACGAAATTGAAAATCAAATGGGAAAAACAAATCCAATTTTACGCATTTCAAAATGAATTGTTCCCAAATCAACGGAACCAGAAGTACTCTTTGTATTCGTTTTATTAGAATGTAATTTTAATTTTGTTACAATTCTAGATAAATAAATTCTAAATGTGACATTCGTTTTAAAGATATCAAGAACCTCAAAAACTGCTAAATTAATTTCCCGAAAATAACAATTTTTCTACCACTATATATCTCCTCCCACGAAGAGTAAAATAAAGAGGTGCTTGTATAATAAAAAGCCGAAAAAAAGTTTTTTTTTGTCTTTTAGTGTTGGAGAGGTAAATAAAGGGCAGGTAACTCTTCACAATAGCTCTAGCTTTCGAACAATATTTTTCTAACCCTAACCCTATCCCTAAACTCTAAACCCTAAACCCTAACCCTAACTCTTAACCCTAACCCTTAACCCTAACCCCTAACCCCTAACCCCTAACCCTTAACCCTAAACCCTAACCCTAACCCCTAACCCCTAACCCTAACCCCTAACCCTAACCCTTAACCCTAACCCCTAACCTAAACCCTAACTCTAACCCTAACCCTTTTATGTCTAATCGACGTTCTCCTTGCACAGTAGCCACATGTGCAACGCCAATTAAAGCCATCAGTTTTGATTACTCGAAAATCTTGCTTAAAATTCGTGGTAAGAGTTACCTGCCCTTTATTTACCTCTCCAACACTAAAAGACAAAGAAATTTTTTTTTCGGCTTTTTATTATACAAGCACCAATAAAGATATAATACTACTAATCCGTATGTATAGAATCGTTATTCAAAATATTATTAAAATCCCTTGCCTGATTTTGATTTTAGAAATGTTTAGAATTTAAGGAGTAAGCTTAAGTGGTCTTAAGAACAAATTGGGAGGTGACGGTGGTTAAGTGGATAAGGCCACGGACTGAAGAGATCGAATGCAATACTTTTTGTAGTGAAAGCTTCGTAGTTTTGGAGATGGCGTTTATCGCGTTTTGCATTCGAACTCTTCATGTCTTCCTAAATGGGACTCGTCTAAAAAATCATGGCAGTAAAGTTGCAAAACGAAATTGCACAGACTAAACTAAATGTGCGAATCACAAAGGGTTGAGTTAGACTGTACAATGACAATCAACTAAATCTCATTCATTCACTGTGGAGGTCCCCAGATGTCGGAGAGCCTTCTACTCAAATAGCTTCTTTCCTCGTGCTGCTGGCCTCTGGAACTCCATCCTTGCCCCCTGTTTCCCCGACAGTACAGACATGCAGAAATTTAAAACTAATGTAAACATACATCTCGCTGCGCAGATCCCAATTTAGGTTTAACCCCCCTACCTTCTCCCCTTTTCTTTTTTCTCAGTAGCCCCTTATGTCTACAGTGGCGGCCTGCCTTGTTTGGGGTGAACTATGTTTTTAAAAAAATGAAAGAAATTTCTCCACCAAGACAAAACGTGACTTCTTTGAAGACATTTTTACATCAGTTCTTGTACATGGATGTAGGAGATGGACTTTTACCAAAAGATTTTAGAAGAAAATTGACGGTGTGTACATCAGAATTCTAAGAGCTGCTCTTAACATCTCCTGGGGATGTGACGGTGATTAAGTGGATAACGACACGGACGGAAGACCTTGGTGTTCCATGTTCGAATCCAGTCGGTTCCACAGTATCAGTTTCACTTAGGGATGTTGGCAACCTTCCAGTGGTCCTTCCCGTAAGTATCTGATGTCTTTACAGAAAGATTTCTAACTAGAAAAACATCGGGGAAACTAATGCCAACACCAGAATCATCTGATTCACACGAAAGAAGAAGAACAAATTAACATTCAGGGACTATTGCTCAACTATTGCTCAACTATTGCTCAACTATTGCTCAATTGGTGTTTAATGACTATGGATCAAATTGAATGCAAATCTAAAATGTTGTATTTTCAAATGAGAGGTTGTGACCATATTATGTCCCCTAAAACTATTCAAAAGACTTCAAAGAAACTGAAATCTGTGGAAAATTTATTAATTGATGTCTAATACCTTTTGTTACAATTCTACACAAATTGGAGGTATCTGAATTTTCCAGAAAGGCCCCACCTTTTACTCCATGTGCATTAAACTAAATTAAACTAAATATAGCCCACAAAATCTACACTTACGCCTTGCATCTAGATTCCAAAATGCATAATGTATCGTTCAATTAGTTGATAAAATGTAAAAACATTTAGACATACCTAAAATATATAAACATGGACCCTAACCCTAACCTTATATAGATAGTGATATTTAGTTGAAAATTTTAGGAAAAAAATTATTATTAAAAAAAAAAAAATCAAATTCTTACAAAAAAGGATTTTAAAGTTTAAAACATCCGTTTCATTTACTTAAACATATTCAACTTGCAATTATTTTATGGTAATAATAGATATTTTTTAATTTAATATCTACATTTTTAAAACTTTCGCTGATTAAATAAACATATTCGCTGCTTCAAAGAACTTTCCCATTCTAATTATTCTAATTATACTAATTATACTAATTATTCTAATTATACTAATTATACTAATTATACTAATTATTTTAATTATACTAATTATACTAATTATTCTAATTATACTAATTATACTAATTATACTAATTATACAAATTATACTAATAATACTAATTATTCTAATTATACAAATTATACTAATAATACTAATTATTCTAATTATACTAATTATTCTAATTATACTAATTATTCTAATTATACTAATTATACTAATAATACTAATTATTCTAATTATTCTAATTATACAAATTATACTAATTATACTAATAATACTAATTATTTTAATTATACTAATTATACTAATAATACTAATTATTCTAATTATTCTAATTATACAAATTATACTAATTATACTAATAATACTAATTATTCTAATTATACTAATTATACTAATTATACTAATTATTCTAATTATACTAATTATACTAATTATTCTAATTATACTAATTATACTAATTATTCTAATTATACTAATTATACTAATTATTCTAATTATTCTAATTATACTAATTATACTAATTATTCTAATTATACTAATTATACTAATTATACTAATTATACTAATTATTTTAATTATTCTAATTATACTAATTATACTAATTATACTAATTATACTTATTATACTAATTATTCTAATTAAACTAATTATTCTAATTATACTAATTATACTCCCCAGCAGGCCACGTGATGAAAGTTCTGAGCAAGGGTGTTTTCAAACACACCGTTTCATTATAACTAGAAAACACGGCAAACACGAGTGTCTTATCGACTTTACTAAAAAAAAAAACGTGACTTTTACAAATAGGAAACATCTATCGTCTCTGAAGAAAGGTTAGGGTGACATTTAAAAAAAATGAAAACGATAAGATAAAAGTGAAAAAAAAATAATTAAAAAATATTTGCATCTTTCCAACGGCCTTTTACTTGATTATTAGATTGAAAAGTAAAAAAAAAATAATTAAAAAATATTTGCATCTTTCCAACGGCCTTTTACTTGATTATCAGATTGAAAATTAAAAAAAAATAATTAAAAAATATTTTCATCTTTCCAACGACCTTTTACTTGATTATCAGATTGAAAATTAAAAAAAAAATAATTAAAAAATATTTGCATCTTTCCAACGACCTTTTACTTGATTATTAGATTGAAAAGTAAAAAAAAAATAATTAAAAAATATTTGCATCTTTCCAACGGCCTTTTACTTGATTATCAGATTGAAAATTAAAAAAAAATAATTAAAAAATATTTTCATCTTTCCAACGACCTTTTACTTGATTATCAGATTGAAAATTAAAAAAAAAATAATTAAAAAATATTTGCATCTTTCCAACGACCTTTTACTTGATTATTAGATTGAAAAGTAAAAAAAAAATAATTAAATAATATTTGCATCTTTCCAACGACCTTTTACTTGATTATCAGATTGAAAATTAAAAAAAAAATAATTAAAAAATATTTTCATCTTTCCAACGGCCTTTTACTTGATTATCAGATTGAAAATTTAAAAAAAATAATTAAAAAATATTTTCATCTTTCCAACGACCTTTTACTTTATTATCAGATTGAAAATTAAAAAAAAATAATTAAAAAATATTTGCATCTTTCCAACGGCCTTTTACTTGATTATCAGATTGAAAATTTAAAAAAAATAATTAAAAAATATTTGCATCTTTCCAACGACCTTTTACTTGATTATCAGATTGAAAATTTAAAAAAAATAATTAAAAAATATTTGCATCTTTCCAACGGCCTTTTACTTGATTATCAGATTGAAAATTTAAAAAAAATAATTAAAAAATATTTTCATCTTTCCAACGACCTTTTACTTGATTATCAGATTGAAAATTAAAAAAAAAATAATTAAAAAATATTTTCATCTTTCCAACGGTCTTTTACTTGATTATCAGATTGAAAATTAAAAAAAAAATAATTAAAAAATATTTTCATCTTTCCAACGGCCTTTTACTTGATTATCAGATTGAAAATTAAAAAAAAAATAATTAAAAAATATTTGCATCTTTCCAACGACCTTTTACTTGATTATCAGATTGAAAATTAAAAAAAAAATAATTAAAAAATATCTGCATCTTTCCAACGGCCTTTTACTTGATTATCAGATTGAAAATTAAAAAAAAAATA
This sequence comes from Sepiola atlantica, assembly GCA_963556195.1. Classification (NCBI taxonomy): domain Eukaryota; kingdom Metazoa; phylum Mollusca; class Cephalopoda; order Sepiida; family Sepiolidae; genus Sepiola; species Sepiola atlantica. Next base: position 19,789,515 of record OY744552.1, on the reverse strand, counting down.
ATTAAAAAATATTTGCATCTTTCCAACGACCTTTTACTTGATTATCAGATTGAAAATTAAAAAAAAATAATTAAAAAATATTTGCATCTTTCCAACGACCTTTTACTTGATTATCAGATTGAAAATGAAAAAAAAATGCCACACAGGACTTTCACATTTTAATTATATTCGTTTATTTATTTAAATAATATTTAGATAAAAATAACAAATATATGGAAAAATATAAAGTCATGTAATATAATTTTAATAATACGGACAGCCATCTGTCCTTTATCGAAAACAAATATCCAACTTTTATCAACAACTATCATCAGATAGATTTAAGAGTCTTCTTCATTTCGAATTTAACTTCATCGTTTACTCGTCTTTAGAGGGCATTCCGTTTTAGTTGGAAAATGTGAAGAAGCTAACATGAGCAATAAAAATGAAATAATAGCGGTGGTACAACAGAATAGTTACCTTATGAAGAAGACCTCGCAGTGTAAGGTGATGGCAGTGCTAGTAGATCTGAGTGTGAGATTGAAAATACCTCCGACTTCCTGACTAAGTTAGAAGTTGGTGAGCCAGAAAAAATTGTCAAAATTATTGAATGCGAATTAAAAGAAACGCATATCTTTTAAGAAACACATTTGTCCTATGCAGCTGGTTAATGAAATAGGGAAACAAAACATTGCTTTGCTTTTTTGTAGAGAAATATCTGTACGATGCTGTAATCTTTCAAGCTTTAGATTCTATACTAAACAAGTAAAACGTTTCTACTAAGGGTCCTTCGATAACACTCTCGTGTTTTCACGTGTCCAGCGGCTTGACGCGGAATTATATATTTGAATCGCTCTTTAAAAATATATTTATAATTTTCAACGTACATGCGTCTATCACGCCCTGATTTCTGTTAGATATAAGGAATTTGTTCATCGTTAAAACAAGATCTCAGTCTGTAAAAAATGCTTACTTTTTCATCCGTATAACAAACGTGAACGTACGTGTGTCCGGCTCGCTTAAATAATCACGTATGCAAATTTAATTCTTATGAGCAAAGAAGGCGAGGCTTAATCTTTACAATAACGGATAATAATAAAAAAGAAAGGAAAAATAATCACCGATGCAAATTTAATTCTTATGAGCAAAGAAGGCGACGTATAATCTTTACAATAACGGATAGCAATAATAATAATAAAAAAAGAAAAAATAATCAGGTGTGCAAATTTAATTTTTATGAGCAAAGAAGGCGAGGCTTAATCTTTACAATAACGGATAATAATAAAAAAGAAAGGAAAAATAATCACCGATGCAAATTTAATTTTTATGAGCAAAGAAGACGACGTATAATCTTTACAATAACGGATAGCAATAATAATAATAAAAAAAGAAAAAATAATCAGGTGTGCAAATTTAATTTTTATGAGCAAAGAAGGCGAGGCTTAATCTTTACAATAACGGATAATAATAAAAAAGAAAGGAAAAATAATCACCGATGCAAATTTAATTCTTATGAGCAAAGAAGACGACGTATAATCTTTACAATAACGGATAGCAATAATAATAATAAAAAAAGAAAAAATAATCAGGTGTGCAAATTTAATTTTTATGAGCAAAGAAGGCGAGGCTTAATCTTTACAATAACGGATAATAATAAAAAAGAAAGGAAAAATAATCACCGATGCAAATTTAATTCTTATGAGCAAAGAAGACGACGTATAATCTTTACAATAACGGATAGCAATAATAATAATAAAAAAAGAAAAAATAATCAGGTGTGCAAATTTAATTTTTATGAGCAAAGAAGGCGAGGCTTAATCTTTACAATAACGGATAATAATAAAAAAGAAAGGAAAAATAATCACCGATGCAAATTTAATTCTTATGAGCAAAGAAGACGAGGCTTAATCTTTTCAATGAGGAAAGGAAAAATGATCACGGATGAAAATTAAAATAGCCTTGGGGTTAAATTGTCAGGTTTCGATTCAAGATTGAGGCAGGTGCTTGTCTAACTGCATCGAATAGCTGTGATACAGATAAAAAAAATTCTTAGTGGATGACTATATATATATATATATATATATAAATTTCTGAAACAGTTTTTCATGGTAAACAACAGATAATCCCTTAAATAATGTTAAGACTAATGTAAATTCATGGAAGCAAACTGATGTAGTAACTGTAAAAAGTAAATTGACCTACAAGAAAAATAATATTCTATCGAAAGTGTTCTTTTTTTTCATATAGTTTTAATGGCTGAAAAACTTCCACAACTATATATATATATATATATATATATATATATATATATAATTATAATTATAATTATTAGTACTTATTGCATCTAAAATAGAAATACAAGAAACCACGTGTGAAAATAAATTCGCCCGCTATATTGACACAACAAAGGAAACAGGATATAGGAAAATCCATTGTTAACAAAAAATAGGATAGGTATAGGAGCGTCACCAACAAAGCCTTTGTTTGTGGGAAGCCTAACGATTGGCTGAGGGAACAACAAAGAATCTGATTGGTTAACTAGCAAGCCATGTATATAAAAACACCTAACAAAAATAACTCTATGCATTTAGCCTGAAGATTCCCCCCGGGGATGAAACGCGGGAGCCTCTGTGTAGCTTAATTGCCATATATATTTTCATTGCTTACTATATATATATATATATATATATATGTATATATATATATATATATATATATATATATATATATATATATATATATTTATAAACCTAAAGAAAGAGGCAAAATGCCTTCAAGAAAACCATGCGTTAGACGCAGATATTTTTATTAAAATCAAAATAATATTTGTTTTTTTCATCTTGATTTTTTCATAATAAATACTGTCTTGTTTTTAAATTTCCGAAACAGTTTTTCTATGGTAAACAACTGATGATCCCTTAAATAATGTTATGGCTAATGTAAATTGTTGGAAGCAAACTAATATAGTTACTGCAAAAAGTAGATTGACTTACAAAAAAGTGAGTTTCCACCGAACGACTTGGGACTAAAAAATATATTTTATTTTTATTTTTTTTATTTAAAACTTTTTAAAATTTTTTAAAAAAATTTATATAGTTTTAATGGTTGAGAAACCTCCGAGACTATATATATATATATATATATATATATATATATATATGGGGTAAGGTACACGATAATCATGAGAATGAAAATGTGTGAAAAATGACAAACGGAAAACAGGTTAAAGTGCAAGAGAAAAACAGAAACAAGAGATTTCACCGGTTTCGTTCGTGTTAGCAAAAGTTCAGCAAAAGTGAAGATTTGGATAAAATTATTTTCCAAATTTTCACTTTTCCTGAAGACGTTCGCTAACACGAACGAAACCGATGAAATTTCTTGTTTTTGTTTTTCTCCTGCACTTTAACCTGTTTTCCGTTTGCTATTTTTCACATATATATACATATATATGATTAATAAATATATTTGTGTTAATTGCTATATTTAATTGTTATTGTTTGTCAGACCATTTCGTTTGCAATGTTTATGAGGTACGTAGCACATGTTGCATTTTGTTAGAGATGGTTTGGTTGCTGGTGGAGTAGGTCTAATGTAAAACCCCAAACCTTGAAAACCCCTTAGCTACACATTCATAGGTGATAACCCTGCGTAAATGCTGGGATTTTGTTTTTTCATCAAAAAGCACACTTACGTTGATTGTGTTCATATTTATGTCTGCTGGAAAACTGATCAGCGACACTGCCCCATTTTCGTTCACTCGGAGGTACGGAGAAGAACCGTCTATGCTATAGACCAGCTGATTATGCGGAGGCTGGAGAGAGAAAGACACAAATAAATCATTACATATATAAGAATAAATAGATCAGTACTACAGAAGAGTTAAATAAAAATGAAAATAAGGAGTGAAAATGAAGAAACGAAAGAGAAGAAAAAGAAAGAAAATGGTAAAATCAAGACAATAACGGCCGGTGTGAATTAATTATTCTCTTATGTGTGAATATTTCCACGTGTCTATTTTGTTTGTGAAATATAAAAGGAGAAACAGGACCGGCGGGACAGTTATAAAAGTGGGGGGGGGCTCTCCTAAAAAGTGGGGGGGGGCGGTTAAACACATGCATATATAACTTCATTATTGATGACCGTAAAGTGGGGGGGGGTAAGTCAAAAAGTGGGGGGGGGGGGGGGCTTGAGCCCCCCCCCCCCATCTGTGCCGCCGTCCATGAGAAAGGGGAAAAGAGAAGGAAGAGAAAGATCGAGTTAGTCAGAGAAAATGAAAAGAGAAAAAGAATGGGAGAAAGAGAAAAAGAGAGAAGGCAGAAAGAGAGAGAGGGAGACAAAAAGAAAGAGATAGAGGAAAAGAGAAAGAAAGAAAGAAAGAAAGAGAGGGAAAGAATGAGAGAAAGTCGAAGGGAAAGAGGGGTAGAGAACGAAAGAGAGGCCAAGAAATGGAGAAGGAAAGAGATAGAGAGAGAGAGAGAGAGGGGAGAGAGAGACGGGGGTAGAGAGAGGGAATTAATTAAGTATGTACTCACCTGTGAATCCTGATCAATAGCGGCAATTTTCACTATCTGTGTATTTAATGAATACGAGGTCGGAACGGTTGCGACATATGTTTTCTGGGTTATGATTGGAGCATTTAAATTTCGTTCGACGGTAACTTCAACAGTGCAAGTCGATACTTTCCCACCACCATCTTTGGCCGCTACTAGAAGCTATTAAAACACAAGATATTTGTTTCTTTTAGTGATACACATCTATAAAAACGCATTTTGAATAAAAAAAATAGGACACAAATTGAGATAATATAGCTTATACTTCTTGGCATTTTGGCTAATATCAAAGTGTAGTATCTGTTCCGATGGATACTACACCCCATATACCGGTATTGTCTTGGCCTTCGGGGCTTGATTTACGCCTGTCTATGGGTATGCCCTGTGCAGTTCTAGGAGGTCCACCCTCCCAGACTTTGCCTCCTCTCTTTGGGGAGGATTAAGTTTATTGCTTACTGTCTGCGGCGCCCCTACCGGGGAATGCCGACGGGGCTGTCCAGGCAATTTTTAATGGCCAGAGTGCTCACCTTCTCGGGCGCTGGTTTATCAAATCCCACTTTCCCGACCTTGTGTCACATCTTACCGCTGTGGGAGGTATATAAATAAAATAGCTTATACAATGGCTACTCGAATGGCGCAGAGACTATGGGATCTAACCTACGAGAGCTGACTGAAAAAGGTTAACCTTTTCTCCCTTGAGCGCCGACGTTTACGCCTACAATCTCCTCATTGGCTATCTCTCTCGGGACCTACTATTCACTCGTGCAACAGAAAGTGGTATACACGGGCAGAACCAGAAACTGTTTCACTGCCGATTTCGATCGAACCAGAACATGGGTCATTTTCTGAATAAGGATTCTTGGACATTGGAATGGACTTCCAGGAGATGCAGTAAATGTGCCAACGACCAAGCAACTTAAGGCGAATTTGGACAGATGTTAGGCTTCTGTATCCTCTTTTGTATAAATTCTTGCGACCTTTTCTCTACACAGCAACTGAAGCATGCTTGTTTGATTTTTTGCCAAATTTATTAAATTGAATTGGATTGAATCGAATACAAATTACAAAAACAGAATGCCCCCCCAACAAAAAATTAAATGGAATTTACTGGACGTTAATGATGCCATTCATTAAACCCAACACTAACCCTAAGATCAAAGTGTAGTATCTGTTCCGATGGATACTGCACCCCATAGACTGGTATTGTCTTAGCCTTCGGGGCTTGATTTACGCCGGTCTATGGGTCTGTCTTGTGCAGTTCTAGGAGGTCCACCCTCCCAGGCTTCGCCTTCCCTCTTTGGAGAGGAGTAAGTTTATTGCTTACTGCCCGAGGCGCCCCTACCGGGAAATGCCGACGGGGCTACCCAGGCAATTTTTAATTGCCAGAGTGCTCACCTCTTGGGCGCTGGCTTTTCAAACCCCACTTTCCCGACCCGACCTTGTGTCACATCTTACTTGTGGGAGTAAGATAAAAACTGGCCTTGTGCCTAACTCCTGGAGAGGAGTAAATCAATACTCCGCATTCAAGATTACTACAGTTATCATTGATCCCCACCTTATAATAATTTAGCAAGCGAAACTAAGTACCAT
>OY744552.1:19765896-19778396 GCA_963556195.1 Sepiola atlantica | reverse complement strand
ATCAGCAAAAATTATTGTTGGTGATCAATTTGAAATCGCTTAAGTAAACAATTCTGACATCACCCATTTTAAAATGAATTGTTCCCAAATCAAATTATGTCATCCAGTCGACTTAAAACATTACAATTTTAAATAAACACATTAAAAAAGTGACATTCGTTTTATTGATTTGAAGAATATTTAGCTGACAATTATTTTTACAGTAAAAAGACAGAGAATATTATTATTAACAGTAAATTTTACAGATATATGTAGAAAGCACCGTGGAATTTCCACGGGGTCACGCTAGTTTATTTATAGCTCAATATAATTAGAGATTAAACAAGGATTTCTATTAGGATTGAACCCGAAACCAAACTTCAATATGGTATTATATAATCTACAATATAAAGTTGTCTTGTTGTATTTTCAAAGTCAGACTAAAATAGATTTTAAGTTGACTTATTAAAATTTGATTTTGACTAAACAATTTTCTATTTGTTATTGTGGTACTATGTTATTAGCACTGCAATCACGCATTTAACTATAGTTTATTCAAAAAAAATATATATTTAGACAATTATATAGTTCCGTCAAACAACTGGTAATATATGAATATTTTTTAAAAATTATGACAAAAAAAGAAACGAAATAAAAATCAGCAAGGGGAATAACTCTTAATTTCAATTTAAGAATATACAATAAGAGTTACCTACCTTACAACTCAAAACTATTTTCTGTATAATTTTAAAATAAAATTGTGAAAAGAAATAAACAATTAAAAACTGAAATGATTTCACTGCTTCCTGGGTAAATAAAAAAAAAATACAAATAAGAATGTCTTACGTTGTATTGGGGTGAGCTTCCCTCTGTTAGCAATTTGCTAATAGCAAGACCTCCCGTGACTGGATTTAAATAGAACAAGTCGGTTCCGGAATTAGGAGTGACAGAAGCGATACTCAGAGTGACGTCACTGTTCAGCGTGCCCTGAGAACATGAAAAAAACAAACAAACAAAGTTTAGAATGTAATCTTTCTAAATCGTTATAAAACATTTATAGTGAACTTTAAAACTATACGTGTCAGTAAAAAAATAAATTTTAATGCGTTTGGTAAAAGTTATTTGTTGCACTTTTTTTGATTTGTCGGTTGTTAACTATACTGCAAGATTACCGGATTTTTTAACAGTTCGTTTTAGTACTTTATGCTATCGCGTTTTTTAAATTCAAATCATAATTGATTAATACTAAACAGATGATAATAAGAATGTGAAAGTCGCGTAGAGGCGAGAAACACATCAAGGGAGGCGCGAGAGCGCTCTATCCCTTAATAGACCTCACGAATGGCCTATGCTGGAAATCCCATTTCTTTGATCAATCATAACTCAAAAACCAAAAAACCAAATTAGTTAAAACTTTGCACAAAATGTTTATTTGATAGGTTCTATAAGTGTGTAGAATTTCAGCATCATTAGTCAAGGCAACCCAGAGATCCAGAAAGTTCAATCATGAAATCATGTTATCTGTGTGTACGTACGTACGTACATACGTATGTGCCACGCTGTATCTCATGAACTATTTGATGGATTCAGCTGATTTTTGGCAGAGATAGGGTCTAGTTGATGGCATTTTAATTTCAGTTTACCATATACCTTAGTTTTCCAGAAATTTTTTTAAAAACCTTAAAAATGACCATTGTATTAAGGCATAGCCTTTACAAAAGTAGTGACATTCCATGATAAATGCCAGTATACTGAAATCATATGCCCTTAATAGGGTTAAGATGAAAATTCATATACACTAAATGTACAAAAGCAAGGAAATTCCCAAATTTTTACACTTTTATTGTCATTAAGGGTATGCGAGCACAACAGGGCTATGTATTTTACTGGTAGGAATTTTTCTTCAGCGCACCTCACACACTTCATTCATTCATGCATAGAGATTTATACTGTAGTGATGTGATAATGAAAGTGTTTGGTTGATATGTAGTCATACCCTTAATGACAATAAAAGTGTAAACATTTGGGAATTTCCTTGCTTTGGTACATTTAGTGTATATGAATTTTCATCTTAACCCTATTAAGGGCATATGATTTCAGTATACTGGCATTTATCATGGAATATATACTAGAAGTGGTTGCCCAATTTTATTTCTGTAGAGAATGGCGACGTAAAACTTCTGACAGAGTTTTTTCATGGACAGTCCCAAAAGTAATCAAACGCATTGCTCAATTTAATTACTCGCATAGTGTTCCTCATCTTTTGACTGGCATTCAGTCGCGTCTCATTAACCCTTATCCCCGAGTAGCTCTTGGACTTGATAGTTGATGACCTCGATAGTAATAGTAATAATAACAAAATAACAGCTTTGCTATTGTTAGGTTGTTCGTAGTCCTATAGTGTTTCTCATTTTTTTTAGCTGGCAAACATTTTTGTCTCATTAAAATTCTTTGTTGAGCCGTCCTTGTAAATAGTCAATTTCTGACAACCATTGTTACGAATCTCCTCGATGTTTCACCGTTTACCTGTCCAACTTAATAACTCTTATCCTCGAGTGGCCTTTGGACCTTAATAAGCGGTTACTTGTTTGTAAAAAAACATAACCCTTATCTTCGAGCGACACTTGGCCTTGATAAACGAAAGTGCATGCTTTATCTTCCATTTCAAGGCCTGTAATACAAGCAAAAATGTAAGAACTTTGCTCAGAGGCTTATTGCCTCGCTGACGTCAAGATACTCGCTACACTAAATACAAGATTTGAAGAATAAGAATATAAAACAATCTGGTGCTTCTATAATAAAAAGCCGAAAAAAAGTCTTTCTTGTCTTTTAGTGTTGGAGAGGTAAATAAAGGTCAGGTAACTCTTCACAACAGCTCTAGCTTTCGAACAATATTTTTCTAACCCTAACCCTAACCCTAAACCCAACATGTCTAATCGACGTTCTCCTTGCACAGTAGCCACATGTGCAACGCCAATTAAAGCCATCAGTTTTGATTACTGGAAAATCGTGTTTAAAATTCGTTTTAAGAGTTATCTGCCCCTTATTTACCTCTCCAACATTAAAAGACAAGAAAAACATTTTTCGGCTTTTTATTATAGAATAACCAACGATCTTTAGTAACCCGGAAAGATGACATTAAAAAAAGCGAACGAACATTTTGTGCTAACCCAATATATAGATGGTGCACCTCCACACGTTTGGAGCTTATCCGGATGAAGAACAGATGGACTGGAAGAAAGGGGAGAGATTAATTCCCACATAGATCACGATATTAGACACCTTAGGATTTCTTAAAGATAATGTTTACAAGAGGAAACCTGAAACAATTGCTGGAATTAGTGTAGTAATTGAAGAAGAATGTATTCAAGTACCGGAGGTTCTGTGTCAAATTCCGAAACAATACCTTTGAGGATCTTTGAACATTTTCATACGAGCTCCTATTTTAGCTTGAGAATAACATTTGGCGATATTTTAGATTATTGTTGATATCCGTTTTGCTTTTATAGGGGGACATTTTTCATATGACTCACCGGCTGATCTGCGTCTGTGGCGGTAATTTTGGTTAATACCGTTCCAGGTTGCTCATTCTCCATGACAGTCATTGAAATCTTGGTTGCCGACAATTTCGGTGTTTGGTCGTTGGCATCCTGTATAAATAGAAAAGGCGATATTCTTTTAGCATGATTTCTAACACGATTTCCATAATACTCAATAATTCCCGGGGCGTAGATAAGTACCTATATAGTATGTACACCGGGTGGAGATACGTACCTATATAGAAGGCGCAGACAGAGGTGGTACTTTAAAAAAAAATATGCCATACTTTTGCCTTGGGCAACGTAAGAGGAATGGTGGGGAAGAAACAGCTTTCGCAAAAGACAAAATGAGAAAGGACCGGTGAAATGGGGCGACCAATGAAGAGAAAAGTAGAAAGATAAAGGGACGGCTATAGAAAGAGGGAGAGAAATAGAAGTTTGAATATAAAGATGTTACAAACGCGATTTTTCTTCAATTATATGTTTTTATAACCCCGAGCAACGCCGGGTAGCCCCGCTAGTAACTAATAAAACAACAGCTTGTTGTTTTCGATTAACTGCGAACAAACGCGGCACCCACTTTGAACACAGCTTTCTCATTGACCAATCTTCATGCAAAATGGTGAATACACGGCCTTCTGATATCTTCAACTCCTCTGATCCTATTTACTTGCCTCTCCATGTGGGGAAATCAATCTCCCCGAAAAGGGGTAATCTGGATAAGAACAAAATTAAAAAAAAAATGCCTCAGTCTAGAAAGATTTCTCCTGTACTGACCGAGCACAGAACAGTTGAAATGTAATATTAGAATAGATACTACACTTTTATCCTAGCCAAAAAGCTACTAACATGGCTGCCTTCTGATATATTGAATTCCTTTGCTATCCACGAAACTTCAAGATACCATCGGCTAAAACAAGTTTGTAGACTTTCAAAAAATATTCTTCGGCACAACCGCCAAATTTGGGCGACCTGGGCGTTCAGCATTATTTGTGAATGTAAGACCACATTTAATGTCTACATATCCCCCCCCCCCTTTTGGACCAAGCTCAAAGTGTAGTATCTGTTCCGATGGATACTGCATCCCATAGACTGGTGTTGTCTTGGCCTTCGGGGCTTGATTTACGCCGGTCTGTGGGTTTGTCCTGTGCAGTTCTAGGAGGTCCACCCTCCCAGGCTTCGCCTCCCCTCTTTGGGGAGGAGTAAGTTTATTGCTTACTGTCTGAGGCGCCCCTACCGGGGAATGCCGACAGGGCTGCACAGGCAATTTTTAATGGCCAGAGTGCTCATCTCTCTCGGGCGCTGGCTTTTCAAACCCCACTTTCCCGACCCGACCTTGGGTCACATCTTACTTGTGGGCGTAAGATAAAAACTTGCCTCCCAAAGAGGGGAGGAGTAAGTTTATTGCTTACTGCCTGAGGCGCCCCTACCGGGGAATGCCGACGGGGCTGCCAAGACAATTTTTAATGGCCAGAGTGCTCACTTTCTCGAGCGCTGGCTTTTCAAATCCCACTTTCCCGACCCGATCTTGGGTCACATCTTACATGTTGGGAGTAAGATAAAACTGGCCGTGTGCCTAATTACTGGGGAAGAGTAAATATAACCCCTTAACCGTTGTTTCTGACGGAGCGTAGTCCGAATAACACATATCAAACCATTAATTTGCTTGAACAGTATTTTTCCCATCAGAAAGCAATGGTTTACCAACACACGAAATTCAGATTTTTTCATTGTTTTGAGAATTTGCAACAGTAGCTTTACTTCAATCACTGTAATTTGTAAACTAATAATCCTATTTATCTCAAATTTTGACACGTGTTATTTGAACATTAGTACTATATAAAAATCATATCGGCTTTTTATTAGTGGCTTCATCTATATGGCATGCCCCGAATCGTTTCCACATGTAAAAACTATGCGGGTTCGGTAGAGAATTTTATTCTAATGCGTTTTGTATAAATTATAATAATATCGGTTGAAAGTACTACATAGAATACAAAGACAGGTGTAATTAGCAAACATCTTCTCCGCTTAGATGACCTTTTGGAGTTAGTGGCTTCATCTATATGGCATACCTCGTATTTAGACCCATATGTATATATATTTCATCGTACAAGCAACAAATAATATAAGGAACAAAACAAAGACGATATGTTTAAGCTACACCATTAATTCAATGTGAGACCAGATATGGTCGCTCTTAGTTGAACTGTGTGCGTAAATCACATACGTGAGTGCAGGAAAGTCTGAAAAGAGTGCGTGAAAAAGTTTTTTGTTGATCTTTTTAATAAATAAAAAATAAAAATAAAAATAAAAATAAAAATAAAAATAAATTTCGTCACGAGAAAGAAAGAACAGTGGTGTTAGAATCGTAATGAAACACGAACACGCTTTTGAAAAGGTCAACGATTTGAGAGTTTTATTAATTTTTAGAAATGCACTAATAAAATAAGTACTATATTGTTTTATAGAGGATGTGTTCATATTTTATCGAATCAAGTGTTCTATTTACAGCTGCAAGGATTCCTCGTCTAGAAGTCAATATAATCAATTCTCTGCAGAAATTGATAACTCATACTTAATGCGACCGATTATTTATCGTTCGGACATAGTCAGCAGACCATAGGCTCTTGAGGATCTAAATACAACGTGGGATCAAAACAATGGTCAAGTGCTACTTCGAAAGGGATATGTTACCTAACGTCCAGAACAGCACAACTTGTAAAATCACATACTTCGTCCATTTATTTTTGTTTGTTTGTTACTCAACCGACAACAGCGGTTATTATTAGACATAACAGGCTAAATCTTACTAATGCAGAGGAAAATATATTGCGCAATTGATCAACTTTGGAATTAGAATCACTTATATTATATATCAAGTAATGGCGATTTTCCTCTTATTTCATTGACTATAATAATCTTATTACCATAAAGTACACCAAAGATCTGTTTCGTCAGTCATATAGGGTAAATATTGTTCCATGTTCTTAAGAAGTGGTAATTCCAATCGATTTAAATTTTTAATATTTAATTCTGTTCGATATTATATTTTTAATTAGTTAAATTTATAGAAAGTGGGAGGAAGAATTTACTCTATCGTGATATGCCGTATTAACCAAGGAGGAGACAAAACTGACATTTATATTTTGCCGGAATTTGGCTCGAAGGGAAGTTTCCCGCATACTATAACGATATTTTTCACAGGGAGAACACACAAGATGAGATAACTGGAAAAAAGAGACCGACACAAGGCATGGATAAAAAAAAACCGAACAAATACATTTATACGACGAAAAATATAAAAAACTAGTAATAAATCATCCAATGCGAAGTAATAATAATGAAATGCTCTTTCCAGTCAATCCAAACAATAAAGTTCATTTATCTGCGTATACAATAACGTCTTTTCTCAGGTGTCCCTTTTTTTCATAAAATAATATTGCTTTTCCTACGATGTGTTTTCGCTGTATCACCGAATATTAAACACCGACCATACGTATTTAACCTTTAAACCGTTTCCTTTTTCTTACCAATATCCGTATCCGAAATCGTACGACCGGCATTTTTCCGCGATTCAATAGTCCTGACTTTTTTTCCCATATTTTTAATCCGACATTTTACGCTTAACTGTCTAAATTCGGCGCTAAGCCACCCCTTAAGTGTCGTCTGCTAATTCTTTCAAATTTCTCTTTCTTTTTCTTTAGCATCACCCCCTGTTTTTTTCTCCTTCTATCGCCATTAAGCGAGAGCGCGAGCGAAGAAGACGGGAGACAGTACAATAGCTGCTACCCATAGCCACCCCCACCCCCCTCTCCACTCTTCTCGTCTCTCTCTCTCTCTCTCTCTCTCTCTCTCTCTCTCTTATACTCAAAATAAAAATGTCATTGACATTTTTCACTTCTATCTTTTCCCCTGAGCATTTCGTTTTGATTTCAATTTCAATGATATGTTTCTGTTTGAAATCGACATTTGCATGATAACTCCATGTAACACTTACCAAAACGTTTATGGTCACTTGTGCTGACGTTTTCGGCAGACTTGAAGTTTGCCCATCTTTTGTCGTAACAGTGAAAATGTACACCTTCTTGGTCTCATAGTCAAGGGGCTGACTTACGGAGATCACTCCCGTGTTTGCATTGATGACAAAAGGGGAACTATTTCCGGTTAAAATGTACTCGACCGAGGGACTTGTATCCAGGTCTACGGCCTACAAAAGGTAAAAAATTAATATTGACAATAGCAAATATATTCACAAATAAACAAAATAGGTTCAACTTTATACACGTTTAAAACTTAATGTAAACTTATTCTTTGTTGTTGTCCTATTTATAGTAATAATATGTTAAGGCAATTTTATGTTCGTGCGTACATTATCACTATACATCTCTTGTTTAAAAGATGGGATATTTTCTTTAATTTCATTAAGTGTCGCTGTTAATATAGTTTCATTGTTTTCGGTTTAGGATCAGTGTGTAGTATTTAAATCTTCTAAAACACCTTGAGGATATTTTAAGTAGGATGAAATATAGAGTGAATGTGGTATTGTGGTGACTGCAATGATTCGAAGATCTTCAAATATGCAAGGCAAAGGATGACCAACGACCCCCTTTTTTCCCAACTTTTGATGACCTTTTGCCTAATTTGTTGCATTATATATTTTTTACCTTATAGAAAATAAATAATTCAAATTGTAGTATAAGAATAAATATATATTTAAAATATTTAAACATATTGAATAGAGAGTTATGATTAGGGGTAGGATTACGAGTTAGGGTAAGGGTTTTTTTAATCTTCATATACAAATCATAGTTAAATCCTATTTTAATCACATAAATTACGGTGAAATCGGTTCGACTTCGCTCCTAAACTACTTAAACCATGTTTTGGGTAGTTAATGGGTTGTTAATGGGTAGTTAATGGGTAGTTAATTGGTTGTTAATGGGTAGTTAATAGGTTGTTAATGGGTAGTTAATGGGTAGTTAATGGGTAGTTAATGGGTAGTTAATGGGGTGTTAATGGGTAGTTAATGGGTTGATCTCATGTTGGGATGTAAACAACCCTAAATCTTAACTCTAACGCTGTTTTAGCGTATTGAATGGGTAGATCCTATATTGGGGGAGCACCGAAAGATGAAAAGTATTGGATAATGAGTAGATGAAGAAATAGAGGACAACTTGCAGTATCGAGATTTAGCGATCACTTACCTTGACTGTTAGGACGTCACGTGTCCCGGATAAGTTTTCCGAAACGGATCCTTCGTAGCGGCCTTCAACAAAGGTGGGGACTTCATCGGGTACATCTTCAACAATAACCGTCACGCCAGCTGTTGCGGTATTTCCGGCAGAATCTCTGGCAGTCACTGTAAACTGGTACTCTTTTTGCGCTTCATAATTTAGAAAGATCTGGTTTTGGATTTGGCCAGTCTTGGGGGTGATCGAAAATCTGCAATCAATTAACGCCGTTCATGAAACATCATGTATTTAAGTAGTGAACGGTAGGCCAGCTAGTGCATATATGGAGGTTTGTATTCGCAGGGCAACGTTGAGGTGAACACATATAATTGTGGGGCCATGGGGTCATAGGGTCAGCGTATGCACTCAGATTTCACCTGAACCTGCTGTTACTAGAAACGGACGTGACGTCATATGGCTCGAAAGGAGAGTGATCAATAGAACTAAGAGTTCGTTTGGAAGCTTTAAGCGGACCGCACGTGTAAATAAATGACTTAAGAAGCGATATAAATATAAGATCCAAGCCCCTGGAATGTGCTCGCCCTTCGCCGCTAGCAGAAAACAAAGCGACGTAAGCAGACTTTATCGGATACATATTCAACAATAAACGTCACGAACGTATGAATTATTAATGACTTAAGAATCGATTATAAATATAGAAGCTAAGACCCCAGATGTAAGTGACACTGGAAATAAATAAATCCAAAAGTGAAATGTTGAAATCTAAAACGTAGATGGAGCGCACTTAAATGGAATTGAAGTAAGAAATCCGGCCATTTTTTGCAACTTCCTGGGCCATGGGGGAACAAACGAGAGGAAAAGTTGCAAAAAATGGCCGGATTTCTTACTTCAATTCAATTTAAGTGCGCTCCATCTACGTTTTAGATTTCAACATGTCACTTTTGGATTTATTTCTTTTTGAATACCTTCTCCATACTGCTCCTACAGAAAATTTTCTTTTTTTTCGTCTTCTCAAAAATCTCCTCAACGGACACTCCTTCAACGGACAATTACCATCTGGACCAACCACATATCCTTTTTACACGAACTTTTTTCACCCCATTTTTAATAATATTTTAATATTTTTCAAATATTTGAACTTTGGCTTTTTCTACAGCCAACTTATCTATCTGTATTTCTCCTCTGATGATAAGATTTCGATCGTTGAAAAGCCTTGGCTTATGGAAAGAACAATGAACATTGGTTTATTACAGAATACACCTTGCATTGAACAATCGAAATTTGAAATAAATTTGGACATTCGAACATGTTTATCACTCTTATTTCTTCTATCTTTATAATTGCTCTATCTCGTATATTGAGCTTAACCTTTTCACTATAGGTCCTATTTACTAAAAGTTTACTTTTGGTTTATATTTGATATATGATTCAGTTCAAATGTGTTAATAAAGTAAACATGAAACCAAGTTTTTCAAGAGTGCTCAATACCAAGTAGAACATTTATAAAATTACATAAACAATATTATAGCCTTCCATTTGGTTAACTGTAGGTCATTAGTTTGCATTTGATCACCGGCTTATATATTTAGGCAAACACTATTAAATAACACGGAATGTTTTTGCTTGATAAGACTTTTTTTCCGAATAGTCCATTTAGTATTTCCGTCGAATTGGTGTATGTTAGTTCCGTGGGGGTTTTGTTCAATTTTTCTTTGAAGAAACCTACGTAACTTACATACACCAATTTGACCGAAATACTAAATTGAAAATTGAAAAACGAAACGAAGTCTTATCAAGCAAAAACAATCCGTGTTTTTTAATAATGTTTTCCTAAATGAAAGTATGTTGCCTAAATACACACACACACAATATATATATATATATATATATATATATATATATATATATATATATATATATATATATATATATATAGAAATAGATAAAGTGAAAGAATAAAATAAGGTGCGAATCAAATTTTATTACAATACAATGTTCAGGCCGATAGATTTGATGTTTTATATACCTTTATGTATTTTTATATATACTCTTTTATATATTTTTTCAAAGTTTAATTTTTATTACGTGTAGTAATGTCATTGCGGTAATGGTTCTCTGAGGAGAAGATTTTCTTTGAAAACTCATGAGTTAAGGACTTTAAAGAACTTTGCCTGAACATTGAATTGTAATAAAATTTGATTCGCACCTTATTTTATTCTTTCACTTTATCTATTGCTATTAATGCTCTATCCAGTATATTGAGCTTTATTTTTTATCCGGATGTTCATTAATTAAATATATTAGTTGCCTCTTATATCTTTTGTTGTATTAACCTTTTCTGGGTGGATGACGAAACAGCTGTAAAGAAATTGACCTTTTCACTGATGAATAAAAAGATGGTCACTGGAATCTGAATTTATATATATATATATATATATATATATATATATATATATATAAAGAAATGTTCAGTTCAATAACTATAACTTTAGTTATATCACATAAGATTATGTAACATTGATGTTTTATAAAAAAAATAAAATGTTATAAATCCTCATGATGCAAATATATACTGTAGATAGAATTGGATTCAATGGTAAACACTAAAATCAAACATAGTTCATATATTATAATTCAGATGAATACAAAATTGATAACATAATTAATATTTGGTATATTCATGTCCCAAATAATTCAACATAAATAATATTTGTCTTTGCATAAATATTTCTATGAAATTTCAACTTTTCATCACTTTCGTGGCAGGGTGTAATATTGACAATTACTTTCTTTGGGGAAACGGGTTTCAGTTTCGGAGGCACACTCCCTAACAAATTAAAAAAACTAATAATCTGCCCACGTTACACACCGTTTTACCTAGAATACGTATCCCATAATTTATAATGATAAGTTTATTAGTTAAGCAGTTTATCCCGCACATACATAAAATGACGCTCACGCGTCCTTTTTAAGTTTTATTACATAATACAGCTCAACATTTGATATAGAGCAATTTCTGCATTACATTTTTATGTATCTAGCTTACTTATTTGTAAAGTTTTTTTGTGGACGAGTTTGGGAACAAATTAAAAAAAATAATGATGTGTCCACGTTACACCGTGTTAACTAGAATACATATCCCATAAATCCTAAAACCTATTTAGCAGTTCATGGTCAATGTTCATGTTTTAAAATGTATTCATATCTAGAGATAAACAGAAGAACGTATCCCTATGAATTATGGGATACCTATTCTAGGCAACATGGTGAGTAATGTTGGCACATGCATTTAAAAAAAAAACTTCACCATTTAATGGGTTAACGAATTGAAACCGCATTGTTTATATTTGGAACGGGTATTCTTAGAGTCTTATCTGAGTAATCTATGAAAAAAGAAAAGCGGATCACTTACTGTGTAGTTGATAACGAATATGTGATCTCGTCGTTTAAATCAACATCGGTTGCCTGCAGGGAAAATATCAACGAATAAAATATGAACAAAAGAAAACAGCAGTCATTAAAATTATATATATATATATATATATATATATATATATATATATATATATATATATATATATATATATATATATATATATATACAGATGTATATATGTATATAAATTTATATATATATATACAGATATATATATATATATATATAAATTTATATATATATATACAGATATATATATAAATTTATATATACATATACATATTTACATATAAAATATATATATACATATATATATACATTTATATATATATACATATTTATATATAAAAT
>OY744552.1:19760896-19763396 GCA_963556195.1 Sepiola atlantica | reverse complement strand
TAAAAATTTAATTAATTTTTTTTAAATAGGGTAATCTATTTATTTGACGTTTTAGAAAAGAAAATAATTAGTTGCCATAATGAGTGAAACAATCAAAGTATGACCAGTTAGATAAATTATCTATCCACTTATAATATAACGAAGTGTTTCTCTGTCTGTCTTTCTGTATGTCTGTCCGTCAGCGGAAATGTTTCTAAAGGTAAGAAACTTATTTCACATAAATAAACAATAAGGAAACTAGACACCAACACTGGGAATCGAAACCCCGAACCTGAGATCTGCAGTCTTAGTCGTTACCGACTGAGTTTACTGACTGAACTTATGAAAGTCTTTCAAATTAACTCACTTAAACGATTCACTGAACCCGCTCGGTTGAGTGTGGAACTCTTCAGTCACAGGAGGAAGGAACGCGGTAGCCTAGCTTAAATATACGACCGTAAGGAGGATATTTTGGCTAGTCTATTTAAATAAATGGCATCTAAAAAGCTATATCCTATCGTTATAATTTCTATGGAAATAAACCAGGTTTTTAGTTTTTTAGATAAAATTGAACAGACAACAAGATATTACGTACAGGAGGAGATCAAGATTTTATAGGTCGACTTCGTGACGTAATTAAAACTCAGCGACAATTTCGGAGGGACTATATAAATCCAGAGAAAAACGCTCCAACCAGACTCACAATGAAGTGCCTTGTGGCCAAATTCAAGGAGAGAATAAGTTTACAGGATAATATTGAAAGTCGCAGTGGTTGGCTACTGTCAGCCAGTCCAGAAAATTATATCGTGACTGTGAGACAACGGTTTGGAGGGTCATGACGAACTTTGGAGATCGAAACAAATTCTCAAATAAAAAAAAAACACTCACTAAATGTTTCGGATCTGTAAAACATAAAATTAAATTTTCTTGCGTTTGGTAAAAAGTATTTGCTGTATATTTGTTTCATTTACTCTTTATTGCGCTATTGCATCGGTGTACAATGGCCTAAGGTCGCTTACGACATGGAGGAAATAATTTAATGGCAGTTTGGGCATATAATATATATATACATATATATATATATATATATATATATATATATATATATATATATATATATATATATATATATATATATATGATAGACTACTTCTGTCTTCATACTTCCGTTCTGATCCTTTCCAATTTCCTAATAAATCTGCTTGTTTCAGACGGGAACTAGCCGAGGAATCTTCCATAGTCGTTTTTTGACCCGAGTACTTTCCGATCCATCAGGATCCATCATCAGGGGTGGTTTAGTGTTATCAGCAATGGTCACATTGTTAAACAACAACAAAAATCACTGATAACATCGTTTACATTATTAAAAAATCCCTTCCCATCTCTTCCCATTATCTAAACGTTCTTCCTGCTTTTTTCACGAATAAACATCCACCACCTCGCATTCCACAAACTACCCTACCACCCACCATAACATTCCTCCTTACTTTCTTTTCCTCTAACTTAATGAGCGAAATGGCAAAAAGCAAAAATGTCGCCAAAGTAAAAAATTCCGACTTTACCCATTTAAAAATGAATTGTTCCAAATATTATCTAAATATGATTTAAATATAAATACAAAGTTGGAAGTCAATCACGAAACGTCTAACTTCAGCATGAGATGTGCAGACGAAAACTTAGATTGTGACTGATGATTAATCTGATGTCGCTAAGGTACACAATTTTAACTTTTCCAATTATATAATGGATTGTTCCAAATGTTATATAAATATTCATACAATAGTACTACAAACAATATAATGATCACTTACCTGGGTGGGAATAACTTTGTTAAATGCGACAATCGTAAGTTTATACTGAGATTTGGTTTCTCTATCCAAAACTTTCGCCGTCGTAATTTGTCCACTAAGCAAACCAAAAACGAAACAAAAAAGAATGAGTTAGTAACATGTAATTTCATACTTTAATTTCATATTTGGACGTACATTATCACTCTTCAACCATTTAAAAAAAAATCGCTTGATCGCCGAAGATGTAATTTTATCTGATGTTGTTGCTGTGTCGAACATGACACTCAAACTGAATTACTTTCTTGGGTGCGGTCTATTATTTAGAAATATGTGGGAGGGTCTTACTAATCTGTTTTCTGTTTTTTGTTCTCCCACTCTCCTCCACTGCCAATGAATTTGCAATTAAAGTTATATTTATAACTAAATTTTAAATTGTGTAAAACATTTTTGGGGATATCTTTAAGTAGAACGGCCCTTAGAGTAAATGTGGTATTGTGGTGACTGAGACGATTCTAGCAACAAGTAGGATTATAAATTTTGTTACGTTCGACCAATCCTAACCCTAACTCTAACCCTAACCAACTATATCCATTTTCCCACACTTATGATGTAATTGTGGCCACTTGGTTCAAAATGTAAATTATATATTTTTTTGAATTAATAATTCCAAGTGTAACATCTCTTCTGATAGATAAGTATATTTCAGTTTGAACGAAGGTGATAGAATGATA
>OY744552.1:19733396-19753396 GCA_963556195.1 Sepiola atlantica | reverse complement strand
GATGGCATTTTAATTTCAGTTTACCATATACCTTAGTTTTCCAGAAATTTCTAAAAAACCTTAAAAATGACCATTGTATTGAGGCATAGCCTTTACAAAAGTAGTGCCATTCCATGATAAATGCCAGTATACTGAAATAATATGCCCTTAATAGGGTAAAGATGAAAATTCATATACACTAAATGTACAAAAGCAAGAAAATTCCCAATTTTTTACACTTTTATTGTCATTAAGGGTATGCGAGCACAACAGGGCTATGTATTTTACTGGTAGGAATTTTTCTTCAGCGCACCTCACACACTTCATTCACTCATGCATAGAGATTTATACTGTAGTGATGTGATAATGAAATGGTTTGGTTAATATGTAGTCATACCCATAATGACAATAAAACTGTAAAAGTTTGGGAATTTCCTTGCTTTTGTACATTTAATGTATATGAATTTTCATCTTAACCCTATTAAGGGCATATGATTTCAGTATACTGGCATCTTTCATGGAATGTATAATTTAGTTCTGAGATTTGATTACGTTTGAAAAAATATTTCAACTGTTTCCATCATCCGCGATTCATAAGTAACTGAACAAGTTTCCCCATTTCTCTCTGGGCTATCTATATATTGTTCTCATATCTATGTGAGCATTTAGAGAAAGAGTGCCTCTTTTTCCAACGTAGCCATCTAATTTAGATGTAAAATCTTTATGAATAAACGCAAACGTTTTTTTATGTATCACTCATATATAACCACCAAAACGGCTTAGTGCTATTTAAATCAATAGTACAACATAATATGATGAACTACTCTATATATAGTACAGATAGACAGTCTAAAGATGGCTCGTCGAATGCCTAATTAGTATAACTATTCTTTTAATAGTTCATAATAAATTAATGTTTGGTGTTATTAATTTGTAGTTTTATTGTCCTATTATTGCTATATATATATGCAAAGATTTCTTCGATCTAAATAGTAATTAATTAAAGTGAGTTAATAAAAAACGGTTAAATTACAAAAAAATCCTTAAATTACACTAACATTACCTGCTAGACAGAAGAGAGAAAAGAAGGAGAGGATGGCGACTGGCTGGCGTGCAAGCTAGCTTGCTTTCTCTCTTTCTTTTACTCCTTAGCGAATCACATTTTTTATGATTTTTAAATGAAACGATTTTTTTGATCCCGTAGACAAAACATTTCGCATTTGTCTTTAAACGTTTATTTGTGGCCTCTTGAGGGCCTGACTTCATTTGCAACACGTTACCATATGTTTCTAAATTGTAAGTTTAAGATAAAGACTCCCATACACACCATCGCGTAAACAGTATATGAAATATTTATTGAAACAGCTTTTGAAAGATTTAAGGAATCAGATTTTGAACGATTTACAGAAACAGTGTATGAAAGATTTATTGAAACAGTTTTTGAAAGATGTACTAAAACAGTATGTTAAAGATCTACCAAAACAGTTCTTGAAAGATTTACCGAAACAGTTCTTGAAAGATTTACTGAAACAGTTCTTGAAAAAATTACTGAAGCAGTTCTTGAAAGATTTACTGAAACAGTTCTTGAAAAAATTACTGAAACAGTTCTTGAAAGATTTACTGAAACAGTTCTTGAACAAATTACTGAAACAGTTCTTGAAAGATTTAATGAAACAGTTCTTGAAAGATTTAATGAAACAGTTCTTGAAAGATTTACTGAAACAGTTCTTGAAAGATTTACTGAAACAGTTCTTGAAAGATTTAATGAAAGAGTTCTTGAAAGATTTAATGAAACAGTTCTTGAAAGATTTACTGAAACAGTTCTTGAAAAAATTACTGAAACAGTTCTTGAGAGATTTACTGAAACAGTTCTTGAAAAAATTACTGAAACAGTTCTTGAAAAAATTACTGAAACAGTTCTTGAAAAAATTACTGAAACAGTTCTTGAACAAATTACTGAAACAGTTCTTGAAAGATTTACTGAAACAGTTCTTGAAAGATTTACTGAAACAGTTCTTGAAAAAATTACTGAAACAGTTCTTGAAAGATTTACTGAAACAGTTCTTGAAAGATTTACTGAAACAGTTCTTGAACAAATTACTGAAACAGTTCTTGAAAAACTTACTGAAACAGTTCTTGAAAGATTTACTGAAACAGTTCTTGAAAGATTTACTGAAACAGTTATTGAAAAAATTACTGAAACAGTTCTTGAAAGATTTACTGAAACAGTTATTGAAAAAATTACTGAAACAGTTATTGAAAAAATTACTGAAACAGTTCTTGAAAAAATTACTGAAACAGTTCTTGAAAGATTTACTGAAACAGTTCTTGAAAGATTTACTGAAACAGTTATTGAAAAAATTACTGAAACAGTTATTGGAAAAATGACTGAAACAGTTATTGAAAAAATTACTGAAACAGTTCTTGAAAAAATTACTGAAACAGTTCTTGAAAGATTTACTGAAACAGTTCTTGAAAGATTTACTGAAACAGTTATTGAAAGATTTACTGAAACAGTTCTTGAAAAAATTACTGAAACAGTTATTGGAAAAATTACTGAAACAGTTCTTGAAAAAAATTACCGAAACAGTTCTTGAAAGATTTACTGAAACAGTTATTGAAAAAATTACTGAAACAGTTATTGAAAAAATTACTGAAAAAGTTCTTGAAAAAATTACTGAAACAGTTCTTGAAAGATTTACTGAAACAGTTATTGAAAAAATAACTGAAACAGTTATTGAAAAAATTACTGAAACAGTTCTTGAAAAAATTACTGAAACAGTTCTTGAAAAAATTACTGAAACAGTTCTTGAAAGATTTACTGAAACAGTTATTGAAAAAATTACTGAAACAGTTATTGAAAAAATTACTGAAACAGTTCTTGAAAAAATTACTGAAACAGTTCTTGAAAGATTTACTGAAACAGTTCTTGAAAAAAATTACCGAAACAGTATGTTAACGATTTACTGAAACACTATGTTAACGATTTACTGAAACAGTTTTTAGAATATTTAGTGACACAGTTTTTAGAAGATTTAGTGAAACAGTATATGAAATATTTACTGTAACTGTATGTTAAAGATTTACTGAAACAGTTTTTAAAAGATTTACCAAAACAGTTTTTGAAAAATTTACTGAAACAGTTTTTGAAAGATTTACTTAAACAGTATATGAAAGATTTACTGAAACAATTTTTGAAAGATTTACTAAAACACTATATAAAGGATTTACTGAAACAACTTTTGAAAGAGTTACTTAAACAGTATATGAAAGATTTACTGAAAAAGTTCTTGAAATATAATTTCCCGTCGCCGTCGAATCAGAGCGGAAGCTTGTAGAGTCTAAACTGATTATGTACTGGGTTCGTGCCCTCCGACCCTCTGCCACTTCCTACACTGATGATAGCAAAAAGCTTCTGTAGGTTCAAATAATTTAATATTTATTTAATAAATTATTGGTATATATATATATATATATATATATATATATATATAATAAAGTAAAGTAACACGGAATCACATAATCAACGGTGCAATAATTTATTTCAACCTTCCGGCATTTTGAAGCATCCAAGTTAGGTGATTACATTGTTGAAAATGAAAAATAGAAATTTAAACTAACCAATTCAATATACATATAGAGAGAGCGACAACATATCTAATACATATTCAGATAGAAGAGGTAATGAGTTATTTAAGACGTAAATTGTGTTATTTAATTTATATATACTTTTATGAATAAATTATAGAACTTATTAACGATTTTAAGAAATATTACTGAATTAAAATTTATAATTGTTCGCACAATTTTTAGTATGCACTAGCTCTGAACGAAAAATTCAAAATGGCGTATTAGTGGATTCCCACACGTGTGAGGTTTTTGCTCTCATTTTATTTGTTTTTGTTTGTTTTCACCCAAAAATGAACTACTGTATAGTGTAAGTTTTTTTTCAAGACACTTTAATCCTCGAACTTTTTACTCTTTGTGAATTTTTTCTGATGATTTTGTAGTGTTGCAGAGACGATATTGACATAAAAATGTTGTTTGGCACAAGACAAATGAAACGGACCGTAAAAAATATATCTCACAGAAATATTATGTTTTTGGAAATGTGAAAAAATAAAAATAATAGAATAAAACTATGGTTATTGGAATATAATATGAACTGACATATATATATATATATATATATATATATATATATATATATATATATATATATATATATATATATATATATATATACGGTGATGAATAGTCGTACTTCTATGCTGATGAGTCTTGATTGAAAAAAAACGAAACGTATACGTCCATAGATATAAAAAATAACAAATATTTTATATTTGAAGCTCCTCGTTAAAAAGTAGAGCACCGTAAAATGGTAGTAGTAACACAGCGTAGCGTCACTTGCTTTATATGCATCGTTCCTTCACTTATAGAAGTTTGAATGCCTCTTCGCTTCGCCGCCGTTAACGTGTTAAAATTATCATTGTTCATAAGCTGTTCAGAACTGGCCTAGCGGTTAGCGACGTTGGACGGGAGTTGGAAAATACTTGTTGTCCAGGGTTTCGAATCGTGTGACCGGTGATGAATAGTCGTACTTCTATGCTGATGAGTCTTGATTGAAAAAAGACGAAACGTATACGTCCATAGATATAAACAATAACAAATATTTTATATATATATATATATATATTTATATATATATATATATATATATATATATATATATATATATGATAATTTTATTTACACAGACATGTACAAAATCTGCGACACTGGCATGTCGATGTTATCGATCAACAGTTACTATAAACTGAGATCTCATCAGGCAGAGTTAGAATCCGATCTTAACCTCAGATCATATTTGGAGAGAAGATCTATTTTTATATTGAGCACTTTTTATAAACCCGGTTAAAATTCTCTGGATTACCACCCTGTGGATATTTTTCACCTGGATTATTACCATTATTATATATATATATATATATATATATATATATATATATATATATATATATATATATATATATATATATATATATATATATGTGTGTGTGGGTGGGTGGTTAGACACAAGGTCAGGTGTTGGTTTTGATGAAAGTGTTTCTGTGGAACGAACTGTATTCGAACCCGACACCCCCAGATCCTTACCGTGCCATGTATGTCTGTTTGAATATCAACGTTAATATTTGACTTACCTTAAAGTTGCAGGGTTCGTACTATCTTCTGCTTTAATAATAAGGGTCACCGCGTCGGATTTGGTAATTAAACCTTTAGCAAAAATTTTATTTGTGTTTTCTATAGAAAACCTTCCACCTTGGTCGTCAGCAAGCGAGTAGACAATTTGTCCATTCAAACCAGCATCGGCGTCTGTTGCAGAGACCTATAAGACAAAAATGTAGCTTTAAAATGCAATTACAAAATGTTTGCTTTTCAATTAAAAGTCATTGTTTTTCCATAAAAAATGTTTGTTATTCAACTAAAAATATAGTCGCGGTAAAATATTTGTAATTTGGTTAAAAATGCTGTTATTCGATTAAAAAAAAACGTTAGTTTCTCCATTAAAAATGTTTGTTATTCAAATAAAAATGTTTGTTATTCAATTCAAAGATGTTTGCCTTTTTATTAAAATGTTTGTCCTCAATTAAACACTTTTTTTATTCAATTAAACTATGTTTGTTATTCAATGAAATATGTTTGCTATTAACTAAAAAGTCATTGTTTTTCCATAAAAAATGTTTGTTATTCAACTAAAAATATAGTCGCGGTAAAATATTTGTAATTTGGTTAAAAATGCTGTTATTCGATTAAAAAAAAACGTTAGTTTCTCCATTAAAAATGTTTGTTATTCAAATAAAAATGTTTGTTATTCAATTCAAAGATGTTTGCCTTTTTATTAAAATGTTTGTCCTCAATTAAACACTTTTTTTATTCAATTAAACTATGTTTGTTATTCAATGAAATATGTTTGCTATTAACTAAAAAGTCATTGTTTTTCCATAAAAAATGTTTGTTATTCAACTAAAAATATAGTCGCGGTAAAATATTTGTAATTTGGTTAAAAATGCTGTTATTCGATTAAAAAAAAAACGTTAGTTTCTCCATTAAAAATGTTTGTTATTCAAATAAAAATGTTTGTTATTCAATTCAAAGATGTTTGCCTTTTTATTAAAATGTTTGTCCTCAATTAAACACTTTTTTATTCAATTAAACTATGTTTGTTATTCAATGAAATATGTTTGCTATTAACTAAAAAGTCATTGTTTTTCCATCAAACATGTTTACTTTTCAATTGAAAATGTTTGTTTTTCCATTAACAGTTTCTGGTTCTCCATCAAACTAATGTTTCTGATTTAAATTAAAATGTTTGTTTTTCCATTAACAGTTTTTGTTTTTCTATCAAACTAATGTTTCTGATTTAAATTAAAATGTTTGTTTTTCCATTAACAGTTTCTGGTTTTCCATCAAACTAATGTTTCTGATTTAAATTAAAATGTTTGTTTTTCCATTAACAGTTTCTGGTTTTCCATCAAACTAATGTTTCTGATTTAAATTAAAATGTTTGTTTTTCCATTAACAGTTTCTGGTTTTCCATCAAACAAATGTTTCTGATTTAAATTAAAATGTTTGTCACTCAATTAAATAATATTTGCTTTTCAAAAACATTTTTGTTATTCAATGACATTTATTTATGTTTTTCCTAAAAATATCTTTGTTATTTAATTAAAAATGTTCGTTATTCAATTAAAATATTTTTATTCAGTTAAAATGATCTGCGTTATTCAATTAAAACCGTGTTTAATGTTTAAGATTCAATTAAAAATGGAGTGCTTTCTATTATTATTGAATAAACACCAGGTTTTCAAATTTTATAAAAGAATTAAAAGAAAAAATATCTTCAAATCTTATTTTATTATTTCGTTTACTTATATTAAAACCAAACAAGACACATGGACACTTAGACTTAAGAGGCTACTGTGAATTAAGGACCATGCGTACAGGAAGATCCTAAGTTGAGAGTAGAGCAGCGACATGTCTGTTCACATTACGTTTGAATTTCTGAATATTAATACAGTCAGAGAAGCAGAGAACAGGGAGGGACCCAATGGCTAAACGTTCCAGAGGAAGAACTATAAGAGTAGAAGGCTTTCCGGCAACTAGGGATCTATACAGTGAAGAGGTGGCATTTTGCTGCTTCTCGGATTTGTCGGGGGTATTAATGTCGAGGGGGCGCCAGTGCTAAAAATATGTCGAAGCACATTCCATTTAAGTACCTGTAAAACAAGCACAGGAATGATACATTGGTGCGATGGGACAGGGGTTAGAATTGGGTTGACAAATAAGATTAGAGACTTTTTGGGGACCCTGATGCACCGGCGCATATGTGATAACAATACCAATGCATATAAAGAGGCCAATTTTCTATGTAAGTTAAACATGGAATTTCCACAGGTCCCGTTGTTCTTTATGACTATATAATCATTATGAGAAAACAATCAGCAGAAAATACTCTCCCTTAACGCCCACTCATGCGTAATATAATAGTAAGTTACACAAGGAATTTCCACAGGTCCCGTTTGTTCTTTATTACTATACAAAAATCATGATACAACAATCAGCAGAAAATACTATTCCTTAACGCCCACTCATGCGTAATATAATAGTAAGTAAACCATGGAATTTCCACAGGTCCCGTTTGTTGTTTATGACTATATAATCATTATGAGAAAACAATCAGCAGAAAATACTATCCCTTAACGCCCACTCATGCGTAATATAATAGTAAGTTAAACAAGGAATTTCCACAGGTCCCGTTTGTTCTTTATGACTATAACATCGTCATGAGAAAACAATCAGCAGAAAATACTCTCCTTTAACGCCCACTCATTCGTGATATAATAGTAAGTTAAACATGGAATTTCCTCAGGTCCCGTTTGTTGTTTATGACTATACAATCATCATGAGAAAACAATCAGCAGAAAATACTATTCCTTAACGCCCACTCATGCGTGATATAATAGTAAGTTAACCATGGAATTTCCACAGGTCCCGTTTGTTGTTTATGACTATACAATCATCATGAGAAAACAATCAGCAGAAAATACTCTCCCTTAACGCCCACTCATGCGTGATATAATAGTAAGTTAAACATGGAATTTCCTCAGGTCCCGTTTGTTGTTTATGACTATATAATCATTATGAGAAAACAATCAGCAGAAAATACTCTCCTTTAACGCCCACTCATTCGTGATATAATAGTAAGTTAAACATGGAATTTCCTCAGGTCCCGTTTGTTGTTTATGACTATACAATCATCATGAGAAAACAATCAGCAGAAAATACTATTCCTTAACGCCCACTCATGCATAATATAATAGTAAGTTAAACAAGGAATTTCCACAGGTCCCGTTTGTTCTTTAAGACTATAACATCGCCATGAGAAAACAATCAGCAGAAAATACTCTCCTTTAACGCCCACTCATTCGTGATATAATAGTAAGTTAAACATGGAATTTCCTCAGGTCCCGTTTGTTGTTTATGACTATATAATCATTATGAGAAAACAATCAGCAGAAAATACTCTCCCTTAACGCCCACTCATGCGTAATATAATAGTAAGTTACACAAGGAATTTCCACAGGTCCCGTTTGTTCTTTATGACTATACAAAAATCATGATAAAACAATCAGCAGAAAATACTATTCCTTAACGCCCACTCATGCGTAATATAATAGTAAGTTAACCATGGAATTTCCACAGGTCCCGTTTGTTGTTTATGACTATATAATCATTATGAGAAAACAATCAACAGAAAATACTCTCCCTTAACGCCCACTGATGCATAATAATAACATAATAGTAAGTTAAACATGGAATTTCCACAGGTCCCGTTTGTTCATTATGACTATAAAATCATTATGAGAAAACAATCAGCAGAAAATACTATTCCTTAACGCCCACTCATGCGTAATATAATAGTAAGTTACACAAGGAATTTCCACAGGTCCCGTTTGTTTATTATGACTATATAATCATTATGAGAAAACAATCAGCAGAAAATACTATTCCTTAACGCCCACTCATGCGTAATATTATAGTAAGTTAACCATGGAATTTCCACAGGTCCCGTTTGTTGTTTATGACTATACAATCATCATGAGAAAACAATCAGCAGAAAATACTCTCCCTTAACGCCCACTCATGCGTAATATAATAGTAAGTTACACAAGGAATTTCCACAGGTCCCGTTTGTTCATTATGACTATACAATCATCATGAGAAACCAATCAGCAGAAAATACTATCCCTTAACGCCCACTGATGCATAATAATAATATAATAGTAGATTAACCATGGAATTTCCACAGGTCCCGTTTGTTTATTATGACTATATAATCATTATGAGAAAACAATCAGCAGAAAATACTATCCCTTAACGCCCACTCATGCATGATAATAACATAATAGTAAGTTAACCATGGAATTTCCACAGGTCCCGTTTGTTTATTATGACTATATAATCATTATGAGAAAACAATCAGCAGAAAATACTATCCCTTAACGCCCACTCATGCATGATAATAACATAATAGTAAGTTAACCATGGAATTTCCACAGGTCCCGTTTGTTTATTATGACTATATAATCATTATGAGAAAACAATCAGCAGAAAATACTATCCCTTAACGCCCACTCATGCATGATAATAAC
Organism: Sepiola atlantica; assembly: GCA_963556195.1. NCBI lineage: Eukaryota > Metazoa > Mollusca > Cephalopoda > Sepiida > Sepiolidae > Sepiola > Sepiola atlantica. The sequence continues at coordinate 19,743,704 of OY744552.1, read as the reverse complement.
ATAATAGTAAGTTAACCATGGAATTTCCACAGGTCCCGTTTGTTTATTATGACTATATAATCATTATGAGAAAACAATCAGCAGAAAATACTATCCCTTAACGCCCACTCATGCATGATAATAACATAATAGTAAGTTAACCATGGAATTTCCACAGGTCCCGTTTGTTTATTATGACTATATAATCATTATGAGAAAACAATCAGCAGAAAATACTATCCCTTAACGCCCACTCATGCATGATAATAACATAATAGTAAGTTAACCATGGAATTTCCACAGGTCCCGTTTGTTTATTATGACTATATAATCATCATGAGAAAACAATCAGCAGAAAATACTATCCCTTAACGTCCACTCATGCATGATATAATAGTAAGTTAACCATGGAATTTCCATAGGTCTCGTTAGTTGTTTATAACTATATAATCATCATGAGAAAACAATCAGCAGAAAATACTCTCTCTTAACGCCCACTGATACATAACATAATAGTAATACTTAAGGAATATATAAAATATGTATGAAAGAACAAAATAGACTAAAATTATTATTACAGAAACGAGGAACTTATTTGTTGTAGTGTAGTCTCCCTCGTCGATATTCAGGATTGTTGGGCAGGCTGAAAATATTGGCGTATTGTCATTTTTATCGAGAACATTCACGAGTATTTTATCGGTAATCGTCTGAGGATTCGGAACATTCTTTTCTGTAACTGTGATCTGAAAAATGAAAGAAAAGAATATTTTAATACTTCGGTTGCATTGGTCATCTCTTTCTATTTATGGTTGACAACTTAGCAAGGCCAGAGGCTACTCGAGGATGAAGGTCAGTGAGACTTGCAGTTAGATGATAGAGCAGTATGATGATAGGATTGAGAACTATAATTAATTCACACGCCGACTCGACAGATATTTGTTGACATTGAACTTGAAAACGACCATGTTGTAGTTGATAGGGAAACATTCCCGCGGTAACAGCTTCCACAGGTGGGAAGTTTTTTGTAAGAAACTCTGTTTATGGAAGTTCCGTTTGATTTTAGATACACAGAAGAAGGAAGGGGAGTTCTTTGAAGTGGTGGTATTTAGACAGTGCTTGGTGCGAAGGTTTTACGAGGAAAGAAACTAGATCTTGAAGCTCGGCCGGGCACCTATCAAGGAAATACCGATAGAGTAGAGAGAGACTAGCAACGTCTCTACTATGAGTAAAGGACTGCAGGGAAAAGAAGAGATCATCTCCCACTGGATTGCGAAGTCGATTTTATAATCTCTCAAGACAAGAAAGAGTGTTCTGGGCGTCTGTTCACAAGACGTGACAACAGGAAAAGGTGCCCTGAGCAGCACCTCCCCAGATGTGGCAACAGTACCTCCCCATCTTAGACGGCATCTGACTCTTATACAGGTAGAAAGTTGTAAGAGGAGCCGGGTACTTCCGGGAGCGGTAGAATGATCCAACCATTTTTCAAGCGACTTTAGAAACGGATTTAATTTAAGTCTTCTATTTTAAGTCTAGGAGAGTGGCAAAGCAAGGGGCTTCATCAAAGAGATAGTAAAATTTGAGCAGTGTTTAATGAGATTTAAAACATAGATACGTTACACGGAATAACTTATAAGATTTGAGCAGAGTCTCTGCTCAAATTTTATAAGCTATTCCGTGTAACGTATCTATGTTTTAAATCTCATTAAACTCTGCTCAAATTTTAAATCTATTTTATGTAACTATTAAAAACATGAGATTAAAAACATAGATACGTTACATGGAATAGTTTATAAAATTTGAGTAGAGTTTCATGAAATTTAAATCATAGATTTACATGGAATAGTTTATAAAATTTGAGTAGAGTTTCATGAAATTTAAATCATAGATACGTTACATGGAATAGCTTATAAACTTTGAGCAGAGTTTAATGAGATTTTAATTATATATACGTTACATGGAATGGATAATAACATTTGAGCAAAGTTTAATGAAATTTAATTCATAGATACGTTACATGGAATAGATTATAAAATTTGAGAAAAAATAGATGATAAAATTTGAGCTAAATTAATGAGATTTAAATCATAATTACCCTAGCCAAAATAAATTATAAAATTTGAGCAAAATTTTATGAGATTTAAATACGTTACATGAAATTGATTATAAAAATTGAGGATATACGCAGCAGACATTTGTATGCAAATGTCTTTGAAAGGCATTACTCCATATTTCCCTCCAGCAATTGATTTCAACTGAGGCAAACGAGGATTCGATCGTTGGTGGTGTAAGGAGAAAAAAGACAAGCAAAAAATGTTTTTTCTTGCGGACAAACATGTGCATAGATTTATGCACTGATTTGGGATTTTACTGGCATGTTTCCCCGTGTTATCCGTTGCAGCACTGCAAACTATAGATGCACAAGGATTGTAATGGGTGCACTTGTAGGCTGGTAGTTTATCCGGAGTATTTTTCTCGGATATATCTTGGCACATGTGAATTTATTAGGTTATTCGGGAAGTTCGTGCCGATTTTTAGTAGTTGATGTTTCGAAAAGAAAATGACCGCCATCTTTGATTGACTCGTGTACGGCTAAATCAACGTAACGATAACAGATTAAGAGAAAATACATGAAATAGTTGATAAAAAAGAGAGATAGTGGTAAGAGGAACTCAGTGAGAAAATCCGGTTGAGATGAAATATTTGTATTTAATTTAATTCCTAGTAAGTTAGAAAATCCGGTTGAGATGAAATATTTGTATTTAATTTAATTCCTAGTAAGTTAGAAAATCCGGTTGAGATGAAATATTTGTATTTAATTTAATTCCTAGTAAGTTAGAAAATCCGGTTGAGATGAAATATTTGTATTTAATTTAATTCCTAGTAAGTTAGAAAATCCGGTTGAGATGAAATATTTGTATTTAATTTAATTCCTAGTAAGTTAGAAAATCCTGTTGAGATGAAATATTTGTATTTAATTTAATTCCTAGTAAGTTAGAAAATCCGGTTGAGATGAAATATTTGTATTTAATTTAATTCCTAGTAAGTTAGAAAATCCGGTTGAGATGAAATATTTGTATTTAATTTAATTCCTAGTAAGTTAGAAAATCCGGTTGAGATGAAATATTTGTATTTAATTTAATTCCTAGTAAGTTAGAAAATCCGGTTGAGATGAAATATTTGTATTTAATTTAATTCCTAGTAAGTTAGAAAATCCGGTTGAGATGAAATATTTGTATTTAATTTAATTCCTAGTAAGTTAGAAAATCCGGTTGAGATGAAATATTTGTATTTAATTTAATTCCTAGTAAGTTAGAAAATCCGGTTGAGATGAAATATTTGTATTTAATTTAATTCCTAGTAAGTTAGAAAATCCGGTTGAGATGAAATATTTGTATTTAATTTAATTCCTAGTAAGTTAGAATTCCGGGAAAGTGAAACACATTATGCGCTTGTTAGTCCAGTCTACAGCATTATAAGTACATATATAATGACAAAAAAATATTAATAGATAAATGCTTACTTGCAAATCGTAACTTTTGGTTGTTTCGTAATCCAATATGGCGTTTTTCAGTTCGATGTAATTATTCTGGTTAATGCTAAAAAGTGTAGAGCTGGTCGTAATATCGTATTCCATCGTTTTACCTGCCGTCTGCAAAAAAAGTTTGGAAAGTCGAAAAAAAAAACTGTTAATAAATTACAATACGAAATATAATATGGGTTTAGCGAACTTAACATACATTGTATTAATTACAACACAAGGATAAAACAATAAAATATGAGTGCAGGCAAATAATAATGTAATACAGTAATTACGATATACAAATATAGCATGAAATATGGGTGTAGGTAAATAATCATATATTAATTATGATATAAGAACATTTTATGAAATATACACATGAATTATAATAATATGCCATGAAATATGAGTGTAGGTAAATAACCATATAAGACATTAATTATGATATAAAAAAAACATACCATGAAACATGGGTGTAGGTAAATAATCATATAAGAAATTAATTATCATATAAGAATATATTATAAAAAATATGGGCGTAAATAAATAATCTTATTAGACATTAATTACGATGTAAGAATAGACCACGAATTATGGGTGGAGGTAAATAATCAGAAAAGGTATTAATTATGATATAAGAATATAACATGAAATATGGGCGTAAGTAAATAACCTTATAAAACATTTTTTATGATATAAGAATATACCATGAATTATAGGTGTATGAAAATTATCATAGAATACATTAATTATGATATAAGAACATATCATGAAATATGGGTGAAGATAAATAATCCTATAGGATATTAATATATGACATAAAATATACCATGAAATATGGGGGTAAGTAAATAACCTTTTAAAACATTAATTATGATATAAAATATACCATAGATTATAGGTGTAAGTAAATAACAATATAAAACATTAATTATTATATAAAAATATACGATAATATGGATGTAAGTAAATAACTAAATACAACATTAATTCTGATATATAAACATACCATGAAATATGGGCGTAAGTAAATAACCTTTTAAAACTTTAATTATAATATTAAAATATACCATGAAATATGGGTGTAGGTAAATAACCAAATAAGACATTAATTATGATATAAGAATATACCATGAAATATGGGCGTAAGTAAATAACCTTATGAACCATTAATTATGATATAAAAATATACCATGAAATATGGGTTTAGGTAAATAACACTATAAAACATTAATTATGATATAAAAATATATCAGGAAATATGGATGTGGGTAAATAACTTATTAAACATTAATTATGATATAAGAATATACCATGAAATATGTATGTTGGGAAATAATTATATAAGGCATATATTATGATATAAGAATATACTATGAAATATATGTTACGGAAATAAGTTTATAAGACATTAATTATGATATAAGCATATACCTTTAAATTAAAGTGTAGGTAAATACTCAAATTGGACATTAATTATTATACAAGAATCTACTATGAAATATGAGCGTAAATAAATATATATATACTACATTAATGATGATATAAAAATATACCATGAAATATGGGTGTAGGTAAATAACCATATATGACATTAATTATGTTATAAGAATATACCATGAAATATGTCTGTTGGGAAATAATCATATAAGAGACTAATTATCATATAAGATTATACTATGAAATATATGCGTAGTTAAATAACCTTATACAAGATTAATTATGATGGAAGAACATACCATGAAATATGGGTGTAGGTAAATAATTATATAAGACTTTAATTATGATAAAAAACATACAATGAAATATGGCTGCAGGTAAATAATCATTCAATATATTAATTATGATATAAGAATATACCTTGAAATTAAAGTGTAGGTAAATACTCAAATTGGACATTAATTATTATACAAGAATCTACTATGAAATATGAGCGTAAATAAATATATATATAATACATTAATGATGATATAAAAATATACCATGAAATATGGGTGTAGGTAAATAACCATATACGACATTAATTATGATATAAGAATATACCATGAAATATGTCTGTTGGGAAATAATCATATAAGGGACTCATTATCATATAAGATTATACTATGAAATATATGCGTAGTTAAATAAACTTTATACAAGATTAATTATGATGGAAGAACATACCATGAAATATGGGTTCAGGTAAATAATTATATAAGACTTTAATTATGATAAAAAAACATACAATGAAATATGGCTGCAGGTAAATAATCATTCAATATATTAATTATGATATAAGAATATACTGTGAAATATAGGCGTAGGCTAATAATCATATAAGACATTAATTATCATATAAGAATATCCCATATAATATGGGTGTAGGTAAATAACTGAATAATGCATCAAATATGATATCAGAATATACCATGGAATATGTCTGTTGGGAATAATCATATAAGACATTAATTATCATATAAGAATATACAATGAAATATATTCGTATGTAAATAACCTTATAGACATTAATTACTATATGAGAACATACAATGAAATATGGCTGTAGGAATATAATCATATTAGGCATTAATTATGATATAAAAGTAAACTATGAAATATGGGTTTAGATAAATAATCACATAAGACATTAATTACGATTCCAGAATATACTAATAAAATATGGTTGTAGGTACATAATCATATAAGGCCTTAATGAAGCTATCAATATACACTATGAAATATGAGATATAGCTCTTAGTAAATAAGCATATAATACATTAATTACGATATCAGAACATACCATGGAATATAAGTGTAGCTAAAGAATAAGATAATATATTAATTATGATATCATGAAATGTTAATGTAGCTAAACAATTATAATACCATTAAATGTGAATGTAGCTAAATAATTATACACGGCATTTATTACAATAAACCATAAAATATGAGTGTAGTAAATAAGCATAGACGACATTAATTAACATTTAAGAATATACCATGAAATATGAATGTAGGTAATATAATACATTACTTATAAGAATATACCATGGAATACGAATGTAGGTAATACAATACATTACCTATAAGAATATACCATGGAATATGAGTATAGGTAAATAGTAATATAATACAGACACCTTCGTCAGATCTCTGTCTTGATCAAAGAGAGAGAGAGAGAGAGAGAGAGATAGAGAGAGAGAGAGAGAAAGAGAGAGAAAGAGAACTGGAGGGATAAGGATAAAATCATCAGTAGTGTTCTTTTCTTGATGCAAAAAGAGAGATGTGACTTAGAATCTTCTTCTTCTTAAAACTGTGTTCCGTGGCTACGGTAGTCAAATATAATCCCGTAGCTGCAATCAGCCCTCCATGCTAGTCCCAGGCCATCTGGCCTTGTCATGCGCAAGTTGTCGTAGGCAATGAAGTTGTTTCACTGTACGTAGTGGTCCTAGTCCCGCCTGCTTGAGGTTAGCACGTAGTGTGCCCAGAGAGATTTGTGCAGTGCCGTCCTAGTCGCGGTTGGTAGGCTTGCGTGCCAGTAACGGCAAAATCTAGTGCTCTCAGTCTTCCAGATAAAAGGTCACCGAAATAGGCAAGTTTCTGTCGGACAGATTCTCGATAACGGATCCTCGACTGGTATTTAGTAGTCAAGAGTCTCTAAGCAAGATTATCAAAACATTATGTTATCACAAAACCTATTTACACTTACGTTTCCTACACAATATATAACTATACTGCAGCTGGGAAAGTAAAGACATTACCTTTTAATAACATTTACATCATCTACTTTTTTTTAAAGAAAAAACACATTGATTTATCCAGGCAATCTTCTTCTTCTTCTTCTTCTTCTTCTTCTTCTTAAAACTGTGTTCTGCGGCTACGGTAGTCAAATGACATCCTGTAGCTGCAACCAGTCCTCCATGTTAGTCCCAGGCTACCTGGCCTTGTCATGCGCAAGTTGTCGTAGGCAATGAAGTTGTTTCGCTGTACGTAGTGGTCCTAGTCCCGCCTGCTTGAGGTCAGCACGTGGTGTGCCCAGCAGATTTTCTTAGGATGAACATTTTAAAGACAGAACAGAGGAAACAGTTACACAGTTATATTCAGACGATGGTAAGGAAAACTTTCTTTTGTTGTCACATGAAGTAAGCATTCTGAAAAGTAAACGCGTTTTTAATAACCATCATTTCTTAAGAAAAGACTACATTTTCCCATGGGACCGTTAATAAAATTCATAATCATTTTTGCAATCCAACCATATTCGGTACAAATACACTTCAGTTTATGCCGGAGTTGCTTGAGGTCTACATCTAACAAATGAAGACCTATCAGGTGTGATGGAGGATAGGGCGAGCTGGCGGGAGAGATTCTAGAAGGACACGTGACACTATAACGATTAGATGATGTTGAAATTCTGAAGACTGGTGGAAGAAGGACCAGAAGAATTTCCACGGGGCCACACTAGTTAATATAAAGTTACTTACCAAATCGTTGTCAGAGATGACAATCTTAAGTGGCCCAGAGAGAGCTTGTGTTAAGACGAGCGCACCGACTGGCGAGTTCTCGTAAATAGATCCTACTTTGGGCGAGCTTATGTATGGAAGGTTGCTATTCTGCGGCAGAACAACTGTATTTACAATGGCCGTAGCGTAACGCTTGTTGAAAGTCTGCTCTTCCACCTGAAAAATGAGAGCAACATCATTTCTTTTAAATACAAGAACCGACAAAAAAAATAACTACAAATAATGATATAAATAACGAAGAAAAAGTATAAATAGTATCTACAGAAAATCAAGGGAGGCGCGAGAGCGCTCTATCCCTTAATAGACTTCAAGAATGGCCTATGCTGGAAATCTCATCAACCATTTTGCAAGGTTTTCCCGTCTTTAGAACACTTTACCGTACTAAGTATCATCACTATCATCAAAGTGTGACCGACTGACAGACGAACAAAATCTTAATTTATATAAGATATGATAAATATATGTACTCTTAAATAGATTCCATGATAAATGCCATTATACTGAAATCATATGCCTTTAATAGGGTTAAGATGAAAATTCATATACACTAAATGTACAAAAGCATGGAAATTCCCAAATTTTTACACTTTTATTCTCATTAAGGGTATGCGAGCACAACAGGGCTATGTATTTTACTGGTAGGAATTTTTCTTCAGCGCACCTCACACACTTCATCCACTCATGCATAGAGATTTATACTGTAGTGATGTGATAATGAAATGGTTTGGTTGATATGTAGTCATACCCTTAATGACAATAAAAGTGTAAAAATTTGGGAATTTCCTTGCTTTTGTACATTTAGTGTATATGAATTTACATCTTAACCCTATTAAGGGCATATGATTTTAGTATACTGGCATTTTTCATGAATGTTTTTATCGAGAACACCTTGCATTGAACAATCGAAGTTGAAATAGATTTGTCATTCGTACATCTTTATCTCTCTTCCTTCATTTATCTATATATATATATATATATATATATATATATATATATATATATATATATATATATATATATATATATATGTTGGTTTAATTCCAATGATTAAAATAAATAAATAAATAATTTCACAATCATATTTTTTTAATTTATTTTAATTTTTTAATTTTTGTTTTATAATTACTTTATTACATCGAATGTCTATATTTTTTAAATAACGATGATTTTGATAAAGTGTTAAATTTAGGGCTAATAACATTTTATCAATCAACATTTCTGAACTTGTATCGTTTTTTGAACTTCTGAATCGGAATGTGATGATTTCAGACTTGCATGCTTTGTTCTAAGATGGCCGCCTGAGAATCAGATTACGCAGTGTCAGATGTTTTGGGTGAGGGGGGAATTTTCTATGATTATGATCTTAAAAGATCATTAGTTAGTTTTTACCGTGTTTTTGACTTGCCGTGGTTCTCATCTTTTATGGCCAATTTTTATTTACGTTTTATATTGGAATAATGGGCTTGTATTTTCATATGTGATTGTTTGTCTCTGATGAGCAGCAGGTGGACGAAGAACAATTTTTCTTACCAGGTTGCAAAACGCGCGTAAGACAGAAAAGAAAAAAATATATAGGCATTCGCCGAAAAAAAATAATTATGAAATAAAAATAAATAGTAATAAAAAATTATAATTGTAGAATGATTTATTTATTTATTTTGGTCACTGAAATGCAGCCAATATATATATATATGCTCTGAAGCCGGAAACGTAATTGAGATTTATTTTTGAAACAATTTAGATAGTATTATACGGAATATGTACCTTAAAATATAATTTTTAGATGAACTCAAATGTACACATACACACATTATATGAGACTAAAGGTATACTTTTAGAGAATTGAGCATTTAGCCTGACGATTCTCCCCCGGGGATGAAACACGGGAGCCTCTGTGTAGCTTGATTGCCATGTATATATTTTTTTTATTGCTTACTACCTAGCTCTACTTACGTATCGAGCACTGTTGAAGTAAATACTGAAAACTGACACATAAAAAATTATATCTCCTTATAATATTTTATGTGGATACATAAAGTACTAATATGCATATTTGTATATACATATATGCATATATATATATACAAATATGCATATATATATACATATATGCATATATATATATACATATATATATATATATGTACATTTATTCACATATATATATATATGTACATTAATATACATATATATATATATATATATATATATATATATATATATATATATATATATATATATACATATATATAGTATTGATTTTAAAATGTGTGCAGTTACAAGTTCAATCCAAAATGGAATAAATCG
>OY744552.1:19698396-19728396 GCA_963556195.1 Sepiola atlantica | reverse complement strand
TTTTAAGCATAATCAGCCTATATGTTGAACGGCAATAGACTCGTAAGTAGATCGAGCACAGAATTGAATACAATAATATATAATACAATAATATATAATAATAGATATTAGTAAAATAATTGCAATATTTATCACTCAAGTTTCATGTGACACTGTAATTTCACGATATTTCGGTGATATAACCCCTTTGATAAGCGTTTCTATTTCTTCGCCTCGGACCTTTCTCTACCACGCTTAAATATTTGTTGACAAATTTGCGAATTTATTGACAAATTTGTTACGAATTTTTTAAAGCAATGTAACAACAAAACCAACGGAAATAATAAAACTTCAAGGAGAAAATTACTTTGTGCAACCAACGTCTGTTGTGGAAGAGACTTGTTAAACGAAAATAATAATAATAATAATAATAATAATAATAATAATAATAATAATAATAATAATAATAATAATAATAATAATTAAAAAAAATAAATAAACATTTTTTTTTTAATTAATTAATTTTTTGTTTTAAATGGTGCCGACCTAGCTTGACACCAGACAAAATATTTGTAGAGGGTCGGGGAGGATGAGAAGACCAAGGAGGGACAACACAAACCAGACCTCCACTGGAAAAGTGCAGAGAATGCTGGGACCTTGGGGAGGCTTGTTGCCACCCAAATCCCAGAGAAGAACAATTGTCCTTGCCGGAGAGAGGTCGGTGGTAAGAGGCTGTTGCGATACCGCATCGTTATCGAAAAGAGGTGAAGAATACTGGAAATATGGAGAGACTTACTGTCACTCAGACTCCAGGAAATACCACTGGTCGTTGTCGCTGAGCAATCACTGACGATGATCTGTGTGAGAACTCCTAGTGAGTACAAATAATAAGGTGCTAACTGGTTTGTTGTGTAGCTATGTGTTAGTGGTGAGATATCAATATGAAGAAATAAATGGATGAAAACGATTCTATAGAGATCAACAATAATAATAATTTATTTAACAGTTTTACAACTTGAGGAATTGCTATGAATAAGGAGGATTTAATTGTCTGTTACTAAGTCGATTACGGTAGCATCCTCCATTTTGAATTCTTCTGTTATTATTATCTGGTCTAATCAGGGTCAGATTATCCTGAACAGAGCAATCATCTAATACACCACCTTTACATATTGCACGCAATGCTTAAAGCAAATTAAAACACACTATTACAAAAAATGCATGGTTAACAATTGAATTTGATGAATGTGCTTTTTGGGGCAGAAAAAACTTACAATGTTGCTCTGTATTGAAGCGTCGTACTGCGGTGATATGCAGAAGCCATTTACTTTGTAGCAGGACGGGTAGATAAAAGCAGGATCTTGATCGTCACCATCGACTACAGTGATGAATAACGGTACATACGCCACCTTTGGTGGCTGGCCACGATCCTGAATAAAAGAGAGAGAAAGTATTTACGTAATTAATACATACATAATTAATACATGCATAATTAATACATGCATAATTGATACATACATAATTAATACATGCATAATTAATACATGCATAATTAATACATACATAATTAATACATGCATAATTAATACATACATAATTAATACATGCATAATTAATACATGCATAATTAATACATACATAATTAATACATGCATAATTAATACATGCATAATTAATACATGCATAATTAATACATACATAATTAATACATACATAATTAATACATACATAATTAATACATGCATAATTAATACATACAAAATTAATACATACATAATTAATACATACATAATTAATACATGCATAATTAATACATACATAATTAATACATGCATAATTAATACATACATAATTAATACATGCATAATTAATACATACATAATTAATACATACATAATTAATACATGCATAATTAATACATGCATAATTAATACATGCATAATTAATACATACATAATTAATACATGCATAATTAATACATACATAATTAATACATGCATAATTAATACATACATAATTAATACATGCATAATTAATACATGCATAATTAATACATGCATAATTAATACATACATAATTAATACATGCATAATTAATACATACATAATTAATACATGCATAATTAATACATGCATAATTAATACATACATAATTAATACATGCATAATTAATACATACATAATTAATACATGCATAATTAATACATGCATAATTAATACATACATAATTAATACATGCATAATTAATACATGCATAATTAATACATGCATAATTAATACATACATAATTAATACATACATAATTAATACATACATAATTAATACATGCATAATTAATACATACAAAATTAATACATACATAATTAATACATACATAATTAATACATGCATAATTAATACATACATAATTAATACATGCATAATTAATACATACATAATTAATACATGCATAATTAATACATACATAATTAATACATACATAATTAATACATGCATAATTAATACATGCATAATTAATACATGCATAATTAATACATACATAATTAATACATGCATAATTAATACATACATAATTAATACATGCATAATTAATACATACATAATTAATACATGCATAATTAATACATGCATAATTAATACATGCATAATTAATACATGCATAATTAATACATACATAATTAATACATGCATAATTAATACATGCATAATTAATACATACATAATTAATACATACATAATTAATACATACATAATTAATACATACATAATTAATACATGCATAATTAATACATACATAATTAATACATGCATAATTAATACATACATAATTAATACATACATAATTAATACATGCATAATTAATACATGCATAATTAATACATACATAATTAATACATGCATAATTAATACATACATAATTAATACATACATAATTAATACATGCATAATTAATACATACATAATTAATACATGCATAATTAATACATACATAATTAATACATACATAATTAATACATACATAATTAATACATGCATAATTAATACATACATAATTAATACATGCATAATTAATACATGCATAATTAATACATGCATAATTAATACATACATAATTAATACATACATAATTAATACATGCATAATTAATACATACATAATTAATACATGCATAATTAATACATACATAATTAATACATACATAATTAATACATACATAATTAATACATGCATAATTAATACATGCATAATTAATACATACATAATTAATACATGCATAATTAATACATACATAATTAATACATGCATAATTAATACATACATAATTAATACATGCATAATTAATACATGCATAATTAATACATGCATAATTAATACATGCATAATTAATACATACATAATTAATACATGCATAATTAATACATACATAATTAATACATGCATAATTAATACATACATAATTAATACATACATAATTAATACATGCATAATTAATACATACATAATTAATACATGCATAATTAATACATGCATAATTAATACATGCATAATTAATACATACATAATTAATACATGCATAATTAATACATACATAATTAATGCATGCATAATTAATACATACATAATTAATACATTCATAATTAATACATGCATAATTAATACATGCATAATTAATACATACATAATTAATGCATGCATAATTAATACATACATAATTAATACATTCATAATTAATGCATGCATAATTAATACATGCATAATTAATACATACATAATTAATACATGCATAATTAATACATACATAATTAATACATGCATAATTAATACATACATAACTAACAGAATAATCGTCTCAGAACGTGTATTCTGCTAACTAATTGAAATAATAATCCATCGCCCCCGTTGACTCTCAAAAGACAATAGATACCCCTGTAAGTTTGGCTGCGCAATTGTGAATCAAAGGTTGCGCAATCCCAACCACACATCTCCTGAGTCGGCATTGCCTTATTCCAATGGTAAGGAAAAGTCTAGGACGACTGGAAACAATGCGGAGATAACCAGAGAGCACGTGCAGCACCTGGTTCTCGGCGCTCGAGAATTTGAGCACTCTGGCCATTTAAAAACTGCCTGGGCAGCCCCGTCGGCATCCCCCGGTAGGGGCGCCTCAGGCGATTAGCAATAAACTAACCCCCTCTCAAAGGGTGAGAAGGCAAAGCCTGGGAGGGTGCACCTCCTAGAACTGCACAGGACGTACAACCGATAGACCGGCGTAAAGCAAGACCCGAAGGCCCGGACAATACCGGTCTATGGGTGGGGTAAAAAAACGCCGGCTGGACAGCACCTGGTATTCCCAAATTGTCACCCATTTTAGTACTGACCAGGCTTAATGTCACTTAACTTTAATGATCTAACGGGAACCGGTGTGTCACCGTCATCATGCCGTATATAATAACAGAATAATCTTTAAATATAAAACTAAATGTTTTTGTGTATATGTTTGCGTGTTTGTGTGATCATTGTGTATTCCCTATAGAATCAAAAGTTAAAGAATTTACATAAAACGTAAAATTATATTCTCATGTAAAATTTACCGGGGAAGACAATGGATGTATTCTCAAACCTCTAAGTGCACTGCCCTAAAGAAGCTATGATGGCATAACCGCATTAAAACTTAAACTATATCCTATTTTTATGAAATTTATAACATCCGTACACAATTTTCTGGAGAAGACAATGGAAGTTGTCATGAATATCTCAGTGCTCTCCTAACCTAAGAAAGCTCAGTGGGCTGAACCTCTTTAAAAACTTCAAATATATCCTATTTTTGATGATATTTATATCATACATCCACAATTTTCCTAGGAAGACAATGGAAGTTGTCCCGAATATCTAAGTTCTTTCTTAACCTAAGGGAGCTTAGGGGACAGAACCGCATTTAAAACTTCAAATATATGTTATTTTTCATGAAATTTATATCATATATGTATAAATTATCTGGATAAGACAACGAACGTTGTTCGGAATCTTTACGTTACCCTTTATGTGCCGAATATCTACGTACCTTCCACCTCTATGTGCCAAATGGAGATAGAAACGCTTTATAACTTCAAATTTGTATGTCCGATTTTCATAGAATTGGAATCATATGTACAGGGTGGGCAAAAATAAGGGTCCTATTTTTAAAAATTCATAACTTTTTTATTTATTGATTTTTTTTTTTTTTTAGAATAAGTAAAGGACCCCTGCCGAAGCAAGCATGAGCCGTATTAGCCCTAAGGAATGTACCCTCATTTAGAAAACATTATTTTTGCTTAAAAAAACTCAAAACAGTGTAAAAAACAATACTTTAGTTTTTGTAAGTTTTAAGAAGTGTTTTTCGGCTAAAATTTGTTTTGTTTATTTCAAAAAATCTCGGAAGGGTCAGTCTACACACACATAAAGTTTGGTGAGTTTAACTTTTATTTTGTGGAAGTTATTCAAATTCAAGTTATTCAAATTTAAAGATAGGACCCTTATTTTGGCCCACCCTGTATAAGGCACTAATTCAGATAGTTTTCCCAACATTTCAGCTTATTCAGACTATATTAGTTGGCGAAACGAGAAGGGGCACTAACACGAATAAATAAATATGGGGTAATGATAATAGTGAAAGCGTACATAGAGGTGATCCTCATTCAGACCCCACGCCAGCATTCAATCCCCTGAACCCCAAAGAGCTACCCAAAAGGTAACGCCTTTAAGCACCTAATAGGAAAAGAAGAGGTGACAAGACTTGCTGACAAAAACGTCTACCTCTAAACTGCTTGAGTGACCGACTAGAAACCGTTTTTTGTATAATGACATGACTACCAAAAGAAAATCTATACATTCTCGGTGCATATCGAGATGAGGTCACATATGGAAAACGTAATTCCAAATAAAAACTCTTGTTTATGCTTACGTATTAAACTATCTAATTGGTGAATAACGCGAATTGAAAACCCGGGTTCGAATCCAGCTCGTTCCACAGAAAGACTTTCATCAAAACCCACACCTGACCTTGTGTCTAACCTCTTGGAGAGGAGGTAAATAAAATGATTAGTATACAAAGAAAAATAAGAAAAAAATATCGAGTAAATTTTTAATAAAAATAAAATCATTTTAGATCGTATATTGTTATTGATTTATTGCGTGTTAATATGACAGACTGAGTTACGTCCCCCTGCTTTCCGTGTTTTTCGCTCTAATCAATGGTGATTCTTAATATACGCTAAAAGTGCTTTTTATTTTTAATTAAAATTCTACTCGATAAACTTTGCTAATTAAGGCCGCTATTTATCTACGTCCCACACTGTAGAATGTGACACAAGGTCGGAAAGTGGGATTTGAAAAGCCAGTGCTCGAGAAGGTGAGCACTCTAGCCATTAAAAATTGCCTGGGCAGCCCCGTCGGCATTCCCCGGTAGGATCGCCTCAGGCAGTAAGCAATAAACTTACTCCTCCCCAAAGAGGGGAGGCGAAGCCTGGGAGGGTGGACCTCCTAGAACTGCACAGGACAGACAGGCGTAAATCAAGGCCCGAAGGCCAAGACAATACCAGTCTATGCGGTGCAGTATCAATCGGAACAGATACTACACTTTGATCTTAGCCAAAAGGCCAATAAGTATTCCGGTTGATTTATTTGGAACTACGATTTTAACCTGTGACCTCATCTCGATAAACACCAAATTCTTTTTTTTAGTTTTCTTTACTTACCGTCGCTGATATATTAAGTGTGTAGACGACGTTATTTTGGGCTTTCATTTTCTCATAATCAAGTTGTTTCTGTAGAATGATAAATCCGTGGAATGGTTGTGTAATCACAAAGATACTAACACCTCCGATCTGCAAGAGAAAATACATCAAATTATAAAATCTCTTAGAAAAAGCACGTACATGTCAACGTTATAGATTACACGAAAAATACCCGTCCCAGAACTGGTGAAATGAATTCCCTGAACAAAATCGTTTTCCACCAATTTTATGTCCCCTTACGAAACTTAAAATTAAGATATAGGGATACTAAACCTTATGTCTAGAATAAATATTCTTACTTCGATCAACATCTATTGCATGATTTGGAGTTGTAGAAAATGTCTTAAGCTTGAGGACACTTAAGAAGAAATTGAAATTCAGGAAATATTGCTTCATTTTTTTATGGCTTGCGCTCGAGACAAGGCATGAGGCTAAAAAATACTACTTCACGGTAAAAACAAACAAACTAGCCAATGATACGTGTTAGATGGATAAATTCCGACCCAGAAAACAGGTTAGGGTTAGGGTTAGGGTTAGGGTTAGGGTTAGGGCTGAAGAGATGGTCAGTTAGACGATGATCTTCATCGCGATAGAACCGGAAACAATGTGTAGAATATGCAAATGATTACTTAAGAAGAATTGATTATCCAAAGTAAGTATTTGTTTACATTAGACTTGAAGACGACCATACTGTAGTCAGTTGGAAAGCATACTTGTGGTATATTGTTCCACAGATAGAATGTTCTAGGAAACAAACTTTGTCCATGGTAGTTCCATTTGATTACTTAAGAAGAATTGATTATCCAAAATAAGTATTTGTTTACATTAGACTTTAAGACGACCATACTGTAGTCGGTTGGAAAGCAGACTTGTGGTATATTGTTCCACAGATAGAATGTTCTAGGAAACAAACTTTGTCCATGGTAGTTCCATTTGATTACTTAAGAAGAATTGATTATCCAAAATAAGTATTTGTTTACATTAGACTTTAAGACGACCATACTGTAGTCGGTTGGAAAGCAGACTTGTGGTATATTGTTCCACAGATGGAATGTTCTAGGAAAGAAACTTTGTCCATGGTAGTTCCATTTGATTACTTAAGAAGAATTGATTATCCAAAGTAAGTATTTGTTTACATTAGACTTGAAGACGACCATACTGTAGTCAGTTGGAAAGCATACTTGTGGTATATTGTTCCACAGATGGGATGTTATAGGAAAGAAACTTTAGCTAGACGAGTTCTCGCTGTGGATATTTTACATATGGGGGCACTAGTACATTAAGCTAATCTTCATTTATATAAAAACGTTACACCTACTAATACGCTTTTACTTTTTTATTCTTCTTCTCACTCTTATAGTTTTTACTATGTACAGCTTTTAATATCTCTCGTCTTAGTTTGTTGTTTTCATATCCTAATATAGTTGTATTGTATTGCTGGGAAATTGCGCTAGTGTCAGATAAGTGCAGGGTGAGACATATCGGCCGAGTGGTTGTAGCCAAGCCTGCATATATGTTTCTTTCTTCATTGTCAGAAACACACATATAATAAACATATATATACACATATACTTTACATATCTTTCTGTAATTGTAATATTCTTTTGATTAATGTTGTCACTCTTCTTTGTATGTTTTCCAATCTCAATATTACATTCAAATTTCAACGTTCAGATAGTTGAATGCTCTTTATGGGATCTTATTAGGACTTCATTTGTCTTTAGAAGAACGTTTAGTTTCTTTGAAATAATAACATCTATCCAATCATATCTCATTAGTTTCTCTAGTAAAGTAGTTAATCCTAACTTTTCCAATCTTTCCTTGTAACTGTACTCTTTTTATGAGCTTTGTCACTCTTCTTTGTATACCTTCCAATCTCAATATTACATTCCAATTTCCATGTCTAGACATTAAAGCCGAGGTACATAACTCGATATGAAGCCTTATTAGAGCTTCATATATCTTTCTCTAACTAACAGTTATTTTTTTCTTAGTGTGCTGCACTCTCGTCTAACATACTATGTTATCGTGTGAAGTTTTAAACGTTGGACCTAAATAGCATTTAAGCTGACATAGCAAACTTTAATTCTGAATTGCTAATTCCCCTTATATAAAAATATCCCACCTACTTTTATACTTTATAAATATTTCTATAATTGTAATCATCTTTTTTTAGTTTTCTCACTCTTCTTTGTATGACTTACAATCTCAATATTATATTCCATTTCAATGTTTAGACATAACTGCACCACTATTAGGTCTTATTAGGACGTTATATATCTTTAGAAACATGTTTAGCTTCCTTGAAATACTATTTCAAACTATCCATGCAATCATCACGCATTATTTTCACTAATTTCGAAGTTGAGAGCAGAGGGAAGAATGCCTGGGTTTTAGATGCTGGGTTATTGCGCTAGTGTCAGATAGATTCATTGTGATAGGCATCGACAGAGTTGTGGTAGTCACGCCTGTATTGTCAGAAACACACATATAATAAACACATACATAAGCATATATTTTTGATATCTTTAGAACAATGTTTCGCTGCCTTGAAATAATAACACCCATACAACTATGTCTTAACGTTGGACATAGATAGCATTAAAGCTGACATATTAAACTTAAATTCTTAATAGCTATTTTTCATTTTTATTGTTGTACAATGTTATTATTTTATAAATGGGTCACCATTTATTAAGGCACATGGTTGTTGGGTAGACGATGATCGCCGTCACGAGAAGATTGGAAATAGTGGGGGAAATGGGCAGACTATTCTAGAGAGAGAGAGAGAAATGGGTGGAGGGAGAGGGAGGGAGAGAGTAAGAAGGAGTGGGATGGGCAGAATATTCTTTAAGAGGACTTGATTTTCCAAAAAGACGGTTTGATAAGTATTTGTTCACATTAGACTTGAAGACGATCATGCTGTAGTCGGCTTGGAATATTTTAGGAAAGGAACTTTGTTCATATAAGTTACGCTTAGTTTTTGGTACAAAGAGAGATGGAGAGAGGGAGAGAGATAGAGAGATGAGGGGAGAGAGAGGGGGAGAAAGAGAGGGAGGAAGATAGAGAAAAAGAAGGTTGGAGGGAGAGGGGGGAGAAGGAGGGAGAGGGAGGGAGAGAGTGAGAAGGAGTGGGATGGGCAGAATATTCTTTAAGAGGACTTGATTTTCCAAAAAGACGGTTTGATAAGTATTTGTTCACATTAGACTTGAAGACGACCATACTGTAGTCGGCTGGAAAGCAGACTCTTGCTATCCTGCTCCACAAATAGAGTGTTCTTGGAAAGATACTTTGTTCATGGACGTTTCGCTTAGTTTTATTTGTACAGAGCGAGAGAAACGTCAGGCGAGTCTTGCTCTGAGTGTTTTACAAGGGGGTAAAGTTTGGCACTTAAATAACCTACTTCGTTATAGTTTATTTAAACATTTATGTACTCTCGTCCACACAGCTGATAATATGGAAACAATTTTCAACAAGCCACGCATGTGTGGTTTCCATTTGTATGTGACTCGATGTGGCGAATGTAAAATGCAATAAATTTGGGCAATTTGGGGCAGTTTTGACCCCTATTGTATCCCCTGGGGGGTGCGAACCAGAATTTTTCTGAGGTCAAGAATGCTCATTTTATATCTAGAACAGTTGCCTCTACATTTTGGCCAAGTTTCAGAAAAATTGAATGGATGGATCAAACGTTATGGGAGAAATGGGTCATTTTTTGCCATTTTGGGGTGTTTGACCCACTGGGGGCGCGAACCAGATCTTTTCCAAGGTCAGCGATACTTATTTTCTATTAGGAACAATTGCCTCCATATTTTGGCCAAGTTTCAGAGAAATTGAATGGATGGATGAAAAGTCATGGGGCAAAAAATGTCATTTTTTGCAATTTTGGGGCCTTATGACCCTCTGGGGGGCTAACCAGATTTTTTTTCAAAAATCGGAGAATGTCACTTTCTAACCTGTCAAAAGTTATAACTTCATGCAAAATTTCAGAGAAATTCAATGGATGGTTGCGGAGAAAAAGACGGACGCACGGACGGACGGACAGACGGACGGACAGACGGACGGACAGAAATGCCTAAAAACATAGGTTATGATCTAAAAAACAAATCAGCACGGGGAATAACATATATTTAAATTTAAATAAAAAAAGGATTCTGTTCCTTAAAACTAAAATTATTTTTAAAAATTATATATATTTTTTACTAATGAGTCACCACTTATCAAGGCCAAAAGCCACTCGAGGATAAGGGTTAATGAGATGGAACGATTGTCAGTTGAATGATGAAGAATATTATGAGAGGATTTTTTTTACTAATGAGTCATCACTTATCAAGTCCAGTGGACCACTCAAGGATAAGAGTAAAAGAGATTGTTAGTTAGACGATAATCACCACCACGAAAGGATTGGAAACTTAATCATCAATGCTCTTCGAAGTGATGCCATAGAAATATGTGTATTTTTTTACCGTTGGTCCAGACGCAATGGCATAATCAATATTTGCGTTTTCGTTAACATCTTTGTCCGTTGCCCGTATCTGATTCATGATCGTTGTTCCAATGGGCGTTAGCTAAAAAACAAAAAAAAACAAAATAAAATGCGTAAGATTAAAACAGTTTCAACGTACCCAATTTCACTTACAAACCTTGGGTTGACCAAACAAAAAACTTCTTTGGGGGACGTAACTAATCGGGATTACAACAATTTACTGGGGTGGAATGAGGAATCCTTCGTCCCTTTGCCTCTCAGTCCATAGTAGCATATTACTTTTTTTTTTAATTCTTATCTCCCGATCAAGAAAAGACCCTAGTTTTGTGTCATTTTTCCGCTGAGCGCTTTAGATCGTCCAGGATCATATTCATTATTACACTGGTTGCTATATTTAAAATGTAACTATTTAAACCTTTTTTCTTTTCTTTTAAATTTATTCAATATAGGAAAGTTTTTTTTAGGAATTTCCGCTGATTCGACATTATACAGAGTTTAAATTATCTTCATTCCATGTTAATTGATGTGGGCCTAGGGGTTGAATATCAGGCTGCAGAGTCAAATGTGACTTTGCAATTTGGTTCGAATTCTTTGACCGACCGTAATTAGCATTTTCTTCACTGAAGATTGCATAAGTAGGTAATGTAGGGAATAATAATAATAATAATAATAATAATAATAATAATAATAATAATAATAATAATAATAATAATTATATATATATATATTTCCTCTGATGATAAGATTTTGATCTTTGAAAAGCCTGGCTTAAGGAAAAATTTAACTTGAATAAGTTGCCTTTTTGTGGAATATACCTTGCTCTGAGCAACTGAATAGAAATACGATTTGACTTTTGCTTTTCTAATTCCTTTTCATCCTTCTACATTATATATATATATATATATATATATATATATATATATATATATATATGTATATATATTCATAGCGTAAGGCAATACTCTAGGTCCCGCCTATTGAGTTCTGTTTGGCAGCTTGCTAATTTGCCCGCTGAATTTGGCATTTAGATGTTAATTTACTTTCCCATTTCCACGGCAATGCTTGTTGGCCGTAACGGTTAGTGCTTCGACTACTGAGTCAAAAATGACTTTCAGTTGTGGATAGTTCGGTGTCCAAAAATGTGTTACACATATAAAGAAATATTTTTCTTTTCTGAATATTTAGATTTCTTCAACATCAACAAATACCAGCGCACTCTGCTATCCCTATTTATATATCAAATTAGGTACATGTATATACTTATATATTTGTATGTACAGGTTTAACTTTTAAACTAAGTAATCGATGATTATGTTTCTAACGTTCTGAGCTACGGATTAAATCTTATTACTACTTGTGGACATATGTTCTTTTGTTTATAATGGGTTATTCGAATCAAGAGTTTTATAGTCGCGTGTAAAGACCAGGTGCCGCTTAGAGATAAGTGTTAATGAGATGGAAATAGTCGCCACCCGAAAGATTAGGAACACTATGGTAGTACTAATATTTATAAATGGAGTGAATTACGCATGATTACTGCTGGGGCGATCTAGGACAAGAACATGTTGACATTGTATTTGGAGACTACCACGTTGCTATCCATAGGGAAGCTGCCCCGCGGTAATGTGTTCGACAGGTGGGAACCCTTTGCAAAGAAACCCTGGCCATGGAAATTTCACTGTGTTTGTAGCAAATAATAAATATATGTTATACTTACCTCATTGACAGATGTTTCATATCTATTTTTCTCGAATTCTGGTCCATTATCGTTGATATCCTTGACCGTCAAGCGAACGTTTCGTGTAATCGTCGTTTGTTGCGCACTTAACTGAAAAAAAAAAAATTATTAGATACATAATTACTTGCTAAATTAACTATCTTCTCCTGGAATACTTTTGTCATCTTTAGAGTATGTGACGTCATGTTCGCTCGCTTCATTGGCTTCCAGTTCTCACAACTATAAATAAAGAGGTTTGAAATAGCGACTGAACTGAAAAGACGGGTGAAAATGGTCTAACGAAACATTAATATAATTAAGCGATGCGCTTAATACATAAGTAACTCTCTCTCTCTCTTACTCTCTCTACCTCTTCATATCTGCAGTATAAATAGGTGTTTCGAATATTAGTTGATTGCGTCAAGCGAATTTATCGTTTAAAGTCTGCTTTTTCCTGACTTTTACAAGGCAAATAAGGATTAAATAAGGATTACTGTGATGGGTATTGTAAGACTTTCCCTTGAAAATTGTATAGAAGAACATTACATCTTCTAGTTGAACTTGGTGATCTTTATGTCGAACTCGGGAATCTGTACGGAATTGCGAACTGAACCCTTTATTTATTCCACGGGGTTAGATTGCTCTTATCTCGTCAGCCAAGACCGGGTAAAAGTGTTAATCTTTATGTTAATTCTATAGCCAAGATTTAACTATAAAGATCGTCACGTGGATTAAATAAAAATTTTCAAACTAGAACGTTTTCAAGTCCCAAAAGCTGCTTCTGAAGAAGGCCAGACCGTTCAATCGACCTATTAGGTTGAAGGTTATTTTTTGGGAACCTGTTTGAGAATGAGAGACTATTCATAGTTATTATCGCCGCGAGTGCGGATTGAACCTTCAGCAGCTAGAATACTGTCATTAGAACTGCTTATTACTTAGCACTTTATCCATTGCGCCACGGGTCCATGTGAATAATTCCAGTATGAAATTAAGGAGCCTTAAACCTATTCTCGTTTCAGATGTGTCTTGTTACTACTTAGTAATCAAGGGAGGCGCGAGAGCGCTCTATCCCATAATAGACCTCACGAATAGCCTATGCTGGAAATCTCATTTCTTTGATCAATCATAACTCAAAAACCAATAAACCAAATTAGTTAAAACTTTGCACAAAATTTTTATTTGATAGGTTCTATACGTGTGTAGAATTTCAGCATCATTAGTCAAGGCAACCCAGAGATCCAGAAAGTTCAATCATGAAAGACGCAAAAGCAGAGACAAGATCCTGATGCCGACAGATCCTGATGCCGACTCCTGGATTTTCACCAGAGCTCTGTTAGGGGGGTAGCTCTGACACTACTATACTGCCACGCCCCCTACCAGTACCACGGTGAGGAAGGGCTGGACTTTAGGGGGTCATATTCTCAGATCAAGGGAAAAATGCCACTGGAGGATGACACTTCATGAGTCTATCAGTTGGACAAAGAACAACAGGATAGGACTGGAGAACGTTGCGTGAAATGTGCAGCCTTTTTTTTTATTTAAGACGACGGCTCAACAATAATTTTTTAACATAGGATTTGTAAACAACTATGCTGTAGTCGGTCGGGAAGCAACCCCATTGTATTGGTTTCAGCAGACAAGAAGTTCTGGAGAATAAACGTTGTTCATAGAAGTTCTGTCTAGTTTTAGGTATACAGATGGAGAAATGGAAATTGTTTACAATGGTTGTAGCTAGACGAAATATTTCTGTGAATGCACGCACAGAAAAATTTTTTTAAAATCTTTTAAAAATTCCGAGATACACTTACCTTGTCGACACATACCAGGGTGAACTGAAAGCTTGGTTTATCGTCCAAGATATCGGCAGTTGGACCCTAAAAAAGAAGCGCAAACGATTAACATTATAAATTAATTTTTTCTTTCAAAGCGTCTTGTATGATTACCTGCCCTTTTATACACTTATGTACACGTACATTCACCAGAAGGTATTTCACATTTTATCATCTCTCCTTTCACGATGGTAGGATGCGCTGAAATCGGTTGATATAAGAAGTGAGACACAAGAAAATTCGAACTCTTTTTTAGGGCTACGCCTCGCAAGAGAACACGTATGCGTAACCCACGCATATAAATCTCTCTCTCTTTTCCCCCTGCTTCGTCTCTCCCAAAAACACGTGCGCGTAACGAATCCATACACATCTCTCTTCCTTTTTCTCTCTGCTTTCTTATATTATCTCGCCCTATCCTCCATCACACCAGGTAGGTCTCATAAACGAAAGATCAAAGTGTAGTATCTGTTCCGATGGATACTGCACCCCATAGACCGGTATTGTCTTGGCCTTCGGGTCTTGATTTACGCCGGTCTATCGGTTGTCTGTTCTGTGCAGTTCTAGGAGGTGCACCCTCCCAGGCTTTGTCTTCTCACCCTTTGAGAAGGGGTTAGTTTATTGCTAATCGCCTGAAGCGCCCCTACCGGGGAATGCCGAAGGGGCTTCCCAGGCAATTTTTAATGGCCAGAGCGCTCAAATTTTCGGCGCTGGTTTTTCAATTCCCACTTTCCCGACCTTGTGTCACATCTTACCTTGTGGGGAGTAGATAAATACCTACTTCCTTGTTTTGGCCACGATCAAAGTTTAGTATCTGTTCCGATGGATACTTCACCCCATAGACTGGTATTGTCTTGGCCTTCAGCGCTTGATTTACGCCTATCTATGGGTCTGTCCTGTGCAGTTCTAGGAGGTCCACCCTCCGAGGCTTTGCCTCCCCTCTTTGGGGTGGAGTAAGTTTATTGCTTACTGCCTGAGGCGCCCCTACCGGAGAATGCCGACGGGGCTGCCCATGCACTTTTTTAAAGTTCCCCAAAGTACTCTTCCTCTAGAGTGCTGAAACTCCCACTTTCCGACCTTGTGTCACATTCTGCTCCGTGGGAAGTAGATAAATAAGTACTTCCTTGTTTTTGCATCCACAACAGAACATCGCTGGCGATTCCATCCTCATCCCTCCAGCAGTGACTAGTCAATCTGATTATTCTCTCTTTAATAAGGGCTGAGATCCAAGGAAAGTATCCGTAGAGTTGCCCTCTTGTGAGGTTCTGCCCTCAGGAGAAGTTAATAGCAGCTCTTAGAATTCTGGTGTACACACTGCCAATTTATTTCTCCAATCTTTAGATAAAAGTCTACGTACTACTCCCATATACAAGAACTGACGTAACAATATAATAGCTTATGAATTAAAACTTCTAATAAGGCTTGCCACATCTTTGCTCATCATCTTCTGCTGACAGTTGTGGAGACAGACGGGGTGAAATACTAGCAGAATGGAATTACTTATTGTAAAAAGAACTTTCAAAGAAAATACACATTAAAAGAGCCGAGGTGTAAACAGTAGACCATCAGAGTCAGCGAGGTGTAAACAGTAGACCAGCAGAGTCAGCAAGGTGTAAACAGTAGACCAGCAGAGT
Source organism: Sepiola atlantica (assembly GCA_963556195.1). Taxonomy (NCBI): domain Eukaryota; kingdom Metazoa; phylum Mollusca; class Cephalopoda; order Sepiida; family Sepiolidae; genus Sepiola; species Sepiola atlantica. Next base: position 19,711,985 of record OY744552.1, on the reverse strand, counting down.
CAGCGAGGTGTAAACAGTAGACCAGCAGAGTCAGCGAGGTGTAAACAGTAGACCAGCAGAGTCAGCGAGGTGTAAACAGTAGACCAGCAGAGTCAGCGAGGTGTAAACAGTAGACCAGCAGAGTCAGCGAGGTGTAAACAGTAGACCAGCAGAGTCAGCGAGGTGTAAACAGTAGACCAGCAGAGTCAGCGAGGTGTAAACAGTAGACCAGCAGAGTCAGCGAGGTGTAAACAGTAGACCATCAGAGTCAACAAGGTGTAAACAGTAGACCAGCAGAGTCAGCGAGGTGTAAACAGTAGACCATCAGAGTCAACAAGGTGTAAACAGTAGACCAGCAGAGTCAGCGAGGTGTAAACAGTAGACCAGCAGAGTCAGCGAGGTGTAAACAGTAGACCATCAGAGTCAACGAGGTGTAAACAGTAGACCAGCAGAGTCAGCGAGGTGTAAACAGTAGACCATCAGAGTCAACAAGGTGTAAACAGTAGACCAGCAGAGTCAGCGAGGTGTAAACAGTAGACCAGCAGAGTCAGCGAGGTGTAAACAGTAGACCATCAGAGTCAACAAGGTGTAAACAGTAGACCAGCAGAGTCAGCGAGGTGTAAACAGTAGACCAGCAGAGTCAGCGAGGTGTAAACAGTAGACCAGCAGAGTCAGCGAGGTGTAAACAGTAGACCAGCAGAGTCAGCGAGGTGTAAACAGTAGACCAGCAGAGTCAGCGAGGTGTAAACAGTAGACCAGCAGAGTCAGCGAGGTGTAAACAGTAGACCATCAGAGTCAACAAGGTGTAAACAGTAGACCAGCAGAGTCAGCGAGGTGTAAACAGTAGACCATCAGAGTCAACAAGGTGTAAACAGTAGACCAGCAGAGTCAGCGAGGTGTAAACAGTAGACCATCAGAGTCAGCAAGGTGTAAACAGTAGACCAACAGAGTCAGCAAGGTGACTCGATTCTTTCCGCAAACAGTGCGGATGAGTGTCGAGAAGACTTTGTTCCTACCGCTGTGTGGTTAAGAGTGGGAAGTATATCTTATCTATCAATTTTCATACTTTTTAATTTGCATCAGGCAATTTTTAATGGCCAGCGTGCTCACCTTCTCGGGCGCTGGCTTTTCAAGCCCCACTTCTGACCTAGGGTCACATCTTAGCTTGTGGGAGTAAGATTAAGATGGCGTTGTGCCTAACTTCCTGAAGAGGAGGTAAATAATACTTACGTCTCTGTCAATCTGCTTCTTCAGCTGTACGTATGGTTTGCCGTTGAGGTATATAATGTTCAAATACTCATTCGGGTCAAACGCTTCCGTTGCGGAATCTTGCCGTTTCATGGAGAGGACAGCTTCGGTCTCAGTTCCTGTAATCATAAGCTCGGAACGGTAGATCGGCTGGTTGAAATCTGTCAAAAACGATGAAAACAAATGCGTGATAGATAAACAAAAATGTACTATTCCAAAATAAAAGCGTGACATACAAACGGACATATTATTTAGAACTAGGGGGTGGGACGTAATGGGTGAAAATTAGGGGTGGGACGTAATGGGTGAAAATTAGGGGTGGGACGTAATGGGTGAAAATTAGGGGTGGGACGTAATGGGTGAAAATGTCATTAGGGGTGGGACGTAATAGGTGAAAATTAGGGGTGGGACGTAATGGGCGAAAATGTGAGATTCATGTGAGTAGTATTTTTTTGTGTTCATTTATACATAGATGACACTAAACAATCAAACATTTTGAAAATTTTGCAAAATTCAGAAGGTGCAGGCCAAAGGGATTTTGGCTAATTTGGGCTATTTTTCACTAGTTTTTAGCTATTTTACATTCATGAAAAACATTTCACAGCCTGAAAATGGTGCTAAATTAAAGTACTATATCAGATTTAACCATCTATATCCATTCATAGCTTTTGAGGATGTTTTAGGACCTGCAATGTCGCATGAAACCCTAACGGCTATTTTTGGCCTGCGTATTCTGAATTTTGCAAAATTTTCGAAATGTATACATCAAGGTAGCTTAATAAGAATATATTTTGATGTATACATTAAGGTGGCTTAATAAGAATTTATTTTGATGTATACATTAAGGTGGCTTAATAAGAATTTATGTTGTTGTATACATTGAGGTGGCTTAATAAGAATGTATTTTGATGTATACATCAAGGTAGCTTAATAATTTTTTTTGTTGTATACATTGAGGTGGCTTAATAAGAATGTATTTTGATGTATACATCAAGGTAGCTTAATAAGAATTTATTTTGATGTATACATTGATGTGGCTTAATAAGAATTTATTTTGATGTATACATTAATGTGGCTTAATAAGAATTTATTTTGATGTATACATCAAGGTAGCTTAATAAGAATTTATTTTGATGTATACATTGAGGTAGCTTAATAAGAATGTATTTTGATGTATACATTGATGTGGCTTAATAAGAATTTATTTTGATGTATACATCAAGGAAGCTTATTAAGAATTTATTTTGATGTATACATTGATGTGGCTTAATAAGAATTTATTTTGATGTATACATTGATGTGGCTTAATAAGAATGTATTTTGATGTATACATTGATGTGGCTTAATAAGAATTTATTTTGATGTATACATTGAGGTAGCTTAATAAGAATTAATTTTGATGTATTCATTGATGTGGCTTAATAAGAATTTATTTTGATGTATACATTGAGGTGGCTTAATAAGAATTTATTTTGATGTATACATTGAGGTGGCTTAATAAGAATTTATTTTGATGTATACATTAAGGTGGCTTAATAAGAATTTATTTTGATGTATACATTAAGGTGGCTTAATAAGAATTTATTTTGTTGTATACATTGAGGTAGCTTAATAAGAATTTATTTTGATGTACACATTGATGTGGCTTAATAAGAATTTATTTTGATGTATACATTGAGGTGGCTTAATAAGAATTTATTTTGATGTATACATTGATGTGGCTTAATAAGAATTTATTTTGATGTATACATTGATGTGGCTTAATAAAAATTTATTTTGATGTATACATTGATGTGGCTTAATAAAAATTTATTTTGATGTATACATTGAGATGGCTTAATAAGAATTCATTTTGATGTATACATTGAGATGGCTTAATAAGAATTTATTTTGATGTATACATTGAGAGTGCTTAATAAGAATTTATTTTGATGTATACATTGAGGTAGCTTAATAAGAATTTATTTGGATGTATACATTGATGTGGCTTAATAAAAATTTATTTTGATGTATACATTGATGTGGCTTAATAAGAATTTATTTTGATGTATACATTGAGGTCGCTTAATAAGAATTTATTTTGATGTATACATTGAGGTGGCTTAATAAAAATTTATTTTGATGACTACATTGAGGGTGCTTAATAAGAATTTATTTTGATGTATACATTGATGTGGCTTAATAAAAATTTATTTTGATGTATACATTGATGTGGCTTAATAAGAATTTATTTTGATGTATACATTGAGGTGGCTTAATAAGAATTTATTTTGATGTATACATTGAGATGGCTTAATAAGAATTTATTTTGATGTATACATTTAGGTAGCTTAATGAAGAATTAATTTTGATGTATACATTGATGTGGCTTAATAAGAATTTATTTTGATGTATACATTGATGTGGCTTAATAAGAATTTATTTGGATGTATACATTGAGGTAGCTTAATAAGAATTTATTTTGATGTATACATTGAGATGGCTTGATAAGAATTTATTTTGATGTATACATTTAGGTAGCTTAATGAGAATTTATTTTGATGTATACATTGAGGTGGCTTAATAAGAATTTATGTTGATGTATACAATGAGGTGGCTTAATAAGAATTTATTTTGATGTATACATTGATGTGGCTTAATAAGAATTTATTTTGATGTATACATTGATGTGGCTTAATAAGAATTTATTTTGATGACTACATTGAGGTGGCTTAATAAGAATTTATTTTGATGACTACATTGAGGTGGCTTAATAAGAATTTATTTTGATGTATACATTGAGATGGCTTAATAAGAATTTTTTTTGATGTATGCATTGATGTGGCTTAATAAGAATTTATTTTCATGTATACATTGAGGTGGCTTAATAAGAATTTATTTTCATGTATACATTGATGTGGCTTAATAAGAATATATTTTGATGTATACATTGATGTGGCTTAATAAGAATTTATTTTGATGTATACATTGATGTGGCTTAATAATAATTTATTTTGATGTATACATTGATGTGGCTTAATAAGAATTTATTTTGATGTATACATTGATGTGGCTTAATAAGAATTTATTTTGATGTATACATTGATGTGGCTTAATAAGAATATATTTTGATGTATACATTGATGTGGCTTAATAAGAATTTATTTTGATGTATACATTGATGTGGCTTAATAAGAATATATTTTGATGTATACATTGATGTGGCTTGATAAGAATTTATTTTGATGTATAAATTGATGTGGCTTAATAAGAATTTATTTTGATGTATACATTTTGGTAGCTTAATAAGAATTTATTTTGATGTATGCATTGATGTGGCTTAATAAGAATTTATTTTGATGTATACATTGATGTGGCTTAATAAGAATTTATTTTGATGTATACATTGATGTGGCTTAATAAGAATTTATTTTGATGTATACATTGATGTGGCTTAATAAGAATTTATTTTGATGTATACATTGATGTGGCTTAATAAAAATTTATTTTGATGTATACATTGATGTGGCTTAATAAGAATTTATTTTGATGTATACATTGAGATGGCTTAATAAGAATTTATTTTGATGTATACATTGAGATGGCTTAATAAGAATTTATTTTGATGTATACATTGAGATGGCTTAATAAGAATTTATTTTGATGTATACATTGAGATGGCTTAATAAGAATTTATTTTGATGTATACATTGAGATGGCTTAATAAGAATTTATTTTGATGTATACATTGAGGTGGCTTAATAAGAATTTATTTTGATGTATACATTGATGTGGCTTAATAAGAATTTATTTTGATGTATACATTGAGATGGCTTAATAAGAATTTATTTTGATGTATACATTGAGGTAGCTTAATAAAAATTTATTTTGATGTATACATTGATGTGGCTTAATAAGAATTTATTTTGATGTATACATTGAGATGGCTTAATAAGAATTTATTTTGATGTATACATTGGGATGGCTTAATAAGAATTTATTTTGATGTATACATTGAGATGGCTTAATAAGAATTTATTTTGATGTATACATTGAGATGGCTTAATAAGAATTTATTTTGATGTATACATTGAGATGGCTTAATAAGAATTTATTTTGATGTATACATTGAGATGGCTTAATAAGAATTTATTTTGATGTATACATTGAGATGGCTTAATAAGAATTTATTTTGATGTATACATTGAGATGGCTTAATACGAATTTATTTTGATGTATACATTGAGATGGCTTAATAAGAATTTATTTTGATGTATACATTTAGGTAGCTTAATGAGAATTTATTTGGATGTATACATTGAGGTGGCTTAATAAGAATTTATGTTGATGTATACATTGAGGTAGCTTAATAAGAATTTATTTTGATGTATACATTGAGGTGGCTTAATAAGAATTTATTTTGAGGTATACATTGATGTGGCTTAATAAGAATTCATGTTGATGTATACATTGAGGTAGCTTAATAAGAATTTATTTTGATGACTACATTGAGGTGGCTTAATAAGAATTTATTTTGATGTATACATTGAGGTGGCTTAATAAGAATTTATGTTGTTGTATACATTGAGGTGGCTTAATAAGAATTCATTTTGATGTATACATTGAGATGGCTTAAATAGAATTTATTTTGATGTATACATTTAGATGTAAGAGCCGTTTTGTATTGTCTATTTATTCTTTTTAGAAATCCTATACAATCGTTGATGAATGAAAAGGATGTTTCGCTAATTCTAAAGAATATGTTTAAATTCATTTGCAAAAGGCAGTTCGCAAATGTGTTAAAAGATGGCGACCTTTTACACGTTTTACTGCTTACTGTGAAAACTGTCATCAGCAAAATCGTTTTCTTCTTCTTCAAAGTTTACATTACTTCTCCAATCCGCCGTTCATGTCGAGTTTCTCCTCTCTTCATGGAGAACACTTGATAGATCGACAATTTAAAGAAAGCTTCAAAATCGAATGATATGCTAAGCAAGAACATAGAATTTTGATGTTTTGTTAAGTTAAAATGGTCCGAATGGGGGGGGGGCGAGGGCGTGTGTTGCTTATGCAACCGCTTTCTGGCGTGTCTGCTTCATAATGGCGAATGTCGTCGCTAACTAGAAAAACGGACTTGTCATCTCGAATCATTACAGCAAAATACTTGTTTTTCTGAAGAATTATCGAGACAAATTCCAAGAAAGATAACGTCTCGGATATTAAATTTTGTTTATTTAGTTTGATGTTAAAAACGAAATGGTTGTACTCTTAATGTTCTTGGCCTTTTGGCTAAGATCAAAGTGTAGTATCTGTTCCTATGGATACTGCACCCCATAGACTGGTATTGTCTTGGCTTCGGGGCTTGATTTACGCCGGTCTATGGGTCTGTCCTGTGCAGTTCTAGGAGGTCCACCCTCCCAGGCTTCGCCTCCCCTCTTTGGGTGGGAGTAAGTTTATTGCTTACTACCTGAGGCGCCTCTACCGGGGAATGCCGACGGGGCTGCCCAGGTAATTTTTAATGGCCAGAGTTCTCACCTCTCGGGCGCTGGCTTTTAAACCCCACTTTCCCGACCCGACCTTGGGTCATATCTTACTTGTGGGAGTAAGATAAAAACTGGCCTTGTGCCTAACTCCTGGAGAAGAGTAAATCAATACTCTTAATGCGAAAAGGTTTTTCTCCTGCGATTTATCCTTGAAAATTGGCTAGATATCCTTTAATTCTGTGTGCCCATCTCCAACTCACTCCTGGCTGGCCGTTTTAAAAATCCACAACTAACATGATGCTTTGTTAAGTTTAAATTGTTCAAACCTCATAGACCGGTATTGTCTGGGCCTTCGGGTCTTGATTTACGCCAGTCTATCTGTTATCATTCCTGTGCAGTTCTAGGAGGTGCACCTTCCCAGGCTTTGCCTTCTCACCCTTTGAGAAGGGGTTAGTTTATTGCTAATCGCCTGAGGCGGCTGTATCGGGGAATGCCGACGGGGCTGCCCAGGAAATTTTTTAATAGCCAGAGCGCTGAAATTCTCAAGCGCGGGTTTTTCAAATCCCACTTTCCCGACCTTGTGTCACATCTTACCTTGTGGGAGGACGATAAATAAACGCTTCTACTTACTTATAGATCCTGTTGGTGGTGTTTCATCAATGGCAACGCTGAGACTCGTCTTTCCATCGCTAATTCTACCTGTAAAACGAAAAAAAAATACATTGAAAAAAGTACCTTAGAATTCTCCGAGAACCTAGAACAGGGGCGGGCAACATCGGGCCCGCGGGCCACATCCGGCCCGCGAAGGCTTAGCGTCCGGACCGCCACCCTGCTATGCTTTATTATTGCAATCCGGCCTGCGGACTTCCCAGTAAAACTCATATCATTTTGTGACATAGACGTAAAAGTAGGTTCAATTAAAATTTACAGTGGGATAAAAATGTATGAATATCAGCGAGCGATGATGCATGTATATTTCATTTTTCTTTAACTATTAAGAGATAAAAATAGAAAAAGAGAAAGAGACAGGCAAAGAGGAAACGTGAGACGAGGAAAGGGCATGAAACATAGAACCTATGTGATGTGTGTCAAAACGAATGCTGGATCAACTTGCTATTTCCCCCGTCATTATTTTTTATGATTCCAAAATGGCTGTTCGTCGGCGCCTTTTATAACATCACATACAGAAGTCTCTTGAGAAAAAATAACAGATTTGTAGAGTGTTCAATGCATTTTTGTATAATTTATTCATGTAAACAAAATATAGTAATTCTGAGATTTCGTTTTTCACTCCGGCCCGCAATCTCCTTCCAAAAGTCTCATCTGGCCCTCACTCTGAAAAGGAAGCGCTATTTTTTTCTGTCCGCCCCACGGGAATAATTCTAAACATTAGCAAAACTGAAGACCAAGATTGATAAACAGCTAAGTTTTCGTTTTATTTGTTATTTTGCTTTTAATACTTGTATCTCTTTCTTTTTTGAAAATTATGATTTCTACTTTTATTTAAATTGTGATGTCATTCAGATGTTATTTTCTTTACGTATTTGAAATGTATTTATTCGGCTGGTCTGCGATATGTCAGGACTAAAATGTCCACGTGGTCCGCGCCATGCCCGAAGTTTAAAACAAATTTCCCTAACTAAAGCAGTCAAAAACGAGAATCAACGACGCCATTTATCTCTCCCCACATCTAGTCAAGGGAGGGCCTGTGGACGAGTGGTTATAGCACTTGTCTTTGGGCTGGACGACCCGGGTTCGATCCCAGTCACGGTATGCGAACTTTCGGGTCTGAAAACTCTCTCTGTCCACCCAGCAGTAAATGACTAAAACTCAGGGAAGGTTCAAGGCAGCGGAAGGAGAGGGATGGGCTCTATGCGACCTTTACCTTTACCTTTACATCTAGTCAGAAGAATAGTTAAGCTGGAAAACGGCGACTCTCTCCCAGGAGTCACCAGGGAGGATTAATAAACTACTTTCCATAACCCTTTCTTTGTCGTATAAAAGAGTCTGATTCCCAGACGATCAAAGAAAGAAAAAGGTAAAAGAATCTAAAGGGATCTTGGGAAACTCTAGTATGAGTGATATTGTTTTTTTTGTGTAATGGTAAAATAAACTGAACGTTTTAATTGTTGGTAGTTGTTGCGGAAGACGACCGTATTGATTAAAAGACGGAAGAATCAATTTAATTTGTTATTAGACAATCCCTGACCTGGCATAAAACGGAAACATTATTCTTCCGAAAACGAAACGGTAAATATATGCGATAGATATTGTGTGTGAAACACCTTTGCAATATGAGTGGAAGAAAAAAGTTTATTCCGATTTATTTGTGTCTAAAATGAAACTCTAGCATAGGTAATATTGTTGGTCCCCCGATTTATAAATCGGGGGACTTATGTTTTGAGGCATTTCCGTCCGTCCGTCCGTCCGTCCGTCCATCCGGATTTTTTTCCGCAACCATCAATTGAATTTCTCTGATCTTTTGCATGAAGTTGTAACTTTGGTCAGGTTAGAAAGTGACATTCTCCGATTAAAAAAAAATCTGGTTAGCCCCCCAGGGGGTTAAAAGACCCCGAAATGGCAAAAATGACATTTTTTGCCCCATAACTTTTGATCCATCCATTCAATTTCTCTGAAACTTGGTCAAAATGTGGAGGCAATTGTTCATAATAGAAAATACGTATCGCTGACCTTGGAAAAAATCTGGTTCGCGCCCCCTGGGGGTCAAAAGCCCCCAAAATGGCAAAAAATGACCCTTTTCTCCCATAAAGTTTGATCCATCCATTCAATTTTTCTGAAACTTGGCCAAAATGTAGACGTAATTGTTCCGGATATAACATGAGCATTCTTGACCTCAGAAAAATTCTGGTTCGCGCCCCCAGGGGGTACAATAGGGGTAAAAAATACTCCAAATTGCCCAAATTTATTGCATTTTACACTCGCCACATCGAGTCACATACAGGGGGGGGGGGCACGCACGCTAGGCTTGTATTGTTTATTTGTTTTAATTGATGAGATCTTTCAATACTTAAAATAAACAGAAGATGATCGTAGAGGATGAATGAAGAAGAAATTCAATTTTTGTTGAGATGAAAGATGAAAGTAGAAATTTAAAGATGAAAGATGATGAAAGATGATTAAAGATGAGAGTAGAAATTGTTAAAATAAGCCGAATGTTTTTAGTTTTCTGTGCCGTCAACAGAAGACGATGTTAGAATTCGTAAGTCATGAGAGGAAATGTAATACAATTCACATGGAAAGGTTTGATTAAGTAGAATTGCTAGTTTAGAATAAGAGATACCTGTTTTTAATTATAGCTAGAAATAAAAATGTTGATTAATGAATAATAAAATAACTTAAAAGCGAAGTAGTAATGTAAAATTTAAGAGTACTTATACATGGAACAGATTTTTGACCCCATTTACCATTTTCGTATTTGTGACGATTTCATTGGCTAATGACCAGAGAAAAATAGTCAATGACAAATACCAATATAGATAAGGAAATGTGTCTTCATCGTCATGGTTTTTATTTCACTCCTGGTGGAGACCCTACCCTGGTTACTTTCCATTTTGTTTTATCCCTGGCTGGGCGTGGCCAGGTAAGACCTAGTTTACTATTGAGGTCGTCTCTCCACCGTGTTTGGCCTTTCTTTTGGTCTTTTCCATTGCCTCGGGGTCAATTCTGTCGCTCTATATATTCACCTGTTGTTGTACATCTCAAAAGGTGACCTGCCGATCTATGTTTTGCCATTCGTATGGTAGTGATGATGTCATTTACTCCAGTTTGTCGTTTGATCACGGTGTTTCTTTTTCTATCATATAAACTGATGCCAAGTATAATGCGTTCCATTTTGTAGTATGTCACTCTTAGCTTTTCTATCGTTGCATCATTAAGTGCCCATGTTTTGCTATCATATGTCACAACAGGCATGATGTAGCCATTTAACACTTTTTGCTTAATGTTCATCGTGGACTTTATACTTTTCATGATCTTGTCTACTTTGAAAAAAAAAGGCTGTCCATTCAAGTGTAATTCGCCGTTTGATTCCAGGCATGATATCAGCATCACTTCTCACCATCTTCCTTAGGTAGATATAGTTGTCAACTTCCTCGACATTTTCACTTTTAACTATGACTGGGGCTTTTGTGGCATATTTCTTGAACATGAACTTGTTTTTTTCCAGTGTGCATTTTAAGACCAACTATATAATGTGCCTCACTAAAAGAAATATCGAGCCGGATATAATATGTAAGCGATGGAATAGAGTGGATTTTCAATGATTGCTATATCAATTTACCTTCGAGAATCCGACCGACTTAATTTTATATATTTGATGAGAGTGAGAGCGTATGCAACAGTAATAGTTCTCAAAGGCAACTCTATTTTCGATGCTCAGTTAATATCATTTTTTTAAGTTGTCACGTTCATGTTGTAGGTGGCAGATAGATTGTCGACAGCAGATGGCCGATACATTTATATTCCTAACTAGTTATTGCTTTGGTGTTTCAGAATTTTTTATTCACACTAGTGTTATTATCTTGGATGTTATTCTTACACAGTTTCGTCTGATGTAACCTCAGACCTTTTTTCAGTTGCGTCTTGTCAAACAAGGAATCGTAGCGCAACGGATAAAGTGCTAAGTTGTGATCATTCATCAGCGACAGTTTTCTGGTGGTTGAAGGTTCAATCATCAGTACAGGCGATACTACGAATAATTTAGAATTACTTTAGGCTTCTATCCGATCATGGCTGACGGAATGAGAACAATCTACCCCTGTGGATTTAATAAATAGTTCGGTTCAAAATGATGATGATGATGATGATGATGATGATGATGATGATGATGATGATGATGATGATGACGAAAGCAGTCGAATGATCCCAATTTTTATTTTTAATTTTTAATGCAAATCGCTCCAGACAAGTCATGAAGCCACTGGATGTAACGGGCTGAAAAGAACGAAATATGATTATCCTAAAGACACGAGATGCTTATTGGCCTTAGCCTTGAAAAGACCAAGGCTATTAGGAAGAAAACAGTCAGCAGAGAGAGAGTTCCGCAAGCCTTCAGTTCTTGGAAAAAAATGCTACTGGAATAGGAAGCTGTATTACAATGAGGCATCAAAACAGTTAATTGATGGAGACCACTAGACCAACGAGTAAAACGAGCTGGAACAAAAGAAGCAGGAAATAGATCACATAATTACTATACAATTATTAACAAACTCCGTTCATCCTTTTCCTCTGTCTGATAACTAAAACATAAGCAAGGAATTAGCGTTGCCTGGGAACACTGACGATTTAAAAGTTGCATGGATTTGAATTGCATGTGTGGTTTAACATAAGGTGACTCGCCGGTCGGTTGAATTTGAAAAATAACAGGAAGTACCCTAACCCTAACAGGAAGTACCCTAACCCTAACAGGAAGTACCCTAACCCTAACCCTAACAGGAAGTACCCTAACCCTAACCCTAACCCTAACAGGAAGTACCCTAACCCTAACCCTAACAGGAAGTACCCTAACCCTAACCCTAACCCTAACAGGAAGTACCCTAACCCTAACAGGAAGTACCCTAACCCTAACAGGAAGTACCCTAACCCTAACCCTAACCCTAACAGGAAGTACCCTAACCCTAACCCTAACAGGAAGTACCCTAACCCTAACCCTAACAGGAAGTACCCTAACCCTAACCCTAACAGGAAGTACCCTAACCCTAACCCTAACCCTAACAGGAAATACCCTAACCCTAACCCTAACAGGAAATACCCTAACCCTAACCCTAACCCTAACAGGAAGTACCCTAACCCTACCCAACACCTGTCGGATCACACCGAAAGAGTAACAGTTGATCTCTCACTCGGATACTTACTCAGTCGCTTTTTTCTTGATCATTTTAATCGGAGAAAGAGAAAACGTGAATTAAAGCTTATGTCATGTAATCTTTTTAATGATTATACAGAGATTAGGTGGGAGACGGGAGGATGGCAGTGATTAGAGAAGAAAGGGGTGTGTGTTGGGTTTTATAAAATGGTGATGAATGAGGGAAGATAAAATAGGTGTTGAGATAAAAGGGGTGGGATGGTGGAACTGAAGTGGTGGGGGCAGGGAAGAGAAAGATGTGAAGAAGGAGGAGTAGTAGTAGGAGGAGGATGAAGAGGGGGGGTAAAGATGACAAAGATGAAGATAAAGATGCAAGGAGAAAATGAAAAAGGGAGGGGAGGAGTAGAAAGATTGCGTGGGGGGTGAAGATAACAAGATGGAGAAGAATAAAGACGGCAAGGAGATGGAGAAAAAATGTCAAACGGGATGAGTAGAAAGATGGGGAGGGGGAGAAGAAAAGTGCAAGGAGAGGAAGATGAATACACCAAGATGGGGCAGAATAAAGATGACAACGACAGAGGAGAAAGATGGTAAGGAAGGGGAGAAAGATGTCAAAGGAGGGGAGTAGAAAGATGGTTTCGTATGTAAAAAAAGAATTCCATCATGTTAACTTTATATAATTTCTTTATTTAATATTACTAAAAAAAGTGTAATGGTAAAGTTTCTTTAATAAATATTTATGTTATATAAACATAAGAAAGAAAAATCACAGGACCTGGATTTTAGATTTTTTACCGCGATTATTGTATTTTCCGACATCCTTACTTTTACAAAAGCCAAACGTACAAATGGTGCATCATTTACTAGTCTCAACCTCCTTGACAAGTTCCAAAAAAGAATCGCCAACCTAATAGGTCCCTCACTGTCAACCAAGCTCCAGCCTCTGTCCCATCGCCGTAATGTAGCATCCTTGTGCTTGTTTTACAAATACTTCAATGGATTATGCTCCGATGAATTGGCTACTCTGGTGCCCCCTCGACGTAAGTTCACTAGACTAACTCGACAATCAACTAAAT
>OY744552.1:19665896-19693396 GCA_963556195.1 Sepiola atlantica | reverse complement strand
CGTCCCTGATATAGATAGATGGTCTGTAACCGGTATACCCAGGATAGTTGTCAAGCAGCTCGCGACGGGAAATCATATTTAGGACGCAAGAAAGTGAATGCAATAATCCCACTCACGATTACAGAAAGCGGTCAGTTCAATCAATCTAACCATGACCCAATTCGTTAGACAGTAGATATTTCTGTTCACCTGGAAGACGAGCAGCATTCATGGAAAAATAACAGGGGATACTTTGCGAGTCGGTACAAGACACCGTTTGTATCTCCGTTACAAGCAATTGGCCTTTTGGCTAAGATCAAAGTGTAGTATCTGTTCCGATGGATACTGCACCTCATAGACTGGTATTGTCTTGGCCTTCGGGGCTTAATTTACGCCGGTCTATGGGTCTGTCCTGTGCAGTTCTAGGAGGTCCACCCTCCCAGGCTTTGCCTCCCCCCTCTTTGGGGAGGAGTAAGTTTATTGCTTACTGCCTGAGGCGCTCCTACCGGGGAATGTCGACGGGGCTGCCCGGGCAATTTTTAATGGCCAGAGTGCTCACCTCTCGGGCGCTGGCTTTTCAAGTCCCACTTTCCCGACCCGACTTTGGGTCACATCTTACTTGTGGGAGTAAGATAAAACTGGCCTTGTGCCTAACTTCTGGAGAGGAGTAAATAAATACAAGCAAAAGTTTCTCTCAAAATTGAAGAGTCAATGTCGTCCACTAAATAAATATATACGTAAAGTCTGATGAATGATTGATCTGATATAAAAATCGATATACTACTAAAACTATGTGTATCTTACTCGTTGGTTTGTTCTCGTGCACACTTGATGACATCATCGTTTTGTGATGTCGACCATTAGATCAAGGACAGAGATAACCGGTGCAGTGGATGACGTGACTAAATTATGACGACATGCATTAAAACAGAGAGATGGGGTATGACTGTGCACAGTTTAGTATCTCGCAAAATGATGACGTCATCCATCAAACCAAAAGAGAGTACGACAAAGAGATTATGACGTTTTATCTAGACGATCGCTGACATGAAAAAGCGAACTGTATAAACCCCTGAACGTCTAGTCTTTGTCGCACGCGCCGCATAATTTTTTATTCTTTTTAATTTTAAAATTTTTCTAAAAATAATTACGCACGTGGCGAAAACATCTCGTTTCGCTGATTTCCTATGTTTTGCTGTTATCCAATGAATTTCATATCTTCACTTTTTCTGAGGTTCTCTATCTGTCAGAATTTTTGTAAATGTAAGAGGGAGGGTAAGTACAATTTACTTAATTTTTTAAGTCAATGAGAATCTTTATAAACGTAAGAAATACATTAGGGAACATCTTAACAACTAAATAAACAATACATAAATTTGACGCCAAGGTCGTGATTTGAACTCGCAACCTCGACGTCTTAAGTCAAAGTGAATTATTTCAGACAGAAATTCTACCGACTGAGCCACAATAACAAATACATTTGAAAATGGTTGATTTAAATACTTAGCTCTTAAGAAATGCTTTTTTCACTTTTTTTACTTACCGACAACAAATGATCTTACAACGAGGCTATGTAGATAAACAAATGCTTTTGTCCATTTTTAAAAATTATTTAAATAAATTTCGTTGATCCGAATAAAACATAAATCTCTCGTTTTGATGATTTCTTCCTGTGCTTAATTTTTTTCCTTTTGTCTTTTTCATACGTCGTGTCTCCACGGTATTTCATTTTACGATATATTCTGTATATTATATTCTCTTATACAAGGTCAGGTGCGGTTTTAAAACGCCAGAGCACTAGGATCAGCGCACTTTGGTCGACGAAAAAGGATATACAGTTTTTTATTCATTGTCTACCATATGCCGAAATCAAAAGTTATTCCTCAATTTGGGATCTTTGTGGTAATTTGGTTGAAAAAGATTCGCTCGACGTAATATCAAACAGGGTAGTGAGGGTTTGTTAGAAAAAAATCAACATAACATCAAACAAAGTGGTGACAGCAGAAAAAGTTTAAACATCGATATTGTGTACGACCTGACATTTTTGTTTTCTATATATCACCATTTAAGTATAGCACGCCCCCCCCCCCAAAAAAAAGGGAGAAAGAAAGGACATTTTTTGTGTTGAGATAAAATGATAAGTTCTTGCTGTGAATGTTTTACAAAGAGAAAATAGAGATTGGAGTTCAGTCAAGCACCGTTTTTAGAAATAACGATTGAGTAGAGAGAGAGAGAGTAGCAACGTCTTTTC
The DNA here is from genome assembly GCA_963556195.1 of Sepiola atlantica. Lineage (NCBI taxonomy): Eukaryota > Metazoa > Mollusca > Cephalopoda > Sepiida > Sepiolidae > Sepiola > Sepiola atlantica. The sequence continues at coordinate 19,691,166 of OY744552.1, read as the reverse complement.
TGTGAGAAAAGGACTTGATTACTAAGTCGATTTTGTACAGTGTCAAGGAAAGAACGAGTACTTTCAGACCCTCCCGCCCCGGATCTGGCAGCAATACCTCCCCATCGTAGGACGTACCCCAGTCTTATATAGGTAGAGGGGGCATCAGATGTCAGGTTGGGAATCTTTTACTTTACTCAGCAGACTAAAAACGCTCAAAAAACAATATACAACAAATAAAAGTAACTGTAGGCGATAAAAGTTATTTTCAAACTTACCTGTGGCATTTGTTTGTATTTTTAACCCGTTCGAAGTGCTATTTATTAGAAATTAAATTATTCGTCACACCAACATCGCACAAATCCAAGATAGCGATCGTAGGGGGGTATGTAACGAGAACGAGGATTGGCGACCATTTTCTTTTTGGTCAAAAAAAAAACAAGAATTTTTTTTTTACATCTAATAAAAACCCATGTATACTACGTAACAATACAAACAAATGTCATAGGTAAGTAGGAAAGTATCTATTCTCGACGTAGGTCGCCTTTACTTGTTGCATATTTATGTTTTCAAACACTTTCTCGTTCGTTTTTTTTTTGACCCCGTTCACGACTCTGCGGAGTAAAGTAAAAGATACCCGTCAGGTTCATAGGGAGCAGTGGAATGATCCAACTATTGTTGCAGGTACCTGAGCAACACATTGAATATAAGTCTCCCATTTTAGATCTCAGAAATCTCGTTTTAAAATGTTCCCATGTGGGGACGTTGCCAGCTAAAAGCTTAACTATTTGTAAATGTGTTCTGTTGTTATTTAAGGCTTGAGAAAAAATAATAATAAAAAAGTTCGAATGTAAGATAATGAAGAGTGGCAAAAATGAATCGTGGACGAGTCCATTGTGGGTGGGACATCGAGAAAGAAATAAAGGCGACTTGATAACTGTTAAAAAGAAAAAAGTTCGGCAGTGCAAAAGGAACTTGAACAACGACGGTTTCAAAAACGCGAAGAGCCGAAACGCTTGGTGATCGGACTATCGATGTACCGGAAGAATGCGAGTTTTGTGTCCGCTGACTAAAAATGCGGAATGAAGGAATCCCCTGACTTGTACTTCACCAAAGCGCTTGTAGAACAATTGCTTCAGTTCACGCTCGGATAGACAATGCAAAGCAAATTGCTTTCCAATCGAACGTATATACGAACGAGTTTCTAGCGTAAACCAAGTCTGTGACCGCAGCAAGAAAAAGACTTTCATGAGACAAAAGTATGTCAAAAGATTGTTTAATATGTGTGCGTAGCCGGCGTAAACCATCCGGTAATGGCAAATAAAGAAAACCAAAGTTTTTTCATATACGTTCTGTTCTTTGTCATTCTTGTTGGACCTTAACGGGTACCCTGAAAGAACGGGTAATGCAACACGAATAGTTTTTCTTTTTCTCTATTCGTATTTTTTTTTAAAATGAACGCGGCTGCATTTCTCCGATCATGTCAAGACTTGTATCCGTATCAAATACCAACCATCACTTAATGAACGATCATCATTCCTCTCTCCTTTCAAAAACGATCGATACGAAGTCAATAACTTCAGCTGACATGTCAACGGGAATGGCGCGTACTTACACCGCTTTCATACACGGTAATATTTAATGGATGGCGGACAGCAAAGAAAGACAAACAAATACGTTCAATAACAGCAAAGGATTTCTTCACAGCCGGATTGTTTCAGAGTGACGCGCCGTGATTTAACCCGCCATTTTGCTGTTGTTGTTGTTACCCCCCGTAACAACAATTCAATCGTTTAAACCGTTAATCTCCTCTCGTATATATTTACGAAGTGCAAGAGTGGACTCAGCATGCCGGGTTCGAATTCCGATGACATCAATTTGTCTCTTGGGGAATGCATGTATCTATCTTGAGTCTTCAAGTTATTGGTGAACAAAATAGGCTAGATGAAACTCTAACGCTCACTTGATCAGTTAATTGCAACTTACGACTAATTACAACGTTAAGAATGGAAGGATTTTGAGACATAACTCAATCCAAAAAACAGACGAATATTTTAGCATACACGAAAAAAAAATAGGATAAAAGCCTTATGTATATACACGTTGATTAACGTAGCTTTAGTATCATATATATATATATATATATATATATATATATATATATATAAACAATAATATTTTTAATAAATAAATATTAAATATTTAAATACCTAGAGACATCGATGTTTCATGCTAACGCAATCTTCAGTCTAGGAACTAATTCCCGACGGTCGGCGGGCGCGAACCCCGAACACAAATCGCCACTGATTCGTAGTCGGTGATCTTAACCAAAGGGCCATCGTCAATTAGTTAGTAAATATAGAGTAACTTTTACTGTAAATAGCGACACGTGGCCGTCATCTACCAGGCAGCTAGAGTGATCTTACGAAGCGGTGTTCGGATCGCGCATATAGCTATTAGTACTGCTTGTTATTAAAGCTACTCGAAAGTGCCCAGCCCTTGTGGGGAGGGGTGCTGATAAACAATATTTTTAATAAATAAATATTAAATATTTAAATACCTAGAGATGTTTCATGCTAACGCAATCTTCAGTCTAGGAACTAATTCCCGACGGTCGGCGGGCGCGAACCCCGAACACAAATCGCCACTGATTCGTATATATATATATTAGAGAGAGAGAGAGAGAGAGAGAGAGAGAGAGAGAGAGAGAGAGAGAGAGAGAGAGATTTGTAGGTACAAAATTGTAAAATAAACTGTAATAATATTGGCGAATTAGCCATAACGCTGGGGGGGGGGTCTTTATTACCAAAAACAAACAGAAAAAACACGAATAGAGGGGATCAGATTGTAAAAAAAATTCTTTAGGTTAACAAAAAAAAATTAATGGCGGAAAAAAAGGTGTTATTGCTACCGAGACGTCTTTCGGTCGATTCTTTTTCAAGGTAATCTGCGACTAAATGATTGCGGTAAAAATACGAATGAAACCATGGTAAAAAAAAAACAATATAAGGAATTGGTGAATAATAATAATAATAATAATAATAATAATAATAATAATAATAATAATAATGATAATGATAATGATAATGATAATGATAATAATAATAATAATAATAATAATAATAATAATAATATATGAGGTAGGTATTTCAACGTATGCCCATCAGTTCTAAATTATGGATGTTTGTACCCCTTCTGCTTACACAGAAACGGTTGTCGCAAATTAATGGCAACCGCTTCGAGAATCTTGAGATTATTTCTAAAACTAGCTCTGTGCAAGACAGAAAACGCTTCACCGGAATACCCTCTAGTGCACAATTGGCACTCCAATAAATGGTCTCCAATGGCCGACTCATGGGCTTGTAAACGCTTGGATGCCGGCAACTCTCAGTGTCTACGTATCAGACTGGTGATGTGTTGGGAAATTCTGACCTCTAATCGCTGAATGAATAATAATCTGATCCCCCCCTTAGGTCATATTTTGAAATAACCCAAATATGATCTAAGTGAAGGATCAGACTTTTATTGTGCCTAATGAGATCTCAGCTTTTAACAGCTGTTGACCGATAACATCGACCTGCCAGTGTCGCTGATTATGTACATTCATGTATAAATAAAAATAATCATATATATATATATATATATATATATATATATATATTTCCACCCATCATTTTCTTATTACTTTTTCAAATGTTGAATTTTGGCTTTCTATTGCCAACTTATCTATCTGTATAATTCATCTGATGATAAGATCTCGATCTTTGAAAAGCCTTGGCTTAAGGAAAGAATAATAAACATAATTTTATTACAGAATATACCTTGCATTGAACAATCGAAGTTTGAAATAAATTTGGACATTCGTGCTTGTTTATCACTCTTCGTCTATCTATCTTATATATATATATATATTAATATATATATAAAATATTTGTTGTTGTTTATTATCTATGTACGTATACGTTTCGTCCCTTTTCAATCAGGACTCATCAGCATAGAGATATGACTAATCACTACCGGTCGTACGATTCGAAACCCTGGATTACAAGTATTTTTCAACTTACATCCAACGTCGTTAACCGCGCGCCCAATATTTGAATAAACAATGATAATTTAACACATAATTTAACACATATAAAAGCGGCTTGATGTCGAGGCATTCTACTTCTATTAAAGAAGGAATGATGCATATAAAGCAAGTGACGTCATGCTGTGTTTGTACTACCATTTAGAGTGCTCTACTTATTTTACGAGGAGCGACAAATATATATATATATATATATATATATATATATATATATATATATATATATCTTTTTCATTGTCTGACTATTACCACGTTTCTGTGAAGTTTACTTGCAATCATATATTTTTATAAGTAAATAAAATGCGTGTTTTTAATCAGTCATAGTCATTTGTTTAACGCTGTGAGCGACTCACAAGATAACTCGTTTGTGGGGCAACCAAGAGGGCCGTAACGACAGAGCTGATGGGCACCTCAACTGAGTCCTTTCAGCTGTGCTCAGGAGCGTGACACAAAATGATAAAAAAAACTGGATTAGGCTGGAGGGGGGTACTTTGAAGGGTGAAACCTTGCAGTTTGCGTTTGGAATCCAAATAAATTGTCTGTGATACTACTACCCTCAGTTTTTAGACACATTTTTATATACGGAGATGGTCTTGAGGGGCGACGGTTGGAAATTAGTTGTCAGGAAGGTCAGAAGTTCAAATTTGACATTCAGTGAAAACGTGGGTGGAAGTAAAGAACTACGCAACAAAGGATCAGGTGACAATATACGCTAGAAGACTAGTGGAACACATGTGTTGGCATATAGCTCTTAAAAATACAACTGATTCAATCTCTCTCTATCTATCTCTGCCTGAAGCATGTATCTAAGATAAAGTAAAATAAAGAATTATAGTATTTGAGTATAAATACTTTTGTATCTGTTAACTACAATTAATGACGTATCCCCGACTGGTATCTGGTGATACCAGATCAGGCTGCCCTGTGGCTCCCTGAGACGAAATTCACCTACATTGAGTTTTTTTTTTTTTTTTTTTTTGTAAAACTTAATTATGTTCTACAAAACCAAAAACAAAAACAACAGCCCCTCTCCCTTTCTCCCTCCCCTTTTTTATTTTATTTTTAGAACTTGAAGCATAAATCTTTTACTATAATGACCAGATTCGGCATTAAATAACCCAAAAAGGGTTGATATGCCGTAAAACAAAACTACCAAACCAAAAACGATGATTAAACATTTGAAGATATAAAGAACTTGAAGCATAAAAACTTTTACTATAATGACCATATTCGGCATTAAATAACCCAAAAAGGGTTGATATGCCGTAAAACAAAACTACCAAACCATACCAAACCGACTGGTATAACTATTTATTCATTAAAATTAACATACACATTTTAACAAGTTAAGCACAAGGCCATATAATAAGGGATTAGGGAGGGTCGACAGTCTTGATGGTCTATTTCTACCCTTAACTAGCCACAGTCACTATAATACCACATTTACTCTATGGACTTGTTAAGAATAGACCTCCCACTTTTTTTAGTTTGTTTCGGGTCTAAAACAAACAGGTCGATCTCTAAATGGGAGTGGGGATTAAGTGGGATAAGGTGTTATGAAAGTCTCTAAATTGCATACATGTTTCTTAGGTTTTCTGCATTGCGACACGCGTAGGACGTTGTGTAGTGAAACTATTTCGCGCGTTAAATAAAATGTCTCATCTGCATTACGTAACTCAGTGGGTGTTATAAAAACGTGACAATGCATTTAAATTGTTTTCAAAAACACAAAAGAACTTGTACTATTTACGGAATAGGATGGCCTTTACAAAATTAACAGATAAACAAACCTTATTTATAGATGAAATGGAAAAAGCGGATATACCAAAAGATTTTAAAGCACATGGAGTAATATGGCTAAATTCTAGTATTTAGCCTTCGTTATTAAAAAAAAGAGTTCCTTAGTAACGAGCGGAGGATGTTATTTTTTCTTTTTTTAAAGATTTACACTTAAAAACAGACATTTAAAAATAAGAAATTAAGTAGAAAAGTAACTTTTCTTGCTTTTGGTAACAGTTAGTTTTTTTTTTTTTAACTATTTGTTCTTTTTTCACGCCTTTTTTTTTCTCCGTTGAAAACTGTTAACAATCGCCCCTTTTTTATCAAGTGACCCCCCCCCCCCCCAAAAAAAAAATGTTACAGAATCTATCACCCATAACAACAACATTGGGGGGGGGGGGGGAGGTTAACTGCCCTAAAATGGTATTATTTTACACTACGTTTATATGCGGAACTGATATTCCACTAGTTCTAAAAATATTTTTTCACTTTTTGCCAAGTGTTCACATGTAATCGACTAAAACAAAAAAAAAATAAAATCTTATTATTTATTTTATTTTTTATTTTAAAATATTTATTTTTTAAATAGCGTTTGAATAATGGCTATATTTTAATTTTATGTACTAATGAGTGACTCATTACCAAGGCCGAAAGGCGACTCGAGGATAAGGGTTAATGAGTCTATCAGGCATTGATAATTGGAGATTGGAGACGATGGTTGAAACTGGACAACATTTCATTATCTAAAAGGAGCGCTCAACAAGAATTTGTTAACATTAAACTTGAAAACGACCATGTTGCAGTCAGCTGGGAAGCAGTCCCGTTCCACAGTATTTGGAAAGAAACTCTGCTCACGGAAGCTCCGTTTAGCTTCAGGTACACAGAGGGAGAAAGGAAAATTATTTACAGTTGTTGTAGCGATACGAGTTTTTGCTGTGAATGTTTTACAGGGGGAGGGATGATCGATAAAGCTCAGTCGAGCACCTGCCATGAAAATAACGATAGAGCAGAGAAAGACTAGCAACGGTTCTTTTGTGAGAAAGAAGTAGTAGTAGAGAAGAGAACATCCCCACCTAGATTTTGAAGTCAATTTTGTACCGTCACTGCAGGAAATAGTGCTGTGAGCAGCACCTCCCCAGATGTGGAGCAGTATTCCATTTTAGAAGCTATTTGACTCTTATACATTTAGAGGATTACGTCAGGAGTGAGATACTTTCTGGAGCGGTAGAATGGTCCAACTATTTATCCAGTGACCTTAGCAACATATATGACGTAAGTCTTCCATTTCAGGTCTGGAGTGAAAGTAATTCCTAGGAGCTTATCAGAGCATGGGGGTTTTCTCAACGAGAGAGACATTCATTTGAATTGTTAATCTGAAAAAATAATTAACATCCTTGGCTTATTTGTTTCGGAACTTTTGAGATTAGGGTTTGTATTCTTTGGATTATTCGGACTACTGTTCTCATCTTGAATGTTATTCTTACAACGTTTCGGCCGATGTAACCTCCGACCTTATGTTTCAGAATATTTGAGATGAGGATTGATCATTTGGATTATTTGAATTATTCAGACTATTGTTCTCATCTTGGATGTTATTCTTACAACGTTTCGGCCGATGTAACCTCCGACCTTATGTTTCAGAATATTTGAGATGAGGATTGATAATTTGGATTATTTAGATTATTCAGACGACTGTTCTCATCTTGGATGTTATTCTTACAACGTTTCGGCCGATGTAACCTCCGACCTTCTTCAGGTGCGTCGAACCCGAGAATCTTTATCTCGAACTCGGGAATCTCGACGAAATTTAAAACGGTACCCTTTATTTAATCCACGAGGAGTAGCTTGCTCTCGTTCCGTCAGCCATGACTGGGTAGAGGTCGTAAGTAATTTGTAATTGGGTGCTTATGCAGTTTACAGACCGGCCTATTTTTTAAATAGGATTTTTAAGTTAAATTCAATTTTTACGGTATATTTTGTTTATTTCATTGTTAGGTGAAAGTACAGAACAGTGAATTAAGCTCCTCTCGCCATGTTTAGAATGGCTTTATTATTTCAGCCAGGTCCGTAAACTGCATAAGTACCCATAATTGTATTCTTAGTATCGTCTGTACTGGGGAATTAACCTAAAACCTAATTATAACATAGCACTTCTATCCGTTGCGCCACGGGGCCATCCGACTGGCTTATTTTGCTGAAGAAATGTCACCGTATGAATCAATTTTGATTGATTGCTATGGGTAAAATAGTAGGATAAACGAGAAACCCGAGCCTTGGTAGAGCTCATAGCACCTCCTACACACAAACCAAATATATGACATGGGGTCAAGCTTAGATGATACTTTTTGTAAGGAAAAACAATTTTAATGAAATTTTTAATTTTTTCAAGAAATTATTTGGCGATTGTGCGTTATAGTTAACAAGACAAAAAGGATGAAAAACAAAAGAAATAGACAACAAACTGTAAGATTTATTATCTATGCATTTGTTATCGTCACTTTTACTTAGACAAACCAGTGTGCTTTTCATTATGACCGAGAATTTTGCCGGGTCTTGGTCGCGAATTTCAGTCTTAAAAAGTAGTAAAAAAAAAACTTATTAAAAGGGGGGGGGGGGTAATAGAACCGTAAGCCTTAGATCGAGGGTAGTTGCCAATCGGATTAGGGTAAGTTTTTTTTTATTAGTATTATCTTTTAAGCCTGAAATTCGCGACAAAAAAAAACGATAAAATTACAATCAGTAAACACACGTAAAAGTTACATAGAAAAGTAGAAAAATAAATCTTCTTGCGTTTGGTTACAGTTATTTGTTATTTTTTACATATTTCTTTCTTGTTAACTATACTGCACAATAAGGAATTATTTTTATGAATAACTTTGACAACATTACACGTTTGATAATAGAACACATACTATACTAATAACTCTCTTCCCCTCCCCCCCCCCCAAAAAAAAGGGAGGAGGTAATGCTTAAGAGAATGGTTTCGTGATAACAGAACAGATACTATATAACAGTCTTCTTCTTTCAAAAGGGAGGAGTCAATGCTTGGGAGGATGGTATCATGACAACATGACAGATACTATTCTGTCACAACAATAATGGAGGTGGTAATGCATGGGAGGATAGTATCATGACAACAGAACAGATACAACAGTACGCCCCCCACTGAATAAAGCATTGAAATAGAGTACATTTTTCTTAAATAGTATAGTAGACAGAATTGAGCGTTAAAAGATAGTAATAGTGGCGGTTTTGCTTCAAACAGACAGATACCAAATCTCCATTAGTAATAGATTTATACAATAATAATATACAGATAGAATATATACATAGCAAATCTCTGGTGATACCAGATCAGGCTGCCCTGTGGCTCCCTGAGACGAAATTCACCTACATTGACGTTTTTTTTGTTGTTTTTTTTTTGTAAAACTTAATTATGTTCTACAAAACCAAAAACAAAAACAACAGCCCCTCTCCCTTTCTCCCTCCCCTTTTTTATTTTATTTTTAGAACTTGAAGCATAAATCTTTTACTATAATGACCAGATTCGGCATTAAATAACCCAAAAAGGGTTGATATGCCGTAAAACAAAACTACCAAACCAAAAACCATGATTAAACATTTGAAGATATAAAGAACTTGAAGCATAAAAACTTTTACTATAATGACCAGATTCGGCATTAAATAACCCAAAAAGGGTTGATATGCGGTAAAACAAAACTACCAAACCAAACCATAGCAAATCTGTTAAATATTTCATCCAATAGTTCCCAAAACTACAGTCTCAATCCTTGTTACTGTGAGAATCGACGTTAGATATATACTTTTTCTCAGATAACATTGCAAATAAGGGATTTAATGAGTAAAATTAAGGAGGCCTCCAGAGGTCTGTTAAAACGTCACTTCGGAGGGGAGTTTCTTAGCAGGTTAAGCCTCCTCTTCCTTTAATGTTTCTCGCCCTCGATCGGGGAGAAGGCGGTCGGAGGTAAGTATTTAGCTGACTCTGGTTACCGCGACGTTGATGTTGTTTCTCCAGTCCTACGAGATTGTGCAATAAGTCACAGCCCATTAGCAAAAAAAAATAAATAAATAAAAGAATAAAAAAACAAAGCTGTATTTTCCTTATTCCCGATTTGTTTAGAAATGTGTGAAACTCATATATGTTGAAGTCTCATTGTCAACTTCTGAAACAGGAAATTCTGTCTTAAAATACAACCAAACGATTTATAAATATGATCACTCTTATATAGGGTGGGCCAAAATAAGGGTCCTATCTTTAAATTTGAATAACTTGAATTTGAATAACTTCCACAAAATAAAAGTTAAACTCACCAAACTTTATGTGTGTGTAGACTGACCCTTCCGAGATTTTTTGAAATAAACAAAACAAATTTTAGCCGAAAAACACTTCTTAAAACTTACAAAAACTAAAGTATTGTTTTTTACACTGTTTTGAGTTTTTTAAGCAAAAATAATGTTTTCTAAATGAGGATACGTTCCTTAGGGCTAATACGGCTCATGCTTGCTTCGGAAGGGGTCCTTTACTTATTCTAAAAAAAAAATTTTTTTAAATCAATAAATAAAAAAGTTATGAATTTTTTAAAATAGGACCCTTATTTTTGCCCACCCTGTACTTAGATCAGCGGTGTCCGGGGATAAAATATATCCTTCACCCTATAATAAAAAGCAATGCTTCAACTCTGTCGTTGAGTACTATATAGAAAGTTTAGATATTTATGCTCGCCGCTTTCAGTGTAAATATGATTTAGTTTCTCCGTTTTAACGTGTCAATCTCTCGTGGCCTTATGTGACTAGTTGAACGCTTACAGATTCAAGGTGTCTCTGTTAACCGGGTTCGCGCCCTATGGCCGTCTGAGATTGTTACTTCCCTGCGCTGATGAGAGCCATAATCTCGAAACGACATCGTACGTAGGTAAAATATTAAAAAAATAATTATATATATATATATAATTAAACACCCCCTCTTCCTCACCTCCCTCTCTGCCATCCACTTCACCCTTGCTCATCCCCCACCTCTTTCTCTTACCACCAGCCACAGTAGTCCTGGCTCACCCCATCCTTCCATTTTTTCCCCACTCATTCTTTTCTACATTCATTTCTATTTCTCCAACAAATACGGACGTCCACCCAGTAGTTGGCCACTATTTCATTCTATTTTTCCCAATATGTCTACCCTACATGTATCTGTGCTTGCATGACATTTTTTCTCTATTTTATCATCCTGATGAAGTCTTATAAATAAAGACGAAACGTTGATGTACACATAAAAAACATCCATTTTTGGTTTTCCTTTTTCATTTTCCCATCACGTCGGATTACTTTCATCCTTCTCTTCCCATATATATATATATATATATATATATATATATATATATCCAGATTTCAGTTCCGAAATGTGGCTGTTTACGCGTCTGATGAGACCCATCTAGGTAGAAATAATTTATAATGCGAACAGCCCTAATGTGTGTTTAGTTTATTTCCTTTAAATTTATTCCTGCTCTGTTAATACGTACATTGAGCTCTCTTACTCGGATTCCCATCGAGACCATTCAACTCTACACACACACACACACACACACATATATATATATATAAAGATAGAGAGAGAGGGAAAGAGAGAGAGAGAGATTACTAATGAGTCACCACTGATCAAGGCTAAATTACACTCGAGGATAAAGGTTAATGATATAGATTGACAATTGAATGATTATGCGTATTATGAGACGATTTAAAATATCAACATAGCACCCACTAAAAACAACAGCATATTCAGAAAACAGCAATTCTCCCCCCTTTGTCAGAAACACTGCTCATGAAATTTGAGGACTAAAGGACAAAATTCCGGTGAGCCGAAAGTTCACTTTTGACTCTCACAGTATAATATATATATATATATATATATATATATATATATATATATATATATATATATATATATATATATATTATAATATAAAATGAAGTAATAAAATAAGGTGTCAATCAAATTTTATTAGAATTCAAAGTTCAAGCAAAGTATCCTTAAGTCCTTAGCTCATGAGTTTTCAAAGATAATTCTTCTCTTCAGAGGACCATTACCGCAGTTATACTACTACAGGTAATAAAATTACGCTTTGAAAATATATAAAATATGTGTATATAATTTTATATATTTTCAAAGCGTAATTTTATTACCTGTAGTAGTATAACTGCGGTAATGGTCCTCTGAAGAGAAGAATTATCTTTGAAAATTCATGAGCTAAGGACTTAAGGGTACTTTGCTTGAACTTTGAATTCTAATAAAATTTGATTGACACCTTATTTTATTACTTCATTTTATATTATAATATTAATGCTCTATCCAGTATATTGAGCTTCAGTTTTTATTCGGATGTTTCAAAAATCCGTCAACTAATATCTTATAATTAGTTGACGGATTTTTCTCAAGTATTTAGGGGAACTAAGAAAGCAAATCGCTTTTCATAATTTTGTCTTTTTTGATTTCTATGCAGATTTATACGATATTCTTTTTGTTTATTTTAAAACTTTCTGTTTTCTTTTTCTTTATTTTCAACTTTATCGATTCAGAAATTACTTCATATGAATATAAATATTGGTGCGAACACTGGCGGAGGATAATTGTTTTTTCTCGTCATTTTTGATGTGGGTGTGTGTGCACTCGCCACTAATAATACGTGGAAAAGGTATGCATCACCTGACCCCGCCCATGCATGAGTTAAATAGTACAACTACTGTTCGTTTTACAATTCCTTTACAAAAGGAAAAAAAACAACATTTTCCCAGAGTTAAATGAACGTAAATGTTGATACATATACTAGCAGGGAGACCCGACGTAGCCCGGGATTGAACGAGAAGCACTACTATTTATTTTCCACCAAGCTCATAACACCATATTACGTTCTTTGTTTTTACTACATCCCTCCCCCAGTTCGCCCTCTTATTTAGTCGGAAGAAGCTGAAACGTTGGAAAACTCCCTGAATCAGTGTCTGAGACATATGCTATAAATTTTATTAAAATCGTATATACATATTTGAAGTTTTAACGGGGTTCTCTCAGCATGGGCAACTTAGGTGGGTGCACGTAGAGATTTGGCACATAGCGGATAACGTAGAGATTTGCCACATTAAGGATAACATAGAGATTTGGCACATAGAGGATAACGTAGAGATTTGGCACAAATAGGATAACGTAGAGATTTGCCACATTAAGGATAACGTAGAGATTTGGCACAATTAGGAAAACGTAGAGATTTGGCACAAATAGGATAACGTAGAGATTTGCCACATTAAGGATAACATAGAGATTTGGCACATAGAGGATAACGTAGAGATTTGGCACAAAGAGGATAACGTAGAGATTTGACACAAAGAGGATAACGTAGAGATTTGCCACATTAAGGATAACGTAGAGATTTGGCACATAAAGGATAACGTAGAGATTTGGCACATAGAGGATAACGTAGAGATTTGGCAAAAAGAGGATAAAGTAGAGATTTGCCACATTAAGGATAACGTAGAGATTTGGCACATAGAGGATAACGTAGAGATTTGGCACATAGAGGATAACGTAGAGATTTGGCACATAGAGTGTAACGTAGAGATTTGGCACATTAAGGATAACGTAGAGATTTGGCACATTAAGGATAACGTAGAGATTTGCCACATTAAGGATAACGTAGAGATTTGGCACATAGAGGATAACGTAGAGATTTGGCACATACAGGATAACGTAGAGATTTGGCACAAAGAGGATAATGTAGAGATTTGGCACATAGCGGATAACGTAGAGATTTGGCACAAAGAGGATAACGTAGAGATTTGCCACATTAAGGATAACGTAGAGATTTGGCACATAGAGGATAACGTAGAGATTTGGCACATAGCAGATAACGTAGAGATTTGGCACACAGAGGATAACGTAGAGATTTGGCACATAGAGGATAACGTAGAGATTTGGCACATAGAGGACAACGTAGAGATTTGGCACATAGAGGATAACGTAGAGATTTGGCACATAGCAGATAACGTAGAGATTTGGCACATAGCGGATAACGTAGAGATTTGGCACATAGCGGATAACGTAGAGATTTGGCACATAGAAAATAACGTAGAGATTTGGCACATAGAGGATAACGTAGAGATTTGGCACATAGAGGACAACGTAGAGATTTGGCACATAGAGGATAACGTAGAGATTTGGCACATAGAGGATAACGTAGAGATTTGGCACATAGAAGATAACGTAGAGATTGGGCACATAGAGGATAACGTAGAGATTTGGCACATAGAGGACAACGTAGAGATTTGGCACATAGGTGATAACGTAGTGATTGGGCACATAGAGGATAACGTAGAGATTTGGCACATAGGGGATAACGTAGTGATTGGGCACATAGAGGATAACGTAGAGATTTGGCACATAGAGGATAACGTAGAGATTTGGCACATAACGGATAACGTAGAGATTTGGCACATAGAAAATAACGTAGAGATTTGGCACATAGAGGATAACGTAGAGATTTGGCACATAACGGATAACGTAGAGATTTGGCACATAGAAAATAACGTAGAGATTTGGCACATAGAGGATAACGTAGAGATTTGGCACATAGAGGATAACGTAGAGATTTGGCAAAAAGAGGATAAAGTAGAGATTTGCCACATTAAGGATAACGTAGAGATTTGGCACATAGAGGATAACGTAGAGATTTGGCACATAGAGGATAACGTAGAGATTTGGCACATAGAGTGTAACGTAGAGATTTGGCACATTAAGGATAACGTAGAGATTTGGCACATTAAGGATAACGTAGAGATTTGCCACATTAAGGATAACGTAGAGATTTGGCACATAGAGGATAACGTAGAGATTTGGCACATACAGGATAACGTAGAGATTTGGCACAAAGAGGATAATGTAGAGATTTGGCACATAGCGGATAACGTAGAGATTTGGCACAAAGAGGATAACGTAGAGATTTGCCACATTAAGGATAACGTAGAGATTTGGCACATAGAGGATAACGTAGAGATTTGGCACATAGCAGATAACGTAGAGATTTGGCACACAGAGGATAACGTAGAGATTTGGCACATAGAGGATAACGTAGAGATTTGGCACATAGAGGACAACGTAGAGATTTGGCACATAGAGGATAACGTAGAGATTTGGCACATAGCGGATAACGTAGAGATTTGGCACATAGCGGATAACGTAGAGATTTGGCACATAGCGGATAACGTAGAGATTTGGCACATAGAAAATAACGTAGAGATTTGGCACATAGAGGATAACGTAGAGATTTGGCACATAGAGGACAACGTAGAGATTTGGCACATAGAGGATAACGTAGAGATTTGGCACATAGAGGATAACGTAGAGATTTGGCACATAGAAGATAACGTAGAGATTGGGAACATAGGTGATAACGTAGTGATTGGGCACATAGAGGATAACGTAGAGATTTGGCACATAGGGGATAACGTAGTGATTGGGCACATAGAGGATAACGTAGAGATTTGGCACATAGAGGATAACGTAGAGATTTGGCACATAACGGATAACGTAGAGATTTGGCACATAGAAAATAACGTAGAGATTTGGCACATAGAGGATAACGTAGAGATTTGGCACATAACGGATAACGTAGAGATTTGGCACATAGAAAATAACGTAGAGATTTGGCACATAGAGGATAACGTAGAGATTGGGCACATAGAGGATAACGTAGAGATTTGGCACATAGAAAATAACGTAGAGATTTGGCACATAGAGGATAACGTAGAGATTTGGCACATAACGGATAACGTAGAGATTTGGCACATAGAAAATAACGTAGAGATTTGGCACACAGAGGATAACGTAGAGATTGGGCACATAGAGGATAACGTAGAGATTTGGCACATAGAGGACAACGTAGAGATTTCGCACATAGAAGATAAATGACAGATTCTGGAACACTTCCATTGTCTTCCGCAGATAATTTTACCATATGATATATATTTCATCAAAAATAGGATATATTTGAAGTTTTAAAGAAAGTTCAGCCCTCACAGCTCCATTAGGTTAGGAGGGAAATTAGAGATTTGGGACCACTTCCATTGTCTTCCCAAGAAAAGTTATACATATGATTTGAATTTCATGAAAATAGAATATATTTAAAGTGTTTAAAGGGGTTATGCCTCATAGCCTCCTTAAGGGTCCACTTATAGATTCGGCAACACTTTCATTGTCTTTCACTCTACATTTTACATGTGGATATACATTAAGATTGTATGTAGATTGTTTAACCTTTCTATTTCTAGGGAACACACAAACATCATACACGCATTGAATTATATATATATATATATATATATATATATATATATATATATATATATATATATATATTTAAAAAAAATGATATTTCCCCCCAAACAATGCAGGACGCCACTGAAGACGTAAGGGGCTACTGAGAATTAGGGAGTAGGTTTAGGGTGTCATTCTAAGTTGGGAGCTGTGCAGCGAGATGTGTGTTTACATTTAAAAATTAAAAAATCTAAAAAACAAAAACGACTGTTTTTTTGACACTTGGTTCGTGCATGTCTACCCCCTCCTTCCCTCTCGATCTGAATCAACAGACGCCCTCTCTTTCTCCTTCTTTTCCTCTATGTGTCTACCTTCCCACCACCTCTCCCCTCATCATTATTTGTTCCTCTTTCCACCTTATATTTTTATTTATTTATTTATTTATTTATTTGCCCTGTTTGTTTCAGATTCTAGATTTTAGATTTTTTGTTTTCTGTTTTTGTTTTTTAGATGTTTTAATTTTTAATTTTTAATTTTTTAATTTTTTAACGGCCTTAATTTTTGAAATGTTAAATTTCTTTCCTTCTTCTTCTCTTTCTTTATCCCTCCACTTCATTCTCTCCAAATATGATCTGAGGTTAAGATCGGATTCTAACTCTGCCTGATGAGATCTCAATTTATAGTAACTGTTGATCGATAACATCGACATGCCAGTGTCGCAGATTTTGTACATGTCTGTGTAAATAAAATTATCATATATATATATATATATATATATATATATATATACTATAAGTCAGGTTCATATTATATTCCAATAACCATGTTTTTATTTTATTATTTTTATTTTTATTTTTTCACATTTCAAAAAAACATAACATTTCTGTGAGATATTTTTTTACGGTCTGTTTCATTTGTCTTGTGTCAAACAACATTTTTATGTCAATATCGTCTCAGCAACATCACAAAATCATCAGAAAATTTCACAAAGAGTAAAGAGTTTTTGGATTAAAGTGTCTTGAAAAAACCTGCATTAAACAGTGGGTGAAACCAAACGAAAACCAAAGAAAAGAGCAAACTCACACGTGGGGGAACTCACTAATACTATATATATATATATATATATATATATATATATATATATATATATATATATATATATATATATATATATATATATATATATTAGTACTTCATGTATCCACATAAAATATTATAAGGAGATATAATTTTTTATGTATCAGTTTTCAGTATTTACTTCAACAGTGCTCGATACGTAAGTAGAGCTAGGTAGTAATGAAAATATATATGGCAATCAAGCTACACAGAGGCTCCCGTGTTTCATCCCCAGCGGGAATCGTCAGGCTAAAATGGGGATGAAACACGGGAGCCTCTGTGTAGCTTGATTGCCATATATATTTTCATTACTATATATATATATATATATATATATATATATAGAGAGAATTATAAAAAGAAAAAACTATACACACATTAAGGTTGTACACATTATAACTTATTTCGACCCCTTAATTAGGTCTCCTCAGATGTATAAAAAAACACGTCAAAAAAACAAATAATGAGAGCCTCTCATTATTTGTTTTTTTGACGTGGTTGTTTATACATCTGAGGAGACCTAATTAAGGGGTCGAAATAAGTTATAATGTGTACAACCTTAATGTGTGTATAGTTTTTTCTTTTTATAATTCTGTTTTGCTCTGTTTAAATTACATTGAGCTCTGTTATTCAGATTCTCAACACAAAATTGAAATCTACACACTATATATATATATATATATATATATATATATATATATATATATATATATATATATATATATATATATCTTTATCTTATAAAGTTAAATATGGTAAGTGGGTGAAAAGAGAGTGAAAGCTAACTCTTGTTTTTGTCAAAGTTTAACACTAGAGAAATACTCTTTTTAAACGATTTCCAATTTTATAAATAACAAGAAAACCCGTCCCAGGACAGGTAAAATTAATTCCCGAACAGAACAGTTTTGCATAACTTTTATCTCCCCTTAGGAATATCAAGATCGTCAAATTTTGATGAACATTTTTAGAAAATGTCTAAAATTTAAGACTTTAACTTAAGGGGTCTTCAGAAGAAAATAAATTTTGCGTAATTGATGTTTAATGACTATGGATCAATTTTAAATGTAAATCTGAAATATTTGAATTTTCAAATGCGAGATTGTCCCATGTCATGCCCTCTAAAATCCTTTAAAGTACTCCAAAGAAATTGAATTTTTTAGGAATATTTATTAATTGATGTCTAATGACTATGGATCAATGTTAAATGTAATCTGAAATATTTGAATTTTCAAATGCGAGATTGTCCCATGTTATGCCCCCTAAAAACCATTACAATACTCCAAAGAAATTGATTTTTTTAGGAATATTTATTAATTGATGTCTAATACTTTTTGTTAAAATTTAACAAAAATCGAGAGTATGTGAATTTTCACGAAGAGATTCCACCCTCTATTCGCCCCTTTTTGCATAAAACTCAATTAAAGTAAATATAGACAACATTATCCACTCTTACGCGTAACAGCCGTATTCGGACATTCATAAGGAGTAAATCCTATACATAGAAATATATAAACATATACACACACCTAACTTTATATGAATAAATGACGAAGGGCAAATATTGATTCGAGACTGCATTTTTGCGAAATGTATATTTAGAGTGGCCCCATGGCGACGCCTATTCGTGTAGATTGATTTTCAATTTTTTTTTAATATCAAATATGTCCTTACTGAGAAAATTGACTATTGGTCCATGGTCAGTATGAAACAAAAAAACTAGATTTATAACTTGCAATTAATTTTAAAACATGTGATGTACATTAAAATGACTATTAATACCATGGTCCATTCGATGTTTTCTCCGTTCAAAAACAATAAAAAGATACAGAACCATATAATTTGGTCGTATGGTCATTACAAGCATCCGATCTAGCTATGCACGTGCGGCACATAATAAAATGGCGGACACTAGAAGAGGTCGATTCCAACTTGTTTTTAATATCAAGTATTCCTATGTGGAGAAAGTTGGCTATTGACAATGTGCGTGTTGACACTAAAAGCTATATTTCTACCTTGCGATTAGTTTAAAAACAAATGGAAATACATTTAAATAGGACTATGACAGACCTGAAGAGTACCCGACTCAAAGTCAGCAGCAAACGGTGTTCGGTCAGATTAAGTTCCTGATATTAAACTTCATTCGAAATTCGGCGAGAGTTTTAGATTCCCAAATTAATTAATTTATTGATGAAAGTGTTAGGTGAAAGTACAGAATAGTTAACAAAGCTCCCCTCCACATGTTAAGAATGACTTTCTAAATAATAACGTTATTATTTCAGCACGGTCTGAAAACTGCAGAAAATTAGGTGCTTGTATAATAAAAAGCCGAAAAAAGTTTTTTGTCTTTTAGTGTTGGAGAGGTAAATAAAGGGCAGGTAACTCTTCAGAACAGCTCTAGCTTTCGAACAATATTTTTCTAACCCTAACCCTAAACTCTAACCCTAACCCTAACCCAAACCCAAACCCTAACCCTAACCCTAAACTCTAACCCTAACCCAAACCCTAACCCTAACCCCAAACTCTAACCCTAACCCTAACCCTAAACCCTAACCCTAACCCTAACCTAAACCCTATTATGTCTAATCGACGTTCTCCTTGCACAGTAGCCACATGTACAACGCCAATTAAAGCCATCAGTTTTGATCACTGGAAAATCGTGTTTAAAATTCGTGGTAAGAGTTACTTGCCCTTTATTTACCTCTCCAACACTAAAAGACAAAAAAACACTTTTTTTCGGCTTTTTATTATACAAGCACCGACAATTATTTAGAAAGCTATTCTTAACATGGGGACAAGGGGCTTCGTTGACTATTCTGTACTTTCATGTAACAATTTAATAAATAGATTAAAAATAATAGTAAAAAACTTGGCAAACCAGAAGAGTAAGCGACCCAAAACGCGAAAGTCTTGAATTTCAGGAACTAAATCTGACCGAACACCGTTTTCTGCTGACTTTGAGTGGGGTACTCTTTTGGTTTGCAGGGACTATTAATACCATGGTTCAATCGATGTTTTCTCTGTTCTAGAAACAATAAAAATATACGGAACCATATAAATTGGTCGTGTGGTCATTACAGCCACATGTGACACTTAAAAAATGACAGACATCAAAGTACGTAGATTTCAAAGATTTTTGAATATCAGATATGCCCTTGCAAAAAAAGTTGAGCATTGGTCAATGGTGAGTACTGGCATTAAAAATTAAGTTTTCAACTTGCACTAATGTTTAAACAATTAGTTTTACAGATCATAAAATAAGAAGCATTGGGAAATCCTCGTTTTTGAAAACATTTTTATATAAATGTAAGTATATTCGAAACTACAAGAACTGAGTTTCTGAACATTGCTGAGCCGATTGCGGTACTTGCCATGGATATGTGCTTAAAATTTAGGTAGATAATACCACAGGATGTTTAAGTTATTAAAAAAGGGTACTTATATCGATCTTGACCCAGTTTTCGCGAGTTTCTTGTCGGAAGCGTTCGGCTACGCAAACGCCCGAGAGATGACGAGCCGATTTGTACCAGACGACAATTTTGATACAGTAATTTCGCTCTGTTTTGCTTGTTTTATTTGTTTTGTTGTTTAAAAAATTTCTTGCAAATATAACTAAAAATTATAGGACGCAGCAACGTATCAAAAAAAAAAAATTATTTGATAACAGTAACTTCGCTATGTTTTGCTTTTTTGTTTCTGTTGTTGTTTCTTTTAGACAATTTCTTGAAAATATAACTTCAAATCATAGGACGCAGCACTGTATCAAAATTGTCGTCTGGTACAAATCGGCTCGTCAACTCTCGGGCGTTTGCGTAGAACAACCGAACGGTTCCGAGTCGAACCTCACGAAAACTGGGTCAGGATCGATATCAGTACCTAAAAAAGTAATACACATGCAGGTTTTTGATGTCAGTACCCGCAATCCCAATACCCGCCCTAGAGACATATTTAATATTAAAAAAAAAAGTTGAAAATCAACTTGCCCACGGAGACATGCATCACTAAGTACGTCATTACAGATAGACAACCATCCACCAAAATTCACACATGATAATTATAAAATGAAAAAACAAAACCAAAAATAAAACCTAACAATAAATTACTTTATAAAAGGTTCAATCCCTAAACAAAGGGGTGTATAGACTCTGTCTTTAGAATATCGAGGATATTATTTGTGTTGCTTTTGCCAGAGTAAACCTTAAAAAGAACTTGAATTGTTTTATTTTCTGACTTAGGTGCGTGGGTATTGACACCGCCCATTCTTTAAATACTTACATAAGTGTTTTTACTATTCGAACAAGAACTAGTGTAGCCCCCTTTTTTTCACGCCTTTTGTCAATACATTAGAATTGCCTATTTGCTTTATCCATCATGGCAAGACTTTTAAAACAAGCATACCTTTGATTTGGCGCCCCCCCCTTTCTGACTCTCGGGATACGATTAAATTGTTTGGTTCTACTCGGTGCTCAAGATCAAAGTGTAGTATCTGTTCCGATGGATACTGCACGCCTGTCCTGTGCAGTTCTAGGAGGTCCACCCTCCCAGGCTTTGCCTCCCCTCTTTGGGGAGGAGTAAGTTTATTGCTTACTGTCTGAGGCGCCCCTACCGGGGAATGCCGACGGGGCTGCCCAGGCAATTTTTAAATGGCCAGAGTGCTCACCTCTCGAGCGCTGGCTTTTCAAACCCCACTTTCTCGACCCGATCTTGGGTCACATCTTACTTGTGGGAGTAAGATAAAACTGGCCTTGTGCCTAACTCCTGGAGAGGAGTAAATAAAAAGTGTAGTATCTGTTCCGATGGATACTGCACCCCATAGACTGGTATTGTCTTGGCCTTCGGGGCTTGATTTACGCCGGTCTATGGGTCTGTCCGGTGCAGTTCTTGGAGGTCCACCTTCCCAGGCTTCGCCTTCCCTCTTTGGGGAGGAGTAAGTTTATTGCTTACTGCCTGAGGCGCCCCTACCGGGGAATGCCGACGGGGCTGCCCAGGCAATTTTTAAACCCCACTTTTCCCGACCCGACCTTGGGTCACATCTTACTTGTGGGAGTAAGATAAAAACTGGCCTTGTGCCTAACTCCTGGAGAGAAGTAAATCAATACTCGGTGCTCAAGAGGTCACCATCCCAGGTATCACCCCCTTCTTTTAGCAACGGCGATGGGGGTTATGACCGTTTGTCTCCATAAGGAAAGAGTGCTTTACAGCTGATCGCCTGAAGTTCCCGACGAGTCCGATTCAGGCAAGATTTATGAGTACTCAATACTGACCCTGGTCGACCTTGTGGTTCTCAATGCCTGTCTCATATTAAGATCACCCTTGTATTACATCCAGCCCTCGTAGGAGAGAGTGGTATACCAAAAGACATGCAATAAAAATCGTAATCTATCTACAGTCTCCCTATTTTTATGTGCAACGTATTTCAGCCTGATTGACTCTTATATACACAACGCAATAATTTGTATCTAGCTTGCTTGCCATAATTATATTTTCTATACAAGTACTAAGCTCTACTATTGTATTGAGTACTGTCGGAGAAAAAGTAAAGTATATTGGTCGACCGTAGTCGAGGGCGACCTAAAGGCTCCCTTTTCATTAGCTACTACAACGAAATGTAGGAGAGGGCGTCACACCTTTCCTAGGATTACCCCACTTACCCTTGACCCTCACTTTATAATTATAAGTGTTTAAGAAAAAGGGTATTAAGTACTATTTTTTTAGTCTTTCGTATGACTCGACCGAGGATTGAACCTACGCCCTCGGCCTATTAGCGAACACTCTAATAATTCTTCAAAAATATTTCATTAATTTTAAAATTTAATGTCTTTTTTTGAAGTGGTTATATAAAGTTTTAACCAATCAGAACATAAAACTAACAAATGTATAGTTTTTAGATCGTTTACTATGGACCTCAATTATAAGGATAGGTTGAAATCCTTAGGTTTGACTACTTTATTGAAGAGTCACCACTTATCAAGACTGAAGGCCACTCGAGGTTAAAGGTTAATGAGATGGAACAGTAACTAGTTGAAAGATGAAGAACCTCATGAGAGGATTGATCGTGATTAATGAATATAACTAAGTTTGGTTACTTGCGGGGATGGTATAATTCAGAAATCTGTTGACATTGGATTTGAAGAAAACTAAGGGAAGCAGTTCTTCGGTAATGTGTTCCCCAGATGAAGAGGCTGTTGCGAAAAGGCTCTGATTGTAGACATTTCGCCTCAGGCTAGGAAGGGAAAAAAGTTATTTTCGTTGTGGTAGTCAAGCGAGTTCTTGCTGTGAATGTTTTTCAACGGGAGAACCAGAGATTGGAGCACAATCGATCTGAAAATGTACGGTATATTTTGCGAATGGAAATCACACTTAGAATACATTTCATATGAATTCCGCACTTCAAACTTCGGACCTTATAAAAAAGGGTGTAAGTTTTAGGTCTGTTTTATTTACTCCTCCCCAGGAGTTAGGCACAAGGCCAGTTTTATCTTACTCCCACAAGTAAGATGTGACCCAAGATCGGGTCGAGAAAGTGGGTTTGAAAAGCCAGCGCTCGAGAGGTGAGCACTCTGGCCATTTAAAAATTGCCTGGGCAGCCCCGTCGGCATTCCCCGGTAGGGGCGCCTCAGACAGTAAGCAATAAACTTACTCCTCCCCAAAGAGGGGAGGCAAAGCCTGGGAGGGTGGACCTCCTAGAACTGCACAGGACAGGCGTGCAGTATCCATCGGAACAGATACTACACTTTGATCTTAGCCAAAAGGCCAAGGCCTGTTTTTCTAAACACTTATTTAATCACTAATTGTACCTACACGGGCTCGGGCGTCTTTTGGTTCCGTTTTTGTTTCGATTTGTTTCATTAAATTATTTTTTTGAAATAGGATTTTGAAAGTTAAATATAATTATTATATTATTATCGTTTTATCCCTATTTAGCACACACGTTCGACACAAGGTCAGTTTTTAATGTAGGGATAATCCAGCAACCCCAAAAGTGCACTCTGGATTTAGTAAAAAAATTAAATTGCTTCAGCCTAGAATTATTTCTCCTTCACTAACTGAAGATAGAAAAAAACGAAATGTACTATCAGAACATATACTGCACTTTGCTCTTAGTCAAGTTGTTATAAAACTCTACCTAATTTTGTAAAAAAAAAGTTGTTTTAATTTCTATTTTGAATGTAAATAGCTTCCAAAATGTTGGGTACATCTGCAGTTTACGGACCCTGCTATTATTAGGTAAGACTTTCAGATTAAATTGTTTATTAAATTGTTTGGTGAAAGTACAAAATAGTTAACAAAGAATGGAATTACGTCATGTTAAGAATGGGTTTCCAAATATTATTATTTCAGCACGGTCCGTAAACTGCAGAAGTACCAAGTGTCCAACCTTCGGATTAGATGAAGATTTGCTAAGAATGTTAAAGTCAGAAACGACCTCCAATTCGACAGTCTAAAGGCTTCTAAATTCCTTTTAAATTTCGAATGATCACGAAATTTGATTCTTTTTTCCAACTATTGATAAGAGATAAAAATGTGTGACTTGTTTCCGAAAAAGGCAAAATGCATTCTGGTGTATT
The DNA here is from genome assembly GCA_963556195.1 of Sepiola atlantica. NCBI lineage: Eukaryota > Metazoa > Mollusca > Cephalopoda > Sepiida > Sepiolidae > Sepiola > Sepiola atlantica. Next base: position 19,666,328 of record OY744552.1, on the reverse strand, counting down.
TAATTTTGTAATTACGTGAATAGGATTAAAAAAAAATGTTTTATTTTAGGCTATTGCATATTTGATTTCAAATATTCTATTAATAATAGTAAATACATAACAACTATTAATTCAAGTTTCGTAGTTGCGAGAAAACCACATACACACAGAGACACGCAAGAAGTGATCACACAATTTTTTAAATATAGATATTATGTCTAAATCAGAAACAAAAAAAAAATCATTGATTCTAAAATTGAAATCAATAATCAATACATGAGTAGAGAAAGGGGAGACTCAAAATAAATTGATTAAAAGATGAAGTTTAAAAAAATAATGGACTTACTTATTTAGTTTTTGGCGTGTTTCTTCTGAAGAAATTGTTTGAAAGCCCTCCAAAATAAAAAGAAACCTCACCAGCTTGAGCCGATGGAGATAGTGTCAATGTGCGCA
>OY744552.1:19603396-19663396 GCA_963556195.1 Sepiola atlantica | reverse complement strand
ATATATATATATATATATATATATATATATATATATATATAAAAATAAAGTGTCTGTGTGTGTGTTACATACCTATTTTTTTGTAATGGGTTCGGCTGCATGCTTTATTTTAATCTTGAATATATAAATGTTCCAAAGTGTAATTTTCTGTTAACGTAAGTGTTTATTGTTTAAAGCCGAAGAAGGCGGTCGGAACTTTATTTTTAACTTAACCGACAAAGTGATCATGCCGAAAACAGGAGCTCGTTTGAGTCATTCATTCTCCGCCCGCCTCAGCAACGATGCACAGAACTGTTGTCTGACCAGTGTCCTGCAGCACGGAGCACATGTCATCGTTATCGACCATGCGAACCGCAAAGCTAAGACGTTCTCTTTAGAAGGAATCTGTCTGAGCGATTATAGTTTTGAGAAGCCTCCGCGGCGTGCCTGTGTCACACCCGGTGGCGAGATCGTTGTCACTCTACAGGGAGCCTACATGATCGCCTTCATCATAAAAATCGGCTACGAGCTGTTTTCCTCTCATTATATGGCGACGGCTAAGGACTATGCGATAGTAGAAGCCTTCAGCGATAAACTAATATGTGCCAAGTGTGGCTACCCGGGTTGCGTCGATACTATTGATTACCGGGGTCAAATCCTACAAACCTTCTCCCAGTTTTACGCCGACGGTCTCTCTCTGCTCTTCCCGTCTTATATGTCGCTTTTACCGTCTGGTAAACTTTTGCTTAGTGAGGTCAGAAACGATGGTTACCAAGCGTTGATATGTTGTGATCGTTCCGGAAATCTTCATTGTTTTTACCAAGGAAAAGGGCAGCATGTTTTAACATGTCCGTCCGGGATAACCACAGACCGTAAGGGCTTGATCTACTTAGCTTGTAGATTTAAGAACAAGGTTTATTGTCTTTATTCAGATTGTACATTGAAAGCCGTTCTGCTTGAAGATAATGAAATCTTTAACCCGGGTTCGATTTGTGTATCGCCTTCCGGTACGACGTTGTTGGTGACTGAATTTGGATCTGAAATGGTCAAGCTCTTCAATCTTCAGGTTCCGAACACAAATGAGCGCGATGGCTTTGTTGAAATCTCTTGAGTTTTACCGTTCTGCCAAGTAGCTCGAAATATGGTTCCAAAGATTAAATCTTTGGAATTGGTTGTAACCAGCTTCTGTTGAAGCTTCTACATCCGCGGAATCAATTTGCCAAACGAGCCGGTTCGTGTACAATTTTAAAAGTAACTCAAAAGCGATAAAAAAAAAACTTTCGATAAAAGACCAAATTACTTAACAGTCGAGTACTTGTAAGGAAAAAAAAAGTAAAACCAATTTATAGTAAACGTATAACATTTTCTACCGACTCTTTAACTTTAACGTAAACTGTAAGATTCAATATTTTCGGAGCTTTATTTCGAAGAAAGCTGATTGACCAATGAAACGCCAAAATTGTGGTCGGGGTCATCGCTTAACTTAATGCTGAAAAAGCAGTAAATTTTTTTTTACTTGCAACTTAAGTTTAAGTTCCAAGCCATCTCCAAGCAAAACCCCTTGTAAACTAAACGTAATCGCCGAAGTTACGTGATCACCTCGTCCGACATTCTTGGATTTCGTGTCTAAGACGGCATTCTCTGAAACAATTCTGTTTCAAAACCTTAACAATATACAGGTCGGTAGAGAATTTATTCAGTGCGTTTGCTATAATTACTTTAATTTTTTTGTTTACGAGTTTTCAAATGTTAATTATTCCGTACATTATCCAAATCGCCTTGTTAGTGCTGCGAGCTAAAATGTTTGAAGAACGGAAACATCCTCAAATCGCGAAATGAGTTTTGTGCCGCCTGACAATGAAGATTAAAAAAAAAAAAAGAAAAAAAGAAAAAAAGTCTAGCAAACTTAGAACCATAACCGGAAATGGCCGAAACAGTTAACGATTTTAAACTACATGAATTTTTTCTTTTTTTTTTTTTAAATATATAACCCTTTCGCTTACGTAGTGTCTCCCTTCTTAAACCTTTTTTTTTTCTCGTGGCTTTAAAATCGTAAATTACTTCGGCCGTTACCGATACATACTCTGGGTCTATACTCTGGGTTGACTCTGTACGTACTGAATTCTTCTGGATACCCATTCCTTACAGGTACCCTAGTTTTCAAAATTTGAATACCTACGCTTAATTTTTATTGGTAGTATTTTAATATTTTTATTTGTATAAAATCATTCTTAATTTCTATCGTGTACATATCTATACATTTTCTTCCCGATCGGTGCCATCTCTTAGTGTATATCATTTAATTGTTTCTCTCGAAGAAAACCGCCCTGTATATCTTACCATTTTCAATCTTTTGTATTCTGTGATTGAAATAATTATTAGACGCCATCTTGAATTTAAACGTAATCGATTTTGTTTTGGCTATCCTGCAAATCTTTTTACACTGTTAAACTTAATTTGATTCACTGTTGCTCTGACTTCATTTTATGACTCGACATAAGATTTAAAGTTTGACTACGTTTGTTTCCCTAAGGCCTTTTCCTATAAATTTTTGATCGCAGAAAATACACTACATATTCTTTCCAGGTTTAGGACTAAGTTACGTTAAACAATTTGGTGCTGATATCGATCCTGAACCAGTTTTCGTGAGGTTCGACTCTGAAGCGTTCGGCTGTTCTACGCAAACGCCCGAGAGTTGACGAGCCGATTTGTACCCGACGACAATTTTGATACGGTGCTGCGTCCTATGATAATGTTTTGCTTTTGGTTTTGGTTTTGTTGTTAGGGTTAGGTTTTTAGGTTAGGGTTAAAAATATTCATTTGATAACAGTAATCTCGCTCTGTTTTGCTTTTGTTTTTTTTTTCTTTTAGAAAATTTCTTAAATATAACTTACAATAACAGGACGCAGCACCGTATCAAAATTGTCGTCCGCTACCATTCGGCTCGTCAACACTCTGGCGTTTGTGTAGGACAGCCGAACGCTTCCGAGTCGAACCTCACGAAAACTGGGTCAGGATCGATATCAGTACCCTGGTTAGTTCCGTAAATCTAAAGCGTTCTAGTATCGTTAAGTCTTGTCTCCACTCCCACGAAAAGTCTCGCTAAACCGCATTTTAATGATTTTAATTAGCCATAATTTAAAATTGCATGACACTTACCCATCTCTAAAGTTCTACTTATCACTTTCCAACTTTAACCCCTCGCTTTTAAGTTAGTCTCTTTCCACTCTCTTGCGTATCTTCAGCTGTCTGTCTGTGTACACACAGAAGGTATTAAAATTAAAAAAAATAAGATTGGAATAGTCCATTATAAACAACGAATGGCAAACGCAATACGATTTATCGCGTAGCTGAGAGGGGGAACTATAGCGAGCAGTCTGATATTGTCAATTTAACTGGCTTTGCAAACTCACTTTTGCTGATTCTAAACAATTTAACTGGGGATGACGCCCCATAAGTAACATTTTTTTCTAGTAAAATACAACTTCAAAATACTAAAGTCGTACGTCTACAATTATAAAAACGATTCTTAACTTGCATATTAAGAAATTGAAAGACTTATCCTGTTTATTTTTTTAATTTAAAAATTGTTTTTTTCTTTTAAGCTTTTTAGAATTTCTTCGAATTTTTCTGAAAGGTAATTTTAAACAATGTCTGAACAACGATGAATGACGTTTTTAGGAATTCTAGAATGAATGTGCATTTCCAAACTAAGGATTCTGTGAGGCTGAGATGTCTATGGATAATAATCTAAATTATTTATTAAATAATTTAATAGCCCCTTTATGGATGGATCCTGTAAGAGAAGTAATAGGTCTCCGAATTCATGCAAAAAAGGCGTTTCGTCCAATTGAATTGTTTAACACTATAAGCAGGCTTACTATATGTAGTCTTTATTTCTCAAGTCTGCGTAGTTATGACTGCAACGGTTAAGGTGTATGAGATATATTTCACTAATGTAAATTATATAGTTGGACTTTTACCGAGATTTTCAAATGAATTAAAATATTATTTAGTTATCCACTATTTTACATATTTCAAGTGTCCAAAATTAAGGGAAAAATAATTGTTTAAAACAGGGTTGTTTTGTATAAAAGGATGAAAATAAATATTCTAAACTTTAATTATCACTGCTGCAAGTCACGCAATATCAATCATGTCAAAAAGAAATAAAACTGATTTAAGCGACAAACCAAAAATCGTTAAATTAAGAAAGGAAAAGTTGACAATAGAAGAAATCGGAAAACGTGTGAAACGTTCAAAGTGTTGTAAGCCGAGTTCTCAAACTCTAAAGAAACTGGAAGGTTAAGTAACACAAAGAAACCTGGTAGACCAAGAAAGACAACGGCAAAAGAGGACACTTATACAAGGCCTAGTGTTAAAAGACCTTTTCCTTACAGCTGGCAAAATTTCTAAACAAATGGAAGGTTCACGAATGTTTCACGACAAACTGTCCAGAAGGTTGCACGAAATAGGTCTTTTTGCAAAATCTCCGAAAAAAGCCGATAAGTAAAAAAACAAAACAAACAAAAAAAGCTAGATTAGCGTTCGCAAAAAAGCATGTTATATGGTCAGAAGAAAATTGGATAAAAGTTTATTTCAGTGACGAATCGAAATTTAATGTATTTCGCAGTGATGGGAAATAATTTGTAAGAAAAGGCGAAAGTTTGGATCCTAGCTGCATCAAAAGAAACTTAAATTTTGTGGAGGTAGCGTGATGGTTTTCGGCATGATATTATGGCAGGGTACATCACCACTTGTATGCTTAAATACTTGAGTAAATGCCACTGTATACGAGAATGTTTGAGAACAGTATGTTTTGCCAGTGTTGCACAATTCTGGTATCGAAAATCCTGTTTGTATGCAGGATAATGCTCCCTGTCATAAGACAAATCTGGCCATGAATTATCTGGCTGATCAAGAAGTAGAGGTGATGCACTGGCCTGCTCAGTCCTGACATGAACCCTATAGAACACTTATGGAAGACTCTAGGACAGAATGTTATGGCAAAGAATCCGGAAAACATCGAAGACTTGTGGCTGAAACTGAAAGATGAATGGGCCAAGATAACTGTGGCTCAATGTCAAGATTTAGTGAAATCCTGCAGTCGTAGATGCGCAGCAGTTATTGAAAACAAAGGTGGAAGTACCAAATATTAAATTATTTTGCCTTTTTAATGTGATTTAGTTAAAAATGATATTTTGTTCCTTAATTTTGGACACTTGAAATCTGTAAAATGGTGAATAACTTAAAAAATATTTATATTCATCTGAAAATCTCGGTAAAAGTCCGACTACATGATGTGTATATTCAGTGAAATTTTCACAAAAATTAATATAATTGTTTAGATTCAGATTTAATTTTTGTTCCTTAATTTAGGACGGTACTGTATATATATATATATATATATATATATATATATATATATTAGCCGCGAAAAGCTATGACTGACGTAATGTCTCCGTTTTCACGCGACAACATTCTATGGTTTAAGGGATAGAGCGAACGCTTACAGATTCAAGGTGACCGTCTGAGATTGCGCTGATGAGTAGGTAATATATATATCAAGGGAGGCGCGATAGCGCTCTATCCCTTAATAGACTTCAAAAACCACCTATGCTAGAAATCTCATTTCTTTGATCAGTCATAACTCAAAAACTAATAAACCAAATTAGTTAAAAATTTGCACAAAATTTTCATTTGATAGGTTCTACAAGTGTGCAGGTCCGCAGAGGTTTGTTTATTTATTTTTTATTTTTATTTTATTTCTGTGGACCTGCTACTAAAAACAAACCAGCATATGCGGCCCCGGCTTTTGGCAAAAAAACACACTCCAACGAGTGGCTGTATTTATTTTATTTCTGAAGATGAGGCCTTCCCTCGAAAATTAAAAAAAATAATAATAAAAAGGACACACTCCAACCTAACACCACGGTCAACGATACACTGGTAAATAAAAAAAAATTGAAAATTATTGACTTTTCAATATTGTCACTTTGTTTTTACGATTCCACATGTCGTATATGTGTCACTTTAACAACGCATTGTTATCGCCTCCAAACAATTATTCTTACACTATATACAATGCTCCAAGCAAACTACAACATTCTTCTCATATATATATATATATATATATATATATATATTCTTTTCCAATGCTACTTCTATGTATATTTGATATATATGTATGTATATGTGTTATATGTTTCGATCACATTTATGTGCATATATATATATTTATTTCTATTTTTTTTTTTTTTTTTTTTTTTTTTGCATACCCTTCACTCAACATGAACCCAACCAATATATATATATTCCCCATAATTTACAGACTTTCTCGTCTTTTGTCATTTTTGTATTCTTCGTCCGCTCTTGACAAAGCCCACGTGAAATTTGGGCGAAACGTTGAGCGAAAAGGTCTTCCGCTTTTCCATTTTTAATTTCATACTGTCGGATTATTTTTATCCTTTCATATACTCATATATATATATATATATATATATATATATATTATAATTTTTTTTGGTTTTGCGCTCATGTGCCTAAATTTCATCTGCATTTTGTATTTCTTTATGCGACTGTATCGCCCATTTTTAACCGTGGAAAACCTGCAACCGCACCGTTTTAATTGTATCGTCTGTCTTCATACTCGGAACTGACTCGAAGTACTGAACTCCTCTGGGTGCCCATTCCTTACAAGTACCTAAACTATACTTGATAGTTTTGTTCTCCTTTTAAATTGAATTCGTTCTTCCATACGATCTCTACACGAGGCCGTCCTGATTGCGACACTCTCAATCCCACTCAAGACTTAGAGCTAGTTTGGGGATTCCCATTGCTTTCTTTGACAAAAGGTCGGATATCAATGGGGGAGAAAAATCCAGCTTCCCTGTCAAAAATCTAAATTACCTCGGACACGAAGGACCTTCATCGACCGAGAACAGAAAATATAATACACTTTTATCCCAGCCAGAAATCTAAACTAATGAACGGATCATTATAGATAAAAAAATTCTAGCCACTACAAAGAGTCACATGGATACATTATTTTTTATTTTTTTAAACTTTATCATTTAGAGTGCCACCCCTTCCCCAATAAAATTGTTCTACATCGAATGCGTTATATTAATACATTTTAAAAAAGGATCGATGCGAGTGCATGAGCGCCAGTATGTATATGCTTGGTAAAATCCTGAACTATTTAACTTATGGAATATATATTCTAAGCAACATGGTGAGTAACATGGACGCATAATTTATTTTTATTTTGTAAACTTTATCATACAGTGGCGTTCGTGAGTCTCGTTTTGTGCTGACGTCACAGTAGTTGGTACTAAGATAAACAAGACCATTCGAAGGGACCGATTTCACACTATATGTAGGCATATGACGGTGGTAATTTCTCTTAAATTATTTCATTTTTGATTTAGTAATTGTTTTTTTTTTTAAAGGATACTGATGTTTGTTCATGTCATTTTCAATGTGAAAGTCTGCTAGTGATCTGAAGATAAAACTGTACAAAAACTCGTTTAGACTAAAATTTAAGATGGACGAAAAACCTCTCTTGATAGGAAAATGTTTTTTTTGTTTTTAAACACTAAAAAGCAAATACTTGTTTTTAAGTTTGAAATATTTTTTTACACAGTAACAAGTCTTTATAAAATAAATCGTTTTTGTCCTGATACAAAATCCTAATTTAATTTTGAAGGTGTATAATTAAACTTTTATTCCCACTTGTCGACACCATTTTTTTTTTTTTTTTCTTAATTTAAAAAAAAAAGATTTTTAGCAATAAATTATCGACTAGAAACTTCGTTAAAACTCTTTTTCTATAAAAATAATGTTCAAAGTATTTTTTGTTAAAAATTGATGTGTTTAATAAAATTCTAAAACAGTTCAAATATTTGTGGTGCTAGAAAAAGAGACAACGATTAAAACATTAAATTAAAGTCACATTTTGAACACTTTAAAAAGAATTTTACTTCAGGACAGGAAATACAATTTAAACAAAGCGAAATATTTGTTTATTTCCAAATAGTCTTTCACTTTTATTGCATTAACAAAAATTATTTTTTGTTTACATTAAAAAAAAATTGTTTGTTCTTAATTTGGTTATTTAATTATTGCTTTTAGTTCGCGAAATTGGTACTTATATCGATCTTGACCCAGTTTTCGCGAGTTTCTTGTCGAAAGCGTTCGGCTATCCTACGCAAACGCCCGAGAGATGACGAGCCGATTTGTACCAGACGACAATTTTGATACGGTGCTGCGTCCTATGATTTTAAGTTATATTTTCAAAAAATTTTCTGAAAGAAACAAAAAAAAAAAAAAAAAAAAAACAAGCAAAACGTAGCGAAGTTACTGTTATCAAATAAATATTGTTTTTTTTTTATTTTGATACGTTGCTGCGTCCTATAATTTTTAGTTATAGTTGCAAGAAATTTTTTAAACAACAAAACAAATAAAACAAGCAAAACATAGCGAAATTACTGTTATCAAATAAATTTTTTTTTTTATTTTGATACGTTGCTGCGTCCTATAATTTTTAGTTATATTTGCAAGAAATTTTTAAAACAAGCAAAACAGAGCGAAATGACTGTTATCAAATAAATATTTTTAACCCTAACCCCTAAACCCTAACCATGACCCTAACAACAACAAAAAAATAACAAAAAAAAACAAAACAAGCAAAACATTAAAATCATAGGACGCAACACCGTATCAAAATTGTCGTCTGGTACAAATCGGCTCGTCATCTCTCGGGCGTTTGCGTAGGATAGCCGAACGCTGCCGACAAGAAACTCACGGAAACTGGGTCAAGATCGATATAAGTAGTGCGATATTCATCATGACAATTACATGATCTTATAAATTTAAATACTATTTTCATATTTTTCACAAATAAATAATTTCAAGTGTAGAATCAGTTCTGATACAACACTTTCTCTCTGGTCAGTGAAAGAGAAATTCTAGATTTAGACTATTTTAATTTCTTTCTTCCAATCCAGTGATCATCTTTTGGAGCTAGATTATGCCACCTAAAAGTTGACCTTGTGTCTAACTCTGCCCCCGTGAACAGGCAAGTGAATAGAAACACACGTAATTATATACATCTTAACCAACAATATTTTCTACAAAACAAATATGGTGATATCGTAACTTAAAAGTATAATCAGCTTTGCATGTTTTATTTTAATAACTTTTGTAAATAAAAGGATTTCTCATAATAAAAATAACGAATGTTTGTCTCTGAAATACATGAAACGGTGTTTATTTAATTTAATGCAGAAATAACACCCAACTTTTCTTTGAAATTTTTTTGTTTTCAGATTAATATTGAACAAGTTCAGTTTCAGTATAAATCAGATAGTATTTCATTTTTTTCTTTTTTATTGCAATTTTTAACGTTTTCTAATACTTTTTTTACAAGAGCTACCATTCATTATCGACAGCCTTACTATTCGACATGTTTCGCTCGCACCAAAATGTATGACGTCATTTTCGATCAAACAGGCCTTCTCAACAAATGTCGTGATCATACCCCCCCCTGAGTTAAAAAAAAAAAACCTAACACTATTTATTGCTATTACCAGTACTGTTACGGGTATTTTATTTGTTTTTTCGTTTGTTTATTTTTAATTAAAAGCCTAGAAACCGTTAGTTTTACTATAAAACGGTTCAACTTGCAACCACTGAAGTCGGCTTTTCATCTTTGCTGTTCATAGATGTCCGGCGCGAACGCAGACACCGCGATATTATTATATAAAAAAAACACTATCATAGAGTTGCAGTGGCACATACGTTGTTCTCTCAAAAGAGACTCGTGCATTGTTGTTCATTTCGGCAGAATGTTGACTTTTACCATCGGGGTCACCGCTCTTTTTTACTGTTGAGATCACCAAAGGCGATTCGTGGATAAGGGTTAATAAGACGGGAATGAATGCCAGCGGAAAGATGAAGAACACTATGTGAGTACTAACATAGATAAATGGTATGAATGGCGTTTGATTACTTTTGGGGCGGTCTATGACAAAGAATTTGTTGAGATTGGATTTGAAGACGACTAAGTTGTAATCAGCAAGGAAGCAGTCCCCCGGAAATGTGTTCCATAGGTGACAAGCCCTTGCAAAGAAGCCCTGTCCATTGAAAAATCCACCATGGCGCTAGGCATGTGGAGGGAGAAATGAAAGTCTTTTTTCGTTGTGGTTGACAGGGGAGTTCTTGCTGTGAATGTCATAAAAAGAGGGGCCAAAGAGTCGGCCCCTTCTATGGAAATAACGAGTAGGGGATTAAGAGAACAACAACAACAAAAATCCTTTCTTGACTTTAAAAGCCCATCTGAATACAAGGGACGCCATTTTAGCCGTTCCGGCTCCCTACAGATCAAGCCTTACTGGGCCAGTTTAAATCTTACGTTGCATGATGACATTTATATAAACGTGTCGTCATTGCACGTAAGCGCTAAATCGGCCCAATTCCGCTTTGATCTTCAAGGATCCGGAACGACTGCAAAATGGCGCCCGTGTTTTGAGCGAGTAATTTCGAAGGGAGCTAAGAACCTTGCAATAGGCACAGACTTGCAGTCATTGAAATACCCGAAGTTATAAGAAAAGGAAATATGTTTTCCTGTGTGGAAAAACACGCGGGGAACTTACAAGTCTGCAGAGTGTTCCACGACAGGTAAAATGAAGAACCGTTGCAACATCTTGGAGGGGGGGGGGTCGCTCAGAACTCTATCTTGACTTGACAGAGTACAAAAATCGACTCCAAAATCTTGTTGAGGTGTCTATTTTTCTTCCCTACAGCCTTTTTTTCACATCAGAGACGTCGCTAGTCTTTCTCTACTCTATCGACATTTTCATGGTAGGTGCTCGACTCGGCTCTAATCTCTGGTCCAACACGTAAAACATTCACACCCAAAACTCGTCTAGTCACAACCACTGTAGAAAAAGTATTGTATTCCCTAGTGTACCTGAAGCTAAACGGGGCTTTGACGAGCAGAGTTTAATTCCAAGAACTGCCCGTTTGTAGAACGCAATACGACGGGGCTGATTATTAGCTGACTACAACATAGTCGTTTTCAAGTCCAATGTTAACAAATTCTTGTTGACCCGTCCTCTTAAGTAATCAAACTCAGCCCAGATATAACCATCGTCTGCAATCTTCAAGGTGTTATCTCATCGGCCTCATGACTCAAACCATTAAACTTTGTCCTCGAGTGGCTTTTTGGCTTTAATAAGCGGTGACTCGTTATTTAAAAAAGTAAATAAAGACAACGTGATACTTAGAGCATCCATAGTCACCAAGTGACGATGACTTTACTGAAACTCTGCTCATTAATATTGTTACGAATGAATCCGCCAGAGGATAGTGTTGTGTGCATTACAAAAGAAATGACTGTGTAGGTACTAAATTCTGGAATTTTTTAGATAAGGATTAAAAATTAGGATTATTTGGATAATTCGGACTACTATCCTAATCGTGGTTGTTATTTACACAACGTTTCGATCGATGTAACCTCCAACCTTCTTCAGAAGCATCTGTTCGAACTCGGGAATCTTCATGTATAACTTACCCACACTTACGCGTATCAGCTGTGTCCCAAAATAAATAATGATCGGTTAATTAGGTAAGGAGTTGATCCTATACATAGAAATATCCACCTGTCTGTGGGTTTGTCCTGTGCAGTTCTAGGAGGTCCACCCTCCCAGGCTTTGCCTCCCCTCTTTGGGGAGGAGTAGGTTTATTGCTTGCTGCCTGAGGCGCCCCTACCGGGGAATGCCGACGGGGCTGCCCAGGCAATTTTTAATGGCCAGAGTGCTCACTTTCTCGGCCGCTGGCTTTTCAAACCCCACTTACTCGACCCAAGCTGTGGTCACATCTTACTTGTGGGAGTAGGATAAAACTGGCCTTGTGCCTAACTCCTGCAGAGGAGTAAATAAATATACACATTTATGTTTCATAATGTTTTAGATAAGTATTGATAATTTGTATTATTTTTTTATTTATTTTTTTTATGAAAGTCGCTTCAGACAATACATGAAGCCACTTGATGTAAGGAACTAAAAAAATAACTAGCCAACCATAAATGTTATATAAAGAGATCCCGCTCAATGAAAACAGCAATTCTCCCCCCTTTGTCAGAAACATCGCTATTGGAATGTGGGGACTAAATGACAAAATAAGAGAAGCGGAAGTTACGAAGCTGCCGAAAGTTAACCCAAGGTAAATTTTCTACTCTACTAGAATATTTGAACTTTTTGGACTACTGTTCTCATCTTGGATATTATTATTTCGGCCGAAGTTGCCCTCGACATTCTTCAGATGCATTTTGTCGAAGTCGGGGATATTTATGGAATTTCGAACTGCACCCTTTATTTAATCCACGCGGGTAGTTTGCTCTCGTTCCATCAGCCATGACCGGGTAGAAGTAATCTGTAAGTGTATTCTTAGTATCACCCTTACTGAGGATTGAACCTTTATTGGTGTCCAGAAAGCCTTCACTTAGAACTGAGTATTAGCAAGGACCTGTGGCGTAAAGGATATAAGTACTAAGTAATAATGAAGATGCACTTGAAGAAGGTTACATCGTCCGAAACGTTGTGAGAATAACACCCAAGATCAGTATAGTAGTCCGAATAATCCAAATAATACATATACACATTTAAAAAATTTTCATGAAAAAATACATTTTTATAAAAAGTGCATATAAAAATAGATTTTTTATGAAAAAATACATTTTCATGAAAGTATCATGAAAAGATACATTTTTATGAAAAAATACATTTTTATGAAAGTTCTATTTCATGAAAAGATGAATTTTTATCAAAAAATACATTTTCATTAAAATATATTCAAGAAACAGTACATTTAAAAATACGTAATTATGAAAATACATTCTAATAAAAATACATTCATAAACGGATACGTAAAAATCTACGTTGTTATGACAGGATTTACTTTTTATGAAAAGATACATTTTTATGTAAAATACATTTTTATGAAAAATACATTTTTATGAAAGATACATTTATAAAAGAATACATGAAAAATAAATTTCATTAAAAAATTAAATTTTATAGAATAGATAAATTGTTTGAGAAAATACACTTTCATGAGAAATGCAATTATATAAGAAAACTTATATAAATTACATAATTATGAAAGCATTTGTTTTTTTAAATACATTAATTTTATGAAAAACACTTTCTTATGAAATACATTCATAAATGAATGCATAAAATTTACATTTTCATGCAAAATATTTTTTTATGAAAAGACACAAAACATAAAAACGGACATTTTTTATAAAAAAAAATTCCAGATATGAACTGCCGTGAAAATTATTCTAAAAATAAACTATTGCAATTATCAAACAGGTTTTCCATTTTAGAATAACTTACTCCAAAACTGATGTTTTATTTTTATACCTTCCATGGTCTACTCCTCAACGAAAATATTTTACAAAGATCCTCAACCTTTTTGAGCGTGGGCTTTGCCTTTTCTTTTTATTTAGGTGGGGTTTATTGCCACCGTCTGTTGACTTTTGATCATCAATCCTAACTACACATTTTTTAGATTTGTAAAGACGCATGAGTTTCATAACAATCCGCACAAAAAATAAAGATTGCGTATTATAAGTGAGGGGTGTCTAAAAAGTAACGGGACTGATGTTAGGAAAGAATAAGTAATTTTTACAATGAAATAGTGGTGAATAGAAGGGCCAAAATTCCAGTCAAAGATAGTCTTATTATTTGGTTACACACATTTTACATAAGCTAATATAATGATAGTGTACCAGCAGTGTCTACAAAGTAACGGGACTGTCTTCAGAAATAATTAATTTTTACAATGAAATAGTGGTGAATAGAAGGGCCAAAATTCCAGTCAAAGATAGTCTTATTATTTGGTTACACACATTTTACATAAGCTAATATAATGATAGTGTACCAGCAGTGTCTACAAAGTAACGGGACTGTCTTCAGAAATAATTAATTTTTACAATGAAATAGTGGTGAATGGAAGGGCCAGCATTCCAGTCAAAGATAGTCTAATTATTTGGTTACACACATTTTACATAAGTTAATATAATGATAGTGTACCAGCAGTGTCTACAAAGTAACGGGACTGTCTTCAGAAATAATTAATTTTTACAATGAAATAGTGGTGAATGGAAGGGCCAGCATTCCAGTCAAAGATAGTCTAATTATTTGGTTACACACATTTTACATAAGTTAATATAATGATAGTGTACCAGCAGTGTCTACAAAGTAACGGGACTGTCTTCAGAAATAATTAATTAATTTTTACAATGAAATAGTGGTGAATGGAAGAGAAAGCATTTCTACCCAAAGATATTCTAATACTTGGTTTCACACCTTCTATTTCACATAATGTTATGATGGTCACCCAGGGGTGTCTAAAAAGTAACGGGACTGTCTTCAGAAATAATTAATTTTTACAATGAAATAGTGGTGAATGGAAGGGCCAGCATTCCAGTCAAAGATAGTCTAATTATTTGGTTACACACATTTTACATAAGTTAATATAATGATGGTGTACCAGCAGTGTCTAAAAAGTAACGGGACTGATGTTAGAAAAGAATAAGTAATATTTACAATGAATAAAAGTGAATGGAAGAGAAAGCATTTCTACTCAAAGATATTCTATTACTTGGTTTCACACCTTCTATCTCACATAATGTTATGATAGTCTACCAGGGGTGTCCGAAAAGTAACGGGACTGTCTTCATAAGCAATTAAGTAATATTTACAATGAAATAAAAGTGAATGGAAGGGCTAGCGTTCCAGTCAAAGATATTCTTATTATTTTGTTACAAACCTTCTATTTTACATAAATTTATGTAATTATGATGTACGTTGAGTGTCCAAAAAGTAACGTGATTGATGTCACAAAAATTGTTTCCCTCTTCGAAAAGCAAGTGGGATGCGACTTGTGTCGACACTTTTGCGCCATCAACAGTTACAGAACCGGTGATGTACCCTAGACATGCAGCAGCGTTTGCAAAGAACCGGAAGCAATCAAAAGCTGTCGGTCTTTTCGACAGATGTGTGTTTCAACAGATCGCTGTGGAGACGAGTGGAGCGATAGGCCCTGCTACGCGCGATTTTCTCGGCAGCTTTGGTCTGTTATTGACGCGCCACACTGGAGACAACCATGAATCTACTTGGCTTTAACCTGCTCTCGGTCTACCAAGCCCGTAGGACATCTGATGAAACGTCCTGATATTTGCATATTGATTTTGAAAAGAGGCATTTTCTTAAAGGATATTTTATTAATTAACGATTATGAAGCCATCATCTGTATATATGTACCTATCTGGAATTCTCGCGAATCAAGGTACCCTATAGGAACATACTGATTTTGAAAAAGGGCATTTTATTAATTAACTTTTAGTTATATTTTGTCTTTTTCCGGATGCTCGATACCAGATGCTCGTTGCTATTAAGGACGATTATGAAGCCATCATCTGTATATATACCTATCTGGAATTCTCGCAAATCAAAGAACCCTATAGGAACATCAAATTGACTGTTACTATTTGTTTACCAAGTCTCCTGTTTAGTAGTTACATTGATTTACGGCACGCTAGAATTATATTTACTTGCTCTTCCGAAATTTCCACAAAGTTGCTGGCATAGTTAATACTCTTGATAACCGGCTCTTTCGAGATTGCAGCCGTAGAAGTCATTTATATCAAATTGGATTGAAGAAACCGTATTTTTATTCTTAATGCACTGTAACCGTTCTATAGTTTCGAAAGAGTCTTTCCAGAGATTGCTATCCGCTTATTTCTGAATCTTGTTGACAATATCTTGAGAATTACTTTCTTGGAAGCAGAGGCTAAATCTGTTTATTAATCTAAATTGCTAAATTTTAGTAAAAATATTTTCATGATTCTTAAAGATATAAGCGTTTTGTTTAATCAATCGTACCTACCCTATCTGCAATTTCAGATTCCGTGGCAATCTCGTTGTTAATAGTAATTTCTGTGTCATGTGTGTGTTTTCTATATGTGCTCGAGATGTTATCTATGACTATTTTTGGTATTCTGACGAGCATATCTTGTATATATTTTATATTTATCGGTCTTGACTCAGATACTATTAGATTTGTTGATGTTCCTGATATATTTATCAGTTCCGATTGGTTAAATGATTAACAACACGGACTGACGACCTGTGTGTGTGAAGTTTGAATCAAGTACGTTCAACAGAAGCACTTTCACTTAGGATGTTGGCAACCTTCACGTGGTTCCTCCCGTAAGTACCCGATTTATTTCCAGAAGGAATTCTGACTCGAAATATATCGAGGAAACCAATGCCGACAATAGAATCATCTGATTCATAAGAAATGAATGACTGAGTTCGCATTGGAACTGTTGAATTGCTGGTTTATAACAACACGTTGCAATGTCGGAATCTCTGGCGTTGTAGAGCAGCTCGCCTGTTAATCCCGCGAACGGGACGATGTGTCGTTTCTATTCGAGAACTATTTGTACTAACCGTGCGTCTCTTTCTTGTTTCACCGCCGCGCCGCCGCCACCCGATATCTCTGCAGGTTTTTTTTGTGCCGCTGCTACTATCTGTCTGTCGCTTCGCCGCGCGTCATAATTTCGCCCTCTTTTTCCATCGTCCTGGCGGTTTCTTCGTAAGCTGAAATCAAGTATTGTACACACAAAATATAACAAACCTTCTAATTAGTTTGAGCCATTTATTTTCTATTAGCTTGTCGACACTGAAGCAGTTACGTCGTAGTGGAGAGAGAAGCTTACGCTAGTTAATTTCCTAATTACTTGTAAATGAAGGAAGAGGGGGACTTCGTCTGGCTCTCATTTTTGGGGATCCGAAATCTCCTAGCTTATGTAATCGCTACATGGCTACGGCGTGTTGACTCGTCGGCTTCCAAGTCAAAACTCAAAATCTCACTGCCGTTTTCCCACCGGGAAAACTGTGACGTCACGAAATCTCGTGATCGACGCACAGGTGTGACCTAACCCCCCCGACCCCGAGGTCTCGTCAACTGTACCCGCGAATCGTGAGAACACATCGCACCAACTTTGCACGAGATGACTCCGTTACAAATCGCGCAAGTTAAGCGATCTCACTGTACGCCCATCACCCATGCGTCCCATTATATAACGGAACTTGTTATCCTTGAATTTAATACTTTATCAAGTTGTTTTGAGGGTCTCAGATCCTTATTTCTAGGTTGCTTTTTGTGTTCTGAAGTTATATACCTACTTTTTATTCATTTTAGTATCATCGGTATCCACAGTACCTTTCTTCTATGTCTCTGTTAAGAAACGTGTAACGCTGTACCGGTTCGAGTTGGTACGTTGTTCAAGGTATATGTGTACGAAAACCTCTCCATCATTGGGCTGGTGATACCAGATCAGGCTGCCCTGTGGCTCCCTGAGACGAAATTCACCTACATTGACGTTTTTTTTTTTTTTTTTTTTTTTTGTAAAACTTAATTATGTTCTACAAAACCAAAAACAAAAACAACAGCCCCTCTCCCTTTCTCCCTCCCCTTTTTTATTTTATTTTTAGAACTTGAAGCATCAATCTTTTACTATAATGACCAGATTCGGCATTAAATAACCCAAAAAGGGTTGATATGCCGTAAAACAAAACTACCAAACCATACCATACCATCATTGGGGTGTTGCTTTGGTGTATTCAGTAATGGAGAGTAGAATGTGGACCTTGGATTTACCTTTCGCAGCTTCGTAATTCTCGCTCCCTTCTATTTTGTCCTTTAGTCTTCACATTACACAAGTGATGGTTTTGATAAAGGTGGAAGAATTGCTGTTTTCTGGGTCGGCTGATGTTTTGAGTCGGGTAGTATATGAAGATGTTCAACCCTCTCATAGTATCCATCATTCAACAAGTCAATCAATCCGACTTTTTAACCATTATACTTTTTACTGTTTTTTTTTTGGCTTTTATAAGTGGACAATCATTAGTATATTTTTTTAAAAGATGGTAGATTTAAATTATTAAAACAATAGCCGTTAGGAAAGCCATACAATGTGGTTGTTTTCTCTTCATAATTACAAATTAAAAGATAGGGTATCATACTATTTTGTTTTTAATCATCTCTTTTTCATCTCAGTTTATCATGCGACATTTCTGATGCAATTTTATGAATTTAATTCTTAGCGTATGTCTTGGCCAGCTAAATTTAATGTTCGAATTTTCTTTTACACAATGTGAAATTTGTAATTTTAGGGTTAGGGTTAAGGTTTGGGTTAGAAAAGTCATACACTGCATTTAAAAAAATATTTTTTAATTAGATTTTCGACGATATAAGTCCTTGGTGCTTTCTTAGATCAGGACCCACGCTAAAATTGACTTGGTGTCGGAATTCCCCGGATATTTACGCAAACCGCCGGAAAGTACTGATGCCAATTCGATTGACCTAACTGCTACCCCAAAATAAATAAAAACCTAGGCTGGATTTACAAGTGGGGGAAAAAACAAACATTAACTAACATTTAAAGCAAAAAATTAAAGAAAATAAATTAAATAATACATTTATTCAAATTGTATGAAAGAAATATTTAATTGTTTAACAAAGAAATAAAAATAAACAGGTGATAAATTATATTTTTAAAAGTGTTTTTTTTTTACTGAAAATTAATTTTGGTTTGTAATCAGGTAAAAATGCAATCGTTAGGGTTAGTTTTTTTTAATGAACATTATTTTTAGCTTCGTTAGGGTTAGGGTTAGGTATTAAAGTTTCTCTCTCTCTCTCTCTCTCTCTCTCTTTCATACACGCTCTTTCTCTCTCATACTTTCTCACTCTTTCTCTCTCCCACTCTCTCTCTCTCTTTCTCTCTCTCTCATACACTCTTTCGCTCTCTCTTTCTTTTTGCCTCTTCCGCGCGATCATCTCTACTAATGCTTAGTTACTCACCCTTTTAATCCTTACCACCCCAACGACCCCCCCCCCGATACCCGAAAGATGGCTTCTAAACATTTTAGTCCTTTTTCTCTCTATTGTAGAAAATAGGTAGAACGGCTGAACCACCGTGTAGCTGCTGGCGACTAAGGGTGGTCTCCCAATATCAAAGACGAAAGACGAGTATTCCAAGGAAGACGTTTAATGGTTATAAAAACCTTCCTCACTGCTGAAGAGTTACCCAAGTTGTCAATTCTCGTTTACAAACGTTAATCACTCCGTCTGGAGACGCAACAGCCAGTGATAGCCCGTGAAAATTAATTGCAGTACTTTCGCGTTTCAATCAGTTGAAATGTTGACATGTCGTCTGCTTATTTTCTCGCAATTTGATTGTCTAACCGCTTCGGTATTTTCCGGCGGTTTACGTAAACATCCGGAATGTACCGACGCCAAGTCGATTTTAGCGTGAGTCCTCATCTAAGGGTGTACCAAGTCCTCCTCAAAATGAAAAATTAAAAGATATAGTATAATACCTTTTTTCATCTCTTTTAGTCTATCTGATCCTTGTAGTGTTGAAACGGAATCGGGATGAACGTTTTAGTTAAAAACTCTAAATAAAAGAATTAAGAATGTGTTCTTTTATTGTCATCGTTATCCATGACGGATTGCAGGATCACTCGATTACGATATAATTCCTCAACTTCATTCCTGATGTTCTCCTTCATTTCCTGGAGAGTTTCAGGTTTAATGATGTAAACTTTTCTTTGAGGAAACTCTACAATAAAAAGTTGCTTACAGACTTAAAATACACCCAATTTAAAAGATGTTATTTTTCATAAATAAATTCCTTTTCATTTTAGTTCTTTTTTGCCAACAAATCTCCATTGTCTTCGTCATATTATGTTAAAATTCTATTAAGGTACCATAAAAATAAAGAATCTGTTAAAGTTTAAAAATTCCTCAGTAGTTTCTTGGCCACACTGGATAACACTTGCTAGAGTGAAATGCTCATAAACAATTTGGCCACACTGGATAACACTTGCTAGAGTGAAATGCTCATAAACAATTTGGCCACACTGGATAACACTTGCTAGAGTGAAATGCTCATAAACAATTTGGCCACACTGGATAACACTTGCTAGAGTGAAATGCTCATAAACAATTTGGCCACACTGGATAACACTTGCTAGAGTGAAATGCTCATAAACAATTTGGCCACACTGGATAACACTTGCTAGAGTGAAATGCTCATAAACAATTTGGCCACACTGGATAACACTTGCTAGAGTGAAATGCTCATAAACAATTTGGCCACACTGGATAACACTTGCTAGAGTGAAATGCTCATAAACAATTTGGCCACACTGGATAACACTTGCTAGAGTGAAATGCTCATAAACAATTTGGCCACACTGGATAACACTTGCTAGAGTGAAATGCTCATAAACAATTTGGCCACACTGGATAACACTTGCTAGAGTGAAATGCTCATAAACAATTTGGCCACACTGGATAACACTTGCTAGAGTGAAATGCTCATAAACAATTTGGCCACACTGGATAACACTTGCTAGAGTGAAATGCTCATAAACAATTTGGCCACACTGGATAACACTTGCTAGAGTGAAATGCTCATAAACAATTTGGCCACACTGGATAACACTTGCTAGAGTGAAATGCTCATAAACAATTTGGCCACACTGGATAACACTTGCTAGAGTGAAATGCTCATAAACAATTTGGCCACACTGGATAACACTTGCTAGAGTGAAATGCTCATAAACAATTTGGCCACACTGGATAACACTTGCTAGAGTGAAATGCTCATAAACAATTTGGCAACACTGGATAACACTTGCTAGAGTGAAATGCTCATAAACAATTTGGCCACACTGGATAACACTTGCTAGAGTGAAATGCTCATAAACAATTTGGCAACACTGGATAACACTTGCTAGAGTGAAATGATCATAAACAATTTGGCCACACTGGATAACACTGCTAGAGTGAAATGCTCATAAACAATTTGGCCACACTGGATAACACTTGCTAGAGTGAAATGCTCATAAACAATTTGGCCACACTGGATAACACTTGTTAGAGTGAAATGCTCATAAACAATTTGGCCACACTGGATAACACTTGCTAGAGTGAAATGCTCATAAACAATTTGGCCACACTGGATAACACTTGCTAGAGTGAAATGCTCATAAACAATTTGGCCACACTGGATAACACTTGCTAGAGTGAAATGCTCATAAACAATTTGGCCACACTGGATAACATTTGCTAGAGTAAAGTGCTCATAAACAATTTGGCCACACTGGATAACACTTGCTAGAGTGAAATGCTCATAAACAATTTGGCCACACTGGATAACACTTGCTAGAGTGAAATGCTCATAAACAATTTGGCCACACTGGATAACACTTGCTAGAGTAAAGTGCTCATAAACAATTTGGCCACACTGGATAACACTTGCTAGAGTGAAATGCTCATAAACAATTTGGCCACACTGGATAACACTTGCTAGAGTGTAATGCTCATAAACAATTTGGCCACACTGGATAACACTTGCTAGAGTGAAATGCTCATAAACAATTTGGCAACACTGGATAACACTTGCTAGAGTGAAATGCTCATAAACAATTTGGCCACACTGGATAACACTTGCTAGAGTGAAATGCTCATAAACAATTTGGCCACACTGGATAACACTTGCTAGAGTGAAATGATCATAAACAATTTGGCCACACTGGATAACACTGCTAGAGTGAAATGCTCATAAACAATTTGGCCACACTGGATAACACTTGCTAGAGTGAAATGCTCATAAACAATTTGGCCACACTGGATAACACTTGTTAGAGTGAAATGCTCATAAACAATTTGGCCACACTGGATAACACTTGCTAGAGTGAAATGCTCATAAACAATTTGGCCACACTGGATAACACTTGCTAGAGTGAAATGCTCATAAACAATTTGGCCACACTGGATAACACTTGCTAGAGTGAAATGCTCATAAACAATTTGGCCACACTGGATAACATTTGCTAGAGTAAAGTGCTCATAAACAATTTGGCCACACTGGATAACACTTGCTAGAGTGAAATGCTCATAAACAATTTGGCCACACTGGATAACACTTGCTAGAGTGAAATGCTCATAAACAATTTGGCCACACTGGATAACACTTGCTAGAGTAAAGTGCTCATAAACAATTTGGCCACACTGGATAACACTTGCTAGAGTGAAATGCTCATAAACAATTTGGCCACACTGGATAACACTTGCTAGAGTGTAATGCTCATAAACAATTTGGCCACACTGGATAACACTTGCTAGAGTGAAATGCTCATAAACAATTTGGCCACACTGGATAACACTTGCTAGAGTGAAATGCTCATAAACAATTTGGCCACACTGGATAACACTTGCTAGAGTGAAATGCTCATAAACAATTTGGCCACACTGGATAACACTTGCTAGAGTGAAATGCTCATAAACAATTTGGCCACACTGGATAACACTTGCTAGAGTGAAATGCTCATAAACAATTTGACCACACTGGATAACACTTGCTAGAGTGAAATGCTCATAAACAATTTGGCCACACTGGATAACACTTGCTAGAGTGAAATGCTCATAAACAATTTGGTCACACTGGATAACACTTGCTAGAGTGAAGTGCTCATAAACAATTTGGCCACACTGGATAACACTTGCTAGAGTGAAATGCTCATAAACAATTTGGCCACACTGGATAACACTTGCTAGAGTGAAATGCTCATAAACAATTTGGTCACACTGGATAACACTTGCTAGAGTAAAATGCTCATAAACAATTTGGCCACACTGGATAACACTTGCTAGAGTGAAATGCTCATAAACAATTTGGCCACACTGGATAACACTTGCTAGAGTGAAATGCTCATAAACAATTTGGCCACACTGGATAACACTTGCTAGAGTGAAATGCTCATAAACAATTTGACCACACTGGATAACACTTGCTAGAGTGAAATGCTCATAAACAATTTGGCCACACTGGATAACACTTGCTAGAGTGAAATGCTCATAAACAATTTGGTCACACTGGATAACACTTGCTAGAGTAAAATGCTCATAAACAATTTGGCCACACTGGATAACACTTGCTAGAGTGAAATGCTCATAAACAATTTGGCCACACTGGATAACACTTGCTAGAGTGAAATGCTCATAAACAATTTGGCCACACTGGATAACACTTGCTAGAGTGAAATGCTCATAAACAATTTGACCACACTGGATAACACTTGCTAGAGTGAAATGCTCATAAACAATTTGGCCACACTGGATAACACTTGCTAGAGTGAAATGCTCATAAACAATTTGGTCACACTGGATAACACTTGCTAGAGTGAAGTGCTCATAAACAATTTGGCCACACTGGATAACACTTGCTAGAGTGAAATGCTCATAAACAATTTGGCCACACTGGATAACACTTGCTAGAGTAAAATGCTCATAAACAATTTGGCCACACTGGATAACACTTGCTAGAGTGAAGTGCTCATAAACAATTTGGCCACACTAGATAACACTTGCTTGAGTGAAATGCTCATAAACAATTTGGCCACACTGGATAACACTTGCTAGAGTGAAATGCTCATAAACAATTTGGCCACACTGGATAACACTTGCTAGAGTGAAATGCTCATAAACAATTTGGCCACACTGGATAACACTTGCTAGAGTGAAATGCTCATAAACAATTTTACCACACTGGATAACACTTGCTAGAGTGAAATGCTCATAAACAATTTGGCCACACTGGATAACACTTGCTAGAGTGAAATGCTCATAAACAATTTGGCCACACTGGATAACACTTGCTAGAGTGAAATGCTCATAAACAATTTGGTCACACTGGATAACACTTGCTAGAGTAAAGTGCTCATAAACAATTTGGCCACACTGGATAACACTTGCTAGAGTGAAATGCTCATAAACAATTTGGCCACACTGGATAACACTTGCTAGAGTGTAATGCTCATAAACAATTTGGCCACACTGGATAACACTTGCTAGAGTGAAATGCTCATAAACAATTTGGCCACACTGGATAACACTTGCTAGAGTGAAATGCTCATAAACAATTTGGCCACACTGGATAACACTTGCTAGAGTGAAATGCTCATAAACAATTTGGCCACACTGGATAACACTTGCTAGAGTGAAATGCTCATAAACAATTTGGCCACACTGGATAACACTTGCTAGAGTGAAATGCTCATAAACAATTTGGCCACACTGGATAACACTTGCTAGAGTGAAATGCTCATAAACAATGTGGCCACACTGGATAACACTTGCTAGAGTGAAGTGCTCATAAACAATTTGGCCACACTGGATAACACTTGCTAGAGTGAAATGCTCATAAACAATTTGGCCACACTGGATAACACTTGCTAGAGTGAAATGCTCATAAACAATTTGGCCACACTGGATAACACTTGCTAGAGTGAAATGCTCATAAACAATTTGGCCACACTGGATAACACTTGCTAGAGTGAAATGCTCATAAACAATTTGGTCACACTGGATAATACTTGCTAGAGTGAAGTGCTCATAAACAATTTGGCCACACTGGATAACACTTGCTAGAGTGAAATGCTCATAAACAATTTGGCCACACTGGATAACACTTGCTAGAGTGAAATGCTCATAAACAATTTGGCCACACTGGATAACACTTGCTAGAGTGAAATGCTCATAAACAATTTGGCCACACTGGATAACACTTGCTAGAGTGAAATGCTCATAAACAATTTGGCCACACTGGATAACACTTGCTAGAGTGAAATGCTCATAAACAATTTGGCCACACTGGATAACACTTGCTAGAGTGAAATGCTCATAACCAATTTGGCCACACTGGATAACACTTGCTTGAGTGAAATGCTCATAAACAATTTGGTCACACTGGATAACACTTGCTAGAGTGAAATGCTCATAAACAATTTGGTCACACTGGATAACACTTGCTAGAGTGAAATGCTCATAAACAATTTGGCCACACTGGATAACACTTGCTAGAGTGAAATGCTCATTAACAATTTGGCCACACTGGATAACACTTGCTAGAGTGAAATGCTCATAAACAATTTGGCCACACTGGATAACACTTGCTAGAGTGAAGTGCTCATAAACAATTTGGCCACACTGGATAACACTTGCTAGAGTGAAATGCTCATAAACAATTTGGCCACACTGGATAACACTTGCTAGAGTGAAATGCTCATAAACAATTTGGCCACACTGGATAACACTTGCTAGAGTGAAATGCTCATAAACAATTTGGTCACACTGGATAATACTTGCTAGAGTGAAGTGCTCATAAACAATTTGGCCACACTGGATAACACTTGCTAGAGTGAAATGCTCATAAACAATTTGGCCACACTGGATAACACTTGCTAGAGTGAAATGCTCATAAACAATTTGGCCACACTGGATAACACTTGCTAGAGTGAAATGCTCATAAACAATTTGGCCACACTGGATAACACTTGCTAGAGTGAAATGCTCATAAACAATTTGGCCACACTGGATAACACTTGCTAGAGTGAAATGCTCATAAACAATTTGGCCACACTGGATAACACTTGCTAGAGTGAAATGCTCATAACCAATTTGGCCACACTGGATAACACTTGCTTGAGTGAAATGCTCATAAACAATTTGGTCACACTGGATAACACTTGCTAGAGTGAAATGCTCATAAACAATTTGGCCACACTGGATAACACTTGCTAGAGTGAAATGCTCATAAACAATTTGGCCACACTGGATAACACTTGCTAGAGTGAAATGCTCATTAACAATTTGGCCACACTGGATAACACTTGCTAGAGTGAAATGCTCATAAACAATTTGGCCACACTGGATAACACTTGCTAGAGTTAAGTGCTCATAAACAATTTGGCCACACTGGATAACACTTGCTAGAGTGAAATGCTCATAAACAATTTGGCCACACTGGATAACACTTGCTAGAGTGAAATGCTCATAAACAATTTGGCCACACTGGATAACACTTGCTAGAGTGAAATGCTCATAAACAATTTGGTCACACTGGATAACACTTGCTAGAGTGAAATGCTCATAAACAATTTGGCCACACTGGATAACACTTGCTAGAGTGAAATGCTCATAAACTATTTGGCCACACTGGATAACACTTGCTAGAGTGAAATGCTCATAAACAATTTGGCCACACTGGATAACACTTGCTAGAGTGAAATGCTCATAACCAATTTGGCCACACTGGATAACACTTGCTAGAGTGAAATGCTCATAAACAATTTGGTCACACTGGATAACACTTGCTAGAGTGAAGTGCTCATAAACAATTTGGCCACACTGGATAACACTTGCTAGAGTGAAATGCTCATAAACAATTTGGCCACACTGGATAACACTTGCTAGAGTGAAATGCTCATAAACAATTTGGCCACACTGGATAACACTTGCTAGAGTGAAATGCTCATAAACAATTTGGCCACACTGGATAACACTTGCTAGAGTGAAATGCTCATAAACAATTTGGCCACACTGGATAACACTTGCTAGAGTGAAATGCTCATAAACAATTTGGCCACACTGGATAACACTTGCTAGAGTGAAATGCTCATTAACAATTTGGCCACACTGGATAACACTTGCTAGAGTGAAATGCTCATAAACAATTTGGCCACACTGGATAACACTTGCTAGAGTGAAATGCTCATAAACAATTTGGCCACACTGGATAACACTTGCTAGAGTGAAATGCTCATAAACAATTTGGCCACACTGGATAACACTTGCTAGAGTGAAATGCTCATAAACAATTTGGCCACACTGGATAACACTTGCTAGAGTGAAATGCTCATAAACAATTTGGCCACACTGGATAACACTTGCTAGAGTGAAATGCTCATAAACAATTTGGCCACACTGGATAACACTTGCTAGAGTGTAATGCTCATAAACAATTTGGCCACACTGGATAACACTTGCTAGAGTGAAATGCTCATAAACAATTTGGCCACACTGGATAACACTTGCTAGAGTGAAATGCTCAAAAACAATTTGGCCACACTGGATAACACTTGCTAGAGTGAAATGCTCATTAACAATTTGGCCACACTGGATAACACTTGCTAGAGTGAAATGCTCATAAACAATTTGGCCACACTGGATAACACTTGCTAGAGTGAAATGCTCATAAACAATTTGGCCACACTGGATAACACTTGCTAGAGTGAAATGCTCATAAACAATTTGGCCACACTGGATAACACTTGCTAGAGTGAAATGCTCATAAACAATTTGGCCACACTGGATAACACTTGCTAGAGTGAAATGCTCATAAACAATTTGGCCACACTGGATAACACTTGCTAGAGTGAAATGCTCATAAACAATTTGGCCACACTGGATAACACTTGCTAGAGTGAAATGCTCATAAACAATTTGGCCACACTGGATAACACTTGCTAGAGTGAAATGCTCATAAACAATTTGGCCACACTGGATAACACTTGCTAGAGTGAAATGCTCATAAACAATTTGGCCACACTGGATAACACTTGCTAGAGTGAAATGCTCATAAACAATTTGGCCACACTGGATAACACTTGCTAGAGTGAAATGCTCATAAACAATTTGGCCACACTGGATAACACTTGCTAGAGTGAAATGCTCATAAACAATTTGGCCACACTGGATAACACTTGCTAGAGTGAAATGCTCATAAACAATTTGGCCACACTGGATAACACTTGCTAGAGTGAAATGCTCATAAACAATTTGGCCACACTGGATAACACTTGCTAGAGTGAAATGCTCATAAACAATTTGGCCACACTGGATAACACTTGCTAGAGTGAAATGCTCATAAACAATTTGGCCACACTGGATAACACTTGCTAGAGTGAAATGCTCATAAACAATTTGGCCACACTGGATAACACTTGCTAGAGTGAAATGCTCATAAACAATTTGGCCACACTGGATAACACTTGCTAGAGTGAAATGCTCATAAACAATTTGGCCACACTGGATAACACTTGCTAGAGTGAAATGCTCATAAACAATTTGGCCACACTGGATAACACTTGCTAGAGTGAAATGCTCATAAACAATTTGGCCACACTGGATAACACTTGCTAGAGTGAAATGCTCATAAACAATTTGGCCACACTGGATAACACTTGCTAGAGTGAAATGCTCATAAACAATTTGGCCACACTGGATAACACTTGCTAGAGTGAAATGCTCATAAACAATTTGGCCACACTGGATAACACTTGCTAGAGTGAAATGCTCATAAACAATTTGGCCACACTGGATAACACTTGCCAGAGTCAAATGCTCATAAACAATTTGGCCACACTGGATAACACTGCTAGAGTGAAATGCTCATAAACAATTTGGCCACACTGGATAACACTTGCTAGAGTGAAATGCTCATAAACAATTTGGCCACACTGGATAACACTTGCCAGAGTCAAATGCTCATAAACAATTTGGCCACACTGGATAACACTTGCTAGAGTGAAATGCTCATAAACAATTTGGCCACACTGGATAACACTTGCTAGAGTGAAATGCTCATAAACAATTTGGCCACACTGGATAACACTTGCTAGAGTGAAATGCTCATAAACAATTTGGCCACACTGGATAACACTGCTAGAGTGAAATGCTCATAAACAATTTGGCCACACTGGATAACACTTGCTAGCTTGAAATGCTCATAAACAATTTGGCCACACTGGATAACACTTGCCAGAGTCAAATGCTCATAAACAATTTGGCCACACTGGATAACACTTGCTAGAGTGAAATGCTCATAAACAATTTGGCCACACTGGATAACACTTGCTAGAGTGAAATGCTCATAAACAATTTGGCCACACTGGATAACACTTGCTAGAGTGAAATGCTCATAAACAATTTGGCCACACTGGATAACACTTGCTAGAGTGAAATGCTCATAAACAATTTGTTTTTGGTAACTTGTTGCATAACACGTAAGAATTAAGGCTGCAATCAGCGTGATAAGAAACTAGAGATACCACTTCTGTATAAAAAATAATAACTTTATTTTGAACAGACGATTATTGACCACAAAATGAAGTCACAATATATTTTTAGAAAAGGGAAGTATATAAGTAAAACCAATACTGATATATAGATTTGAAAGAATATGAAGTGAATATATGTATATGTATATTTATATTTATATATCTAAATCTAAAAATTAAAACAATATGAATTAAATTTATATGGATCAGTTTGATTCGTGAAGGGATCGAATTTTACTTACAAAAGACAAGCTAAAGAGTTCATATATATATATATATATATATATATATATATATATATATATATATATATATATATATATATATGGGAAGAGAAGGATGAAGGTAATCCGATGTGATGGGAAAAGGAAAAAGGAAAACCAAAAAATGGATGTTTTTTATGTGTACATCAACGTTTCGTCTTTATTTATAAGACTTCATCAGGATGATGATATAGAGAAAAAAAATGTCATGCAAGTACAGATACATGTAGGGTAGACATATTGGGAGGAAAAATAAAATAAAATAATGTATAATGTTAATAAAATTATATATATATACATATTTGTGCAATTAACCAGCATACCTTATCTTATGCATGTTGTGTTAAACAGTAGCGCCAGCTTCTGTTTATTTAATTTTTGATTCGTTTTTTCGATTCGTCGCACGACCGATTTGGTATTGTCGTCCATGTTGTATTAAAAATCGCCATATTTTCGCGAACGTTTTCGACCGACGTCGGTCATCTTCAGGCAGATGAATGAGTATGCAAAATAAAAGATTGGTGAATTTATTAAGAAGACGTTTTTAAAAAACATTTCCATACCACTTACCCAACACTTCAACATACCTTCGCCCCCTCATAACGAGCATGGTTGATACTAGGTTTATTTACTCGAATAAACAACGCTTCCATTATGGGGAGACGAATACTGCGAAAATATGGCGATTTAACCTTTCTTTGCTCAGAAAGAAGACTTATACATTCGTTGATAATTTCAGGAGTTTTAATTTTCTGGAGAGAAACATTAACTTAGAGAGAGACTAAATTTCGCTTAACTAACTGTCTACTTTATACACTTGCAAAAGTTTAGGCATATTATTTATCTTATTAAGGTATAAATTAATGAACGCGACGAACCGATATCTTGGGTAAGCATATTTTGCCTTGCGGCTATTTTAGCTTTTTAAAGTCTCACAGCATATTATTTCACGTCCGCCTAGCTTGGCTCCCATACGGATCTCTTCTCAAAAACATTTTCTTTCTTCCCAACGACAAAAAGCTTTACCACCTGTCACCTCCACACATATCCCTTATTTTGTCTAACCCAACTGGAGCTTTGGACTTCACTGGCTACTCTGGTGCCCCCTCAATGTAAATTCACTAGACAAACTCGACAATAAGCAAAATCCCATCCATTCACTGTGGAGGCCTCCAGATGCCGGAGAGCCTTCTACTCCAATATTTTCTTTCCTCGTGCTGCTGGCCTCTGGAACTCCCTCCCTGCTTCCTGTTTCCCCGACTGTACCGACATGTAGAGGTTTAAAACTAATGTAAACAGACATCTCGATGCACAGCTCCCAACTTAGGATGACATCCAACACCTACACTCTAATTCTCAGTAGCCCCTTACGTCTACAGTGGCGGCCTGCCTTGTTTGGGATGAAATGTGATTTAAAAAAAATGTAAACATATGTATTGTAAATTGCTCAGAAAGAACCTACGGATATCTTTTATACAGACTAGTACCTATACGTTTACTTTGGGTTGTGACCCTCGGGTCATCTATCTATAATTTATTTTCTGAGAACAACTTCATTTTCTCAAAGTTTATGTCACTATAACCCGTACTTAGATCGACCCTTGTCAACATTCATACTAGTTGACTCACTCTTATCCGACATAGGGCCCTCCATAATCTAACGCACACACGGCGTTTCTTGGAAATATATGAATATGCTTAAAGCCTTGAACTCCATATCATTTATATTATTATTATCATTTGCCTTCTATAAAATTTAAGTTATTCATAAAATAAAATAAATTAAAACGACATATTTCGTTTTTATGGATATCAAACGCAGAAGCAGACCCAACG
The DNA here is from genome assembly GCA_963556195.1 of Sepiola atlantica. Lineage (NCBI taxonomy): Eukaryota > Metazoa > Mollusca > Cephalopoda > Sepiida > Sepiolidae > Sepiola > Sepiola atlantica. The sequence continues at coordinate 19,632,270 of OY744552.1, read as the reverse complement.
ATGATGTGTGCAGTTTCAGAATATACATGCCTGTGGGCGTTTATCTCCCAAACTCTAAGAGTATTTGGCGAACAAACAAACAATTTGGAATTGAACACTTAGTGGGGGAATGGTGGTTTCTATTTAGCACTAAAGCAATACTTTTTCGTAAAAAGAATCGACTCCTCTAGGTTATCAGTATCATAAAAATATAAACAAATAACAAATGTCTTTTAAATACAGAGTATTGCATCACGCTATAAATTACAGCTTGTTGTTAACTTACCTAAAGTGCTCAATCTAGCGAGAGCTTTGAATAATTATTTATAAAAAATATTTTCAAATTAACCATATATATATATATATATATATATATATATATATATATATATATATATATATATATATATATATATATATATATTGCGTTAGCAGGAAACATCGATGTCTGTAGGTAATAAATAATTAATATTTATTTATAAATATTATTATAAGCCCCCTTCACCAAAGGCCGGGCACTCTGAGTGACTTTAATAACAAGCAGTACTAATAGCGAAATGCACGATCCGAATACGTTCGTTGATCAATCGAAACTGCTTGTGTAAATTCAGCCGCCGATTCGCTATTTACAAAGTTAAATTCCTCCCTAATTAATAACTAGTTTTCTATGGCCGAGGTTAAGAGCCTTGACTTCAAATCAGTGGCGATTTGTGATCGGGGTTCGCGCCCGCCGACCGTTGGGAATTGGCTTCCTGCATTGAAGATTGCGTTAGCATGAAACATCGATGTCTGTAGGTAATAAATAATTAATATTTATTTATAAATATTATAAATATTATATATATATATATATATATATATATATATATATATATATATATAACATGGCTACACATCCAGGACATTGTTCAGTCGTAGCTTTAATAAGCTGGACATGCTCTTGTTAAATAGAAAGAACAGTGGCGATCACTCCCTTTTATAACGGATTTACATTTACAGAAACTAATACAATACGTGTACTATATATATATATATATATATATATATATATATATATATATATATATATATATATATATATAGCATAAAATATAGGCATACGCCTAAGAGAATATGAACAAAACAATCTTTAATATATATATATATATATATATATATATATATATATATATATATATGAAAGGATAAAAAATCCGACGGTATGAAATTAAAGCTTTTTAGGTCTTCCGCTTATTCAATTTTAATTTCATATATATATATATATATATATATATATATATATATATATATATATATATATATATATACATATATATATATATATATACATATATTAAGATACATATACCTAATTTTATATATATGTTCCACCTAAATGGTAAAATTTGCAAAAACAATGAAGTCTGCTTGTTACTCACCATGTTGCCTAGAATATTTATTCCAATATCTAAAATGATTCATTCATTAGTTTAGAAGATTATCATGCATAACGAAATTATATATATATATATATATATATATATATATATATATATATATATATATATATATGTATGTATATTAAGGCAGCAAGTCATTATCTAAGCAGGCGTTGTTGAACATCACGGAACTTTCGCGTTTGTATATTTTCCTCGTGAGGTTCTCAAACCGTCGAGCCATCTTTCTGGTTTCAGGTGGCAATCCGTATAGTACTTCGCCGATAGTTTTTAATTCGGCCATTTTCTCGAACGCTTTCGACTTTCGTAGTCGTCTTCAGGATTAGGGTTTTGTTTGTTTTTTTTAAATTTAAATAAGAAGACTGGAGTTAGTGTTTTATAGTTATCGCACACACCCTCTTCTCTCTTTCACTCGGCCGTAGCGATAACTATAAAACACTAACTCCAGTCTTCTTATTTAAATTAAAAAAACAAAACAAAACCCTAATCCTGAAGACGACTACGAAAGTCGAAAGCGCTCGAGAAAATGGCCGAATTAAAAACTATCGGCGAAGTATTATACGGATTGACACCTGAAACCAGAAAGATGGCTCGACGGTTTGAGAACCTCACGAGGAAAATATACAAACGCGAAAGTTCCGTGATGTTCAACAACGCCTGCTTAGATATATATATATATATGCACATACCTAAGTTTATATATATGAACTCACTAAATGGTAATATTTGTAAAAAATAGTGTGCTTATAATACTCAACGTGTTCCATCAAGTATATATTTCAATATTTAACATTATGCGTTCATTAGTTTGGAAGATCATTTTGTATGATATATATATATATATATATATATATATATATATATATATATATATATATATATATATATATATATATGGAAATGAAAAGAGGAAAACCCAAAAAATATTATTTATGTATTCATCAAGGTTTCGTCTTTATTGTAAGACTTCTTCAGGATGAAGAAAAATCATACAAGCATCAACTTGATTTACCTGAAAGTGGCGAGTCTCAGCCGGTTTGTGAGTAAAAGAAAAAGAAAGAAGTCAGAAAGGCACCAAGGCTGCGCATCAGGTTTTAGGGGGGGAGGGATGAGCTGGGTTAAAATGAGTTCACTGCTTCAAGCCTTGAAAGAAAGGCCCTGTCTGGGTCATCGTGTCAAACGAACGTAGGGGCCGATGGTAGAAGGAGGAGAAAGTGTAACAATCAATTATACATAAGTGAAAGTTAATGCCACGTTTTGAATTAAAAAGGAAGGAAGAAAGAAAATAATTTCTATGTGAATGTAACCGCGTGAAAAGTTTTAAAAACTCAAAATATGATGAAAAACGAAAAGTGTGGCAAAAAGAGTGAGATAGAAGTTATATCTATTAGTTAATTTATTTATGTGTGAATGTATTTATTTATTCCTATTTATTTAATTATTTGTGTATTATTAATTAATCAATAATTATTAAATTATTCATGATCATATAAGTATATGCACATGTATTATGTATATATATATATATATGAAGCCATCCAACAAAGGATATAAGCGTCAACTAATATCTTATAATTAGTGAAACATCCGGATAAAAACTGAAGCTCAATATACTGGATAGAGCATTAATATAATAATATAAAATGAAGTAATAAAATAAGGTGTCAATCAAATTTTATTAGAATTCAAAGTCCAAGCAAAGTATCCTTAAGGATACTTTGCTTGAACTTTGAATTCTAATAAAATTTGATTGACACCTTATTTTATTACTTCATTTTATATTTTATTAGAATTCAAAGTTCAAGCAAAGTATCCTTAAGGATACTTTGCTTGAACTTTGAATTCTAATAAAATTTGATTGACACCGTATTTTATTACTTCATTTTATATTATAATATATATATATATATAATGTGTGTGTGTGTATATAATATGCACATAGGTGTATGCTCATACACCATGTGTGGAAAAACAACTTGATTATTTGGTAATATAGTGGGATAGATAAAATCGTGAGGTTTTCAGAGAGACGAGCTAAAGGATAAATTTAATTATATTACTCAGAAATGTTGACAGTGTACCTACTAATCTAAAACTTAATTGCCCACACATGTGAGTGAACATATACATGTGTAGGTGCACATGTACGAGCCACAAGTAGCTTTATATGTGAGAGTGATTTATTGAAAATACATAATTTATATAGACATTGTGCGAGATGTATGTGGAGAGAATGTGGTATCGGTTGGTTAGCTTGGATCTGATCTTAATTCTTGTTCAGCCATGATGAGTATGCTGAATATCGGAGATAAATTATAAAAACCATTACGTTGTTTGATGGTGTTGGAGTTTTTAATGAGTGCTGCTTCAAGGAGTCTGCGTCGAGATTTATTTGATATGAATTTAATGATTTTAGCCTTTTCAAAGTATAAATGAGTGGTCGTGTTATGCAGCGTGGGAGAAAAGCGCGTTAAGGGAGTTGCTATTTCTAATGTCTATTTTAATTTAATTTCCATTACTATCTTTATTCATATATATATAACTATATATATATATATATATATATATATATATATATATATATATATATATATATATATATATATATATATATAACTATATATATATATACATATATATATTATTATTATTATTATTTCATGTATAGATTATGTCTGAATGAGAAATTTTAAATCCTAAACTTTAAACCCCCTCTCAAAAAAAACTATTAAACTGTAGAAGTGAAATCGCAAACAACTGCCTGCACAGAATAAAATTAACCTCAGGTTAACAATACATAATAAATAAACAAATAAACAAATAAACAAATAAATAAATAAAAAAACTAAACTAAACCCTAAAAACTTTAAAAAACCTAAAATCTAAAACAGAAATACAAGCAAGCACGGGTTAATATAAGATCACCCATTATACTAACACAAGGACCGGGGATAGGCCACTCTATAGTAAACAGAACAATAGAATAAGAAATAGGAAGTAAAATAAACCGAACCTTTGTTTTATAAGAAGTCCAACGATTGGCTAAGATAACAACATAAACACTAGGATGAGTCACTCTATAGAAAACAGAACCATAGAATAGAAAATAAAAAGTAAAATCAACCGTGAGAAGCCCAACGATTGCCTAAGAAAACAACAAAGAATCTGATTAATTAACTAGCTAGACGTGTATAGATAAACACCCGGCAAAACTAGCTCCATGCAATTTAGCCTGACGATTTCATCCGGGAATGAAACGCGGAAGCCTCTGTGTAGCTTGATTGCCATCAATATATTTTCATAACTTATATATATATATATATATATATATATATATATATATATATATATAGAGAGAGAGAGAGAGAGAGAGAGAGAGAGAGAGAGAAGTATTAAACACACATCAGGCTGTTTTTCAACAGGAAAAATAATGAAAGAAAAACACTCACTGTGTTAATTTTCATGACAATTTATTTAGTTTTAACGACGAAAATCGATAAAATAAATAAAGGTTTCATGTGAAAGTTTAAATCTCTTTAATTTTTCGATGAATTGTTTTTTTTTAATAAATAAACTAAATATTATAAGGAACATAATCAACCGACTAGGTAAGGGTTAGTTTGGGGTAGTTAAGGGTTAAATTAAGGTAAGTTTAGGGTTAGTTTTAGGGTTAGGTAGGGTTAGTTAGGGTTAAGTAGGGTTAGGTAGGGTTAGGTAGGGTTAGTTAGGGTTAGTTAGGGTTAACAAAACAATTCGTTTTTTGTCCGGTTCGAAATACAATTCAATTATCGCCCGCGTGCCAGGAATTTTAAGATTTGATAAATTTACAGGTAAAGTTGTTTGCTTTTCGATCCTTGGCTAATTGCTTCGGAATTTTCTGGCTGTTTACGTAAACGGCTGGAAGATGCCGAACAAAAAGTCGGTTTTGTCTGGTTAAAAAGTTATACCAGTACACAAAATTCGCTTCAAATGATCGGGCACCGTTGAAATACTGACACCAAATGCCTTGGATATTTTTTTTGCACTGTCATGCTGGTTTTGTTTAACAAAGTCTTTCAAACGTTCATTGTCAAGAATGCATGGCCTTCGTCTACCTTTTTCTTCTTCTTTTTCTTCTTCTTTTTCTTATCCTTGTTCTTCTTCTTCTTCTTCTTCTTCAATACTGTCATTAGCACCACGGGATTCCCGAAATCACCTTCTTATTGTCCGAACAATTGCTATCAAACCTTCTTTGTCTTAAATGGTGATCTGCTAAAAGAATACGTATTTTCAGCAGATAAATACAACGAAAATGGTTACTCGTTCTGTCTTATGCTGTTTGGCCAAGAACTGTGTGATCATTTTACATTAATATCTATATATGTAAAAGCGAAGTTGTATGTATGTGTGTCGCGGAATCACAGTTAACCGGTTGACTCCAAAGCAAAACTAACCGCGGATTTAGAATCACCAACTTTGATCTGATGTTTTTACCGGTATCAGAAGTTCTTGAAGCTTGTTAAAACACATTATTCAAAATTAAAAATACGCAGCAATGTTCCCACATTTTTAGCCTTCCCTTTTTTTGGACCGAACAACACCTACTTATAACAATCGTTTATAACTTTAACGTCCAATCATCGTACGTGTTTGACGTATTGTTTTCTTCAAACTGAAAATATTTATGTTTTGAAGTTTTAAATAAATGTTCATTAATATATTTTTAATTTAATAAGAATTTTTAAATTTTATATTTATGTTTGTTTATTTATTTTAGACAATGGAATTATTTTAGATCTATTAAAATATCCGTACGCCGAACTGATTTAAGTAGGTTAAAAGGAAAACACTAATTTCGTTTGATCCATGGTTGTGTGGATAAAACGTTCGCCGTCAGTTCCATTGTTGTTAAAAGGACGAGTTCTTGCTGTGAATGTCTTACGAGGAGGAACCAGATATTGGAACTCAGTTGAGCATCTTCCATGGAAATAACGATAGAGTAGAGAGAGACTAACATGTATTAATAAGAATTTTTTAAATTCTATATTTATGTTTATTTATTTATTTTAGAAAATGGAACTATTTTAGATCTATTAAAACATCCGTACGCCGAACTGATTTAAGTAGGTTAAAGGGAAAACACTTAATTCAAAATAAAAACAAATAAATCTTTTCACTTTGAAGTATACAATACGTCAAACACGTACGATGATTGGACGTTAAAGTTATAAACGATTGTTATAAGTATGTGTTGTTCGGCGTACGGATGTTTTAATAGATCTAAAATAGTTCCATTTTCTAAAATAAATAAATAAACATAAACAATGTTGTTCCTGGGTTCGAATCTCATGATAGAATTGTTTTTGTTTTTTTTCTATAGCAATATCGATCATGATCATAAATCTGAATAGTTTTTGAATACAAAATGAATGAAAAATATCCAATAGATGTTCGCAATTTCTAATCTTATGTATAACATTCATGAAACCCAGTAAAGACAAGTAATTCAGCGAGTATTTATTAAAGTGAACCCCTACCCTAAAATCGACCATGTTTTATTAAGAATGCCTTTTGGCTAAGATCAAAGTGTAGTATCTGTTCCGATGGATACTGCACCCCATAGACTGGTATCATCTTGGCCTTCGGGTCTTGATTTACGCCGGTCTATGGGTCTGTCCTGTGCAGTTCTAGGAGGTCCACCCTCCCAGGCTTTGCCTCCCCTCTTTGGGTAGGAGTAAGTTTATTGCTTACTACCTGAGGCGCCCCTACCGGGGAATGCCGACGGGGCTGCCCAGGCAATTTTTAATGACCAGAGTGCTCAACTTCTCGAGTGCTGGTTTTTCTAATCCCACTTTCCCGACCTTGTGTCGCATCTTACCTTGTGGGAGGTAGATAAATAAAAACATCTTGGCCTTTTGGCTAAGATCAAAGTGTAGTATCTGTTCCGATGGATACTGCACCCCATAGACTGGCATTGTCTTGGCCTTCGGGGCTTGATTTACGTAGGTCTATGGGTCGGTCATATGCAGTTCTAAGAGGTCCACCCACCCAGGCTTTGCCTCCCCTCTTTGGGGAGGAGTAAGTTTATTGCTTACTGCCCGAGGCGCCTCTACCGGGGAATGCAATTTTTAAACCCCACTTTCCCGACCCGACCTTGGGTCACATCTTACTTGTGGGAGTAAGATAAAAACTGGCCTTGTGCCTAACTCCTGGAGAGGAGTAAATCAATACTCTATCGTTATTTCCATGGAAAATGCTCAACTGAGCTCCAATATCTGGTTCCTCCTGGTAAGACATCCACTGCAAGAACTCGTTTTTTCAACAACAAATGAAAAATACTTTTCTCTCCATATACCTAGCGCCAGCCGGAATTTCCAGGGGAACATCTTCTTTGCAAGGGGTTTCCTGTAGATTACAAAATAGTCGTCGTCTAATTGTCAACAAATAAATGTCATAAACTGCCCCAGAAGTAATCAAACCATCGGGTAATCATTACTATTACCGACATAAATTATTTTACAGTTGGCAAATTATTCCAAAACAACTTATTTAGTTTACCTACGCATTTGTGACCTATTTGCGTAAAACATATTCAATAGAAGTTTTAAGCCTTTAAACTTCGCGTAAATACCGATCATGAGCAAAGCGGCCATTTTCGTTTAGTCAGTAATGTAAACGAAATGGCTGCTTTGCTCAGAATCGGCATTTACGCGAATTTCACAGGCTTCTAACTTATATTAATTATTAAATTTTGAACGCAAATAGATCACAAATTAGTAGGTAAACCAAAATACATTGTATTTAACTTATTTCCCAACACTATTTCTTTTAAGATAATATATGTCGGTAATAGTTATGATTAAAAATTGTTTATATGTTTACATTCATGACGTAAATATATTTATATATGGATGCAGTTTTCAAAGTTTTAACAAGATGAACACACATGCGCAATAACATGTTTTTAATATGTTGTTATCGTTAAAAGCGACTCTACATTATACTGTGATATTTTTGTTTTTGCTTTTTCGGTTAAATGTAAAAGTTAGTGGTCAATAAAATCAACCCCAAAACAGTAATTTGTTTAAATCGATGTTACCCGGGACCAAAATCTGCCAGTATTTGTACAACCTTTCGGTTTCCAAACCGATGAACTACAAAAACCCGGGAAGTTTCGTTGGAGACGTTCGTGCCGTTAGCCAAGGTGACAACGTAAGTTTCACAGGAAAAAAACTCGTCTAACTACAACCACTGTAAATAGTTTCCCTGTCTTCCTATGGGTAACTTGAGCTAAACGGTACTTCCATGAGCAGAGTTTCTTTCCAATAACTACCCATCTGAGGAAACACAATGCAACGGGCTGCTTCCCAGATTACTACAACATTTCGGTAATAGTAATGATTGCCAAACCTAGTTTATAGTATTGAGTGTCCCTAAACTTTTATCTCATTAACCTCTATCCTCGAGTATCTCTTGGCCTTGATAAGTCGTGACCTAACAGTAAAAAATAACTCTGAACTTAGTGTCAGTGCTGGATGTTAATGAAGGGTATTATTAAGCGTCTAGAAGATGAGAGGTCTGCTAAAAACATACGTATTTTTCTAGCAAACAAACACAAGAAAAATGGTTACGTGTTCTGTCCTTTGCTATGTGGCCAAGAATTGGATGATCATTCTACGTTAAATATATTTCGTAAAGTGAACCGAACTCTAAAGTCTACAATATTTTATTAAGAAATAAAAATCAGGTATTTTTCTGTAAAATGAAAAAGGTGTGTCGTTCTCAGCGAGTGGTTTCAGCTAATTTACGTTCATGTTAAAGTCGACACAATAGTTAACTGGAAAACCGGTTTTTCAACTAAACTTTCAATCACCCCTTTTCTTTGATTGTCAATGAAGATGTGTTGTTTTATAAACACCTATTTATCTTTATCAGCTAGAATTCCTACGGCTCTAACACACATATAGCAATGTATACTGTTATATGTTTGATTAACCACGTGCAAGACGATGACTTGCAATGATTCTCTCTCTCTCTCTTATATATATATATATATATATATATATATATATATATAATATTAGTTTTGTTTATTATCTATGTACGTATACGTTTCGTCCTTTATAATCGGGACTTATCAGCATAGAGATATGACTATTCACTACTGGTCATGCGATTCGAAACCCCGGATTCCGACGCCAGAACCGCTCGGCCCAAGTTAAATAGCGAATAAACAGTGATAATTTGGCGGCTTGACCTCATTAGAGCGTTCTACTTAATGAAAGGAACGATGCACATATAGCTAGCGACGTCATGCTGTGTTAATACTACACTTACAGTGCGCTTCTAAACGGGTTTTCTAGGAGTTACAAATAATAAAAGTATATATATATATATATATATATATATATATATATATATATATATATATACATATATATACATATATATATATATTATTTTATCTATTCACATGAAATGTTATGAGAAGATACAATTTTGTATATATATATATATATATATATATATATATATATATATTATATATATATATTATATATATATATATATATATATATATATATATATATATTATATATATATATATATATATATATATATATATATACTATAATATATACTCTATATATATATATATATATATATAATTATATATATATATATATATATTATATATATATATATATATATATTTACCTTACAATAACTTTATATATATATATATATATATATATATATATATATATATATATATATATATGAGAGAGAGAGAGAGAGATAAACGATAGCCACCAAATGTTCATGACATTGTTTGCACTTACGTTATGCAAAACTTGAATATATATTCCAAAATTGAATATATATTCCAAAATTGAATATATATTTCAAAATTGAATATATATTTCAAAATTGAATATATATTCCAAAATTGAATATATATTTCAAAATTGAATATATATTTCAAAATTGAATATATATTCCAAAATTGAATATATATTTCAAAATTGAATATATATTTCAAAATTGAATATATATTCCAAAATTGAATATATATTTCAAAATTAAATATATATTTCAAAATTGAATATATATTCCAAAATTGAATATATATTTCAAAATTGAATATATTTTTCAAAATTGAATATATATTTCAAAATTGAATATATATTCCAAAATTGAATATATATTCCAAAATTGAATATATATTTCAAAATTGAATATATATTCCAAAATTGAATATATATTTCAAAATTGAATATATATTTCAAAATTGAATATATATTCCAAAATTGAATATATATTCCAAAATTGAATATATATTTCAAAATTTAATATATATTCTAAAATTGAATATATATTTCAAAATTGAATATATATTTCAAAATTGAATATATATTTCAAACTTGAATATATATTCCAAAATTGAATATATATTTCAAAATTGAATATATATTCCAAAATTGAATATATATTCCAAAATTGAATATATATTCCAAAATTCTAATGTCTAGGATCTTATTTCAGTTTCGATTTACATTCATTACTTGATCTTTATTCCAGAAAAATGTCAGCGTTCTTAATAAGAAATTCAAATACAACGAGTTTTGCTTAATTGGTGTCTAATAACTATTAAATCAAATCAAACTTAATGCAAATCTGAAATATTTGGATTTACAAATGAGAGGTTGTGGCCATATGATGTGTTAGTTTCTTTAAAATGATCAGTGAGAAATACGAGGAGTACCTGGAAATCAACGGAACATGCTTCTCAAGATATGCGTGGTATCACAACTCTTTATCGTGGCTAGACAAGCAGGTTTATACGGCTGAGATGGTAACGGATCATTTATTCGACAGTCCGGTTTTGTATCTACTACGCCATCCCCACAAGCCGTAAGGAAAGAACATCTTACTGTTTATATAAAAAAGATATGAGCTACCGAATAGTGCTTTATTCGTTTAAACGAAGAGCGTTTACATTATTGCTAATAAGAGCTGGTGATTTTCTACAGAAGGCGGCGAAACGCATATATATATATATATATATATATATATATATATATATATAGCAGTCTTCTTTGATATATGTCCGCATAGAAAGACATAAATAGACCTTACTTTCCCTCTTTTCATCGTGGTTGTTGAGTAGGCCTCATGGTTCTAGGTGTTGAGAAAGAAGTTGTTGACTTGGGTCTGGGGTTTCGAATCGTGTGATTAGCAGAACAATTATCCTCCACACTGATCATTCCCGAAACACATGTGTATGCGGATTAGAACATCTCTCTCTCTCTCTCTCTCTCTCTCCCTCTCTCTCTCTCTCTCTCTCTCTATATATATATATAGAGAGAGAGAGAGAGAGAGAGAGAGACAGACAGACAGACAGACAGACAGAGAGTTATGTACGCGTATATGTTTATATATTTATATGTACAGGATTTTATCTATAACAAATTAACCGGCCATCACAAATTTGGGAACACTGCTGCTATGCGACATGGGTAACAATGTGGGCTATATTTATTTTCATTTACTTTCATGTAAAGGGGGTATAAAAGAGTATAAAGCCTTTCGGGAAAAGTCAGATATCACCGATATTCGTAAAATTTTAACAATAGATATTAGACATCAATTAATAAATATTCCTCAAATGTCAGTATGTTTTATGTATTTTAAAGGGATTTTAGGGGGCATAATATCGACACGGCCGTGAATTACGAAATATAGTAAACTAATGCCGGTGCACTAAGTCGAGATTTTCTGGTGATGTCATTGATAGTGGTTATCACTCCCACTAGGACCGGAAGTGAGCCGTAACTTTACGCGCATGCGTCCATCTGTAATCAGAGACTCAATTCCATAAGATTATTAATTAACTTGTTCCTGCTATTGTGACTTTATTCCCCTGTCGAGAACCCGGCTACCCTCCTAAATTAGCCAACCTTTTGGCTAAGATCAAAGTGTAGTATCTGTTCCGATGGATACTGCACCCCATACTGGTATTGTCTTGGCCTTCGGGACTTGATTTACGCTGGTCTATGGGTCTGTCCTGTGCAGTTCTAGGAGGTCCACCTTCCCAGGCTTCGCCTGCCCTCTTTTGGGAGAAGTAAGTTTATTGCTTACTGCCTGAGGCGCCCCTACCGGGGAATGCCGACGGGGCTGCCCAGGCAATTTTTAAACCCCACTTTCCCGACCCGACCTTGGGTCACATCTTACTTGTGGGAGTAAGATAAAAACTGGCCTTGTGCCTAACTCCTGGAGAGGAGTAAATCAATACCCTCCTAAGGATTATTCATTCTTTGGAAATCATTGATAACTTTTTTCTTTTTTTAAAACGTATTTCCTTTTTATAGATGCCAAGCGTGAAATACAATTAAAAGAAAATCTAACATTAATCCAAAGATTAAGGCATTGCATTATATTACGACGCCCGTGATTAAAGTTCGAATTTCAAGTTTTAAAAAAAATAAATTAGAATTTGTTTCGAGATAAAACAAACAATTTTAGACTAATTGATAAGTTTCATCCAAAATCTGCCCACAAAAACATGACTTTTTAATTAATTTCAATTAATTAATTATTTGAAATTATTGATTTTGTGATACTTTAATGAATTCGTAGCCTTTTATGTTTGAATTATTTTTAAGGTAAACAAATAAAAAACATCATTTATTATTTTTTGGGGAAATGAGAGCAATTATTCCAAAACAAAACAAAATAAAAACACATTTTAATTAAATACTCTCTCCCACGTCGCAAGTGCATCGAAAGCGCTATAATACTTCTCTAATCACCACCTAACGTAAACCTCAGACTCTGATATTATTACTTAAGCAAACATCTGTTAAAAACCGCACTGAAACAATGCAATATATTGCGCCAATGCGATCCCGGTTAAAGTAACTTTTCGTTTTTACTATACTTCATCCATATATTTCTACTTCTTTTCCTCATTCTTCCTTTTTCCTCCCCCTCCCTCTTTTTCCCATTTTCATTATTATTTCTTTTATCTCTTGGTGCTGTCTTCTTTTTCCTATGTTTTTTTTTTACCGTTATTGAATAAATTTAAAATCTTTTTTTCGGAAGACGTTCGTTTATCCTAACGAAACCGGTAAAATCTCTCGTTTCTTGATTATATTTTCCTGTATTTAAATTTGTTATTTCCGTTTGTCTTTTTCACACACACACACACACACACACACACACACACACACACACACACACACATATATATATATATATATATATATATATATATATATATATATATATAAGCAGACTTTGTTAAACAACCTGTAATTTTAATGTTTGTATAGCGTTTTTGTGAGGTTTTCGAATCGTCGATTCGGGTGGTAGTTTATATACTATTTCGCCAATATATATATATATATATATATATATATATATATATATATATATATATATATATATATATCCAGATCATCTACCTTGTTTTTTATACAAGCACTGAAGATAGCCTTCCCAAGAAATAATTTCTTTCGCACATATTTATCTCTCTTCCTTCATTTATCTTCTAAAATCGTCCAATAAATTCGGCACGAACTATTAAGTTGCACGTTTATTTGTTTATTTTTTCTCCTTCTTGTGCGCTTATAATTGTCCGTTAATTTAATATTTATTTATAAATATTATATATATATATATATATATATATATATATATATATATATATATATATATATATATATATATATATGTAACTCACATAAAAATAATTAGAATGTAACTCCCATGATAATAATAAAGCTAATGGCTACATTGATTTTACCAGCACTACCCTATCCTTCCGTCTAACCATGCATCTTATAAACTCTAGCTCAATTTACCAACATGTACAAAAACATAACTGCCCTCCCTCTGATTTAAGAAAAATTCTAGTTAATAACACTACAATTATACATTCCGAAACCAATTATAAAAAATTAAAAGTACTCGAAGCTATCTACATAAAACACAAGAACCTAAAATTAACAACATCGAATATGAAACCAGTGGTAACATTTTAAAATGTTTAACGTAATGCGATTTTTTTCTGTGGAGCCATCCAGCGTTGCTAAATTTAAATTGCCAACGACGTTCTGGAGCAATGCGAAAAACGTTATATGAGCGTTTCTCCAGCGTCTTTTTAACATTCTGTTCTTTCTCCAGCTTTTTTGTTCATTTGCTTTTGAAACCTGAAGATGATTCTACGAAGAATCGAAAACGTTCGTGAAACATGTGAAACCTATGGAAGATTTATGAATTATTTTATTTTATAACAAAAAAAAACCCAGAAAAATTGAAAAAATAAAAAAGGTATAATTAAACAGACGAATTCTCTTATTTTTAACAATGTTTGCATATATATATATATATATATATATATATATATATATATATATATATATATATATATATATATATTCTTTAAGACACGTATTATTAAAAATAACCGACAATTTTTGTCTGGTTATTTTAGTGTTGATCCCTTCAATTTTCCGGATTAAAATCTTAATCTCGGAAGGAAATTGGCTGATGAAACTGCGGTGATATACATGTTGGTCCAGAGTACTTTCTGACCCGTCTGGGTCCATCGTCAGTGGAATAATGACAAACAGGTAAAGACCTGGAGTGAGATTTATAATGTATGAAAAACAAAGTGGAAAAAAACAAAATAAATCAGGCAAAAAAAAAAACAAAAAAAAAAAACAAAGGATTGATCGGTTTCGTTCGGATCAACGAACCTCTTCAGAAAAAGTGAAGATTTGAAATTTCTTTAAATAAAACGACCGGTTGGTTTTGTTGCTTTAAAAAAAATTCAAATCTCGGTTAATTTTTCTGTTTTTCTCACACGCATGCACGCACCTCCTCACTTAACTTGATATTGACAATTGTCAACTGTGCACTTTATATATAAGTTTACAGATTAGTATTCATTTGTATGTGTAAGTGTGTGTGTGTGTATTTATGTATGCACATGTGTATGTGTGTGCATGCGTAGATGTGTGCGTATATTTATATTTATGTTTACAGAAACACTGCTAATCACTGAATTTTAGATATAGACCCCTAAAAACATATTGCCTATCAGACGGACTTAAATTGTATTTATCCTGTGGGCATTAGTTTCTCTCTTCTCTTTTTTCTTTTTCTTTCTCCTCATGTCCTGTCTCTTTCTTTCATCATCCATTCCAGATGTGTGTCAGATATGTGTGTCAGCCGCCGGCGTTCAAAGAGAACACCCCCACACACGGAGCAGACAGTTTTAACTTAAGGACTCCCCTTTTTTCTTATTCCCTATTCTTCTTTTCATTTCTGATACATGTGTACCGGAAACAAAACAGACAACAAGAACTCCCAATATATGACCTTGCGAGTCAACACTTTGTGGCCGGTTTGTGAAATAATAAAAATAATATTACTTTTAGTTAGCCATTTTCAAGAACTCTGTTGACACCTCATAAAAGGCTTGAAGAAAGGAATGGTTCCCGAAAATTTCTTACAGACTATACACAAAAAACAACAAGAACTGATATTGGAATTTACTTTACTTTGCTTCTAAAATCGTCCAATTAATTCGGCACGAAATTGTAAGTTGCCTGTTTACTTATTTATTTTGTCTTCATTCTTAGCTTTTTATTCACTATTATTTTACTTTTTTCCAACTTGTGCGCTTATGATTTTCTTTTTACGGATTACACTTATATATATATATATATATATATATATATATATATATATATATATATAAATGTAAAAATGAAAATGGAATTAAGGATAAGCAAATCAACAACTAGCAAAAATAAACTCAAAAACACATATTGAATAGTTCTACCAAAATATTTCGATTGTTAAAATACAATCATCATCAATTGGTAACAGAACTCTAATTAAAAACAGAAAAGTTTTTAAATTTATACAAAGAACGTAATTTGGGGAAAATATAGTCACGTGTAATAAACAGTAGAAAGGGAGAAAGAAAGAAAGAAATGTTAAAAAGAAAAAGAAAAAGAAAGAAAGAACAACATCAGCAGTTGGCATATAAACGCCGATCGGAAACGCCGTAAGTTAATCAATTAGTAGTAATTTAAAATGACAGCAAGGAATTAAACCAATAAGGAGTTTTTGAGTTTATTTTTGCTAGTTGTTGATTTGCTTATCCTTTATTCCATTTTTATTTTTACATTTTGTCTGAAACATTGTTTCTTTTATTCCTCATATATATATATATATATATATATATATATATATATATATATATATATATATATATATATATATATATAAATATATATATATATACATATATATATATATATATATATATAATCTAATCATAAAGCAAACGTGGACACGATTCTTTCTCTGTCTCTCTCTCTCTCTCTCTCTCTCTCTCTATATATATATATATATATATATATATATATATATATATATATATATATATATATATATATATATATATATATATATATATATTGTGAGTTTTTATAAAAATATTTAGGTACACACTCTTTATAATCTCCGAAAATGTTTCATACTGAAAGAGATTTTTAGTCTTGTTTTGAATGAAAGTCTGTCGAGACTAACTCGACTGGTTTTGAGTCCTAAATGACCATTTGAAAATTCTTTTCAAGTTTCGATTTGCAACGACTTGGGGGGGGGGTCAAGTTATATGTCATATGTCAACTTTTGATGTGACTCTTTTCATGCCTTTTTTACTTCCCGTTATTTTTATCAAGCCTTCTTAAGCTTTTCTCATCTTTAGTTTTTCGGATAAATATTTGTTTCTATTACTATTAAATGAATAAACTCTCTGATGATCAACGATGTTTAACTAAAGACTATATATTTTTTCTTAACTGAGCTGTGAAACGCGCGTAAGAAAAAATTAAAAATTGGAAAAAAAAAAGAAATATACATTTTGAGTGTAAGACGAAGGAAAAAATATAGGCATTTGTCGAAATCAGAAAATTAAGAAATTAAAAAATACAGGCATTTGTCGAAATCAGAAAATAAAGCAATTAAAAAAAAATACAGGCATTTGTCGAAATCAGAAAATAAAGAAATTAAAAAAATACAGGTATTTGTCGAAATCAGAAAATAAAGAAATTGAAAAAATACAGGCATTCGTCGAAATCAGAAAATAAAGAAATTAAAAAAATACAGGCATTTGTCGAAATCAGAAAATAAAGAAATTGAAAAAATACAGGCATTTGTCGAAATCAGAAAATAAAGAAATTAAAAAAATACAGGCATTTGTCGAAATCAGAAAATAAAGCAATTAAAAAAATACAGGCATTTGTCGAAATCAGAAAATAAAGAAATTAAAAAAATACAGGCATTTGTCGAAATCAGAAAATAAAGAAATTGAAAAAATACAGGCATTCGTCGAAATCAGAAAATAAATAAATTGAAAAAATACAGGCATTTGTCGAAATCAGAAAATAAAGTAATTGAAAAAATACAGGTATTCGTTGAAATCAGAAAATAAAGAAATTGAAAAAATACAGGTATTCGTCGAAATCAGTAAATAAAGAAATTGAAAAAATACAGGTATTCGTCGAAATCAGAAAATAAAGAAATTGAAAAAATACAGGCATTTGTCGAAATCAGAAAATAAAGAAATTGAAAACGTAAATAGATTAAAATTATGCTTATCGATTGATTTTTCTTTTAGTCATTGGAATGTAACTAAAAATTATATATATATATATATATATATATATATATATATATATATATATACGGTTAATGCAACAAAAGATATAAGAGGCAACTAATATCTTTAATTAGTGAACAGCCGGATAAAAGTGAAGCTCAATATACTGGATAGAGCATTAATAGCAATAGATAAAGTGAAATAATAAAATAAGGTGAGAATCACATTTTATTAGAAGTCAATGATCAAGCAAAGTACTTTAAAGTCCTTAACTCATGAGTTTTCAAAGAAAATCTTCTCCTTGAATTCTAATAAAATTTAATTCGCACCTTATTTTATTCTTTCACTTTATCTAGTGCTATATATATATATATATATATATATATATATATATATATATATATATGTATACATTTTCTCGTTTGGTGATTATTTTGGGTGATATTCTCGATGCGTCGAGCAAGTTTTTCGATACGACCCCACAGGCAAAATATTTATGCAAATACACGTCGTCTCGATGGATCACCCAGCGGCCCACATTCGCCGGATACTACATGACACACATCGAATATAAAATCTTTTCAAACATAACAACTAAGCCAAATATATACACTAGATACGTAAATGATATCTTCATTGCCAAAGAATCCTTTGAAAATATAAAATAAAACTCTTTGAAACCCACTCAGTCCTTACATTTACACATGAATTAAACATTCACAAGTCCCCTTATTAGACTACTACGCAATACATTACGTCATCATATCAATACCTACAAATAAAACCGCAGCCTCTTCAACTATCACAGTGAATGCTCACAGAATATAAAATAGTTCATAACCGAAAATATATTATAAAATAGTTCATAACCGAAAATATTTTATAAAATAGTTCATAACCGAAAATATATTATCAAATAGTTCATAACCGAAAATATATTATAAAATAGTTCATAACCGAAAATATATTATAAAATAGTTCATGACCGAAAATATATTATAAAATAGTTCATAACCGAAAATATATTATAAAATAGTTCATAACCGAAAATATTTTATAAAATAGTTCATAACCGAAAATATATTATCAAATAGTTCATAACCGAAAATATTTTATAAAATAGTTCATAACCGAAAATATATTATAAAATAGTTCATAACCGAAAATATATTATAAAATAGTTCATGACTGAAAATATATTATAAAATAGTTCATGACCGAAAATATATTATAAAATATTTCATAACCGAAAATATATTATAAAATAGTTCATAACCGAAAATATATTATAAAATAGTTCATAACCGAAAATATTTTATAAAATAGTTTATAACCGAAAATATATTATAAAATAGTTCATAACCGAAAATATATTATCAAATAGTTCATAACCGAAAATATATTATAAAATAGTTAATAACCGAAAATATATTATAAAATAGTTCATGACCGAAAATATATTATCAAATAGTTCATGACCGAAAATATATTATAAAATAGTTCATGACTGAAAATATATTATAAAATAGTTCATAACCGAAAATATATTATAAAATACTTCATAACAGAAAATATATTATAAAATAGTTCATAACCGAAAATATATTATAAAATAGTTCATGACCGAAAATATATTATCAAATAGTTCATGACCGAAAATATATTATAAAATATTTCATAACCGAAAATATATTATAAAATAGTTCATAACCGAAAATATATTATAAAATATTTCATAACCGAAAATATATTATAAAATAGTTCATGACCGAAAATATATTATCAAATAGTTCATGACCGAAAATATATTATAAAATATTTCATAACCGAAAATATATTATAAAATAGTTCATAACCGAAAATATATTATAAAATAGTTCATAACCGAAAATATATTATAAAATAGTTCATGACCGAAAATATATTATAAAATATTTCATAACCGAAAATATATTATAAAATAGTTCATAACCGAAAATATATTATAAAATAGTTCATAACCGAAAATATTTTATAAAATAGTTTATAACCGAAAATATATTATAAAATAGTTCATAACCGAAAATATATTATCAAATAGTTCATAACCGAAAATATATTATAAAATAGTTAATAACCGAAAATATATTATAAAATAGTTCATAACCGAAAATATTTTATAAAATAGTTTATAACCGAAAATATATTATAAAATAGTTCATAACCGAAAATATATTATAAAATAGTTCATAACCGAAAATATATTATAAAATAGTTCATAACCGAAAATATTTTATAAAATAGTTCATAACCGAAAATATATTATCAAGAACTAACTAACATAAAATCAACACTAATCATAACAATTTCCGTAATAGAATAGTTCACCAACAAATAAAATTATATATGCAATCCATACACGATAAAAACAACAACAAAACCCATACAAAAAAATTACACTTTCCACCTATATACGTCTAATTTAATAATAAAAATAATCACACGATTAACTATACCCTAAGCCAAACTACCGTAATATATAAGTTGATATGCCCCTTTGAGGAATGTTTTCCTACAAACCAAACAGAACAAATATATAGTAACTATATTGGCTACACAACAACAACTCTCTCTCCCGACGTCTTACCTATCATCTTTTCGACATCAGCGCAATTTAATGCCACATCACTTCATGTGACAAAGTTTCTATTATACCATCAGTATAGAATTAGGCAAGCACGCTCTACTGAGGATATCCTAACGGTCATCTCTGAACGCATATACCATACACTCGACAAGGCAGGTGAAGCTAGGACATTAGCGCTTGATATACCCAAAACCTTTGACAAGGTCTTCCATAAAGGTCTTCTCATAAAATTAATTTATATTGTATTACTGGACGAATATTTAATATAATTAAATCCTTCCTATCTAACAGAAAAATCCAGGTTGTTCTCTATGGCCATTCATCCAAATAACATGACATAAATGCAGGTATACACTAGGTATCGATCCTTGGACTTTTATTGTTCCTGATTTTCATAAACAACTTGCCTGATGACATTGTGTCTGAGATGGGTATATTTGCTGACGACATTACGCTCTACTCTCGTCATGTGAGTAAAACGGAGGTGCACATATCCGAGGCAATGGATGAATCCTTAGAAAGTGACCTCCAGGCTGTAGTGGATTGGGGGCATAAATGGGTGGTAACATTTAATGCCGCAAAGACAAAACAACTTTCCTTCAATAACTACAAGAAACCTCTGCAACCACCGATTGCCATGACAAATAACACCCTACCTGAGAATCAAACGTTCACACTCCTCGGTCTAACATTCACAGGTAACAAATACATAGAAGACATTGCTAAGGTTTCTGCAAAGACGGTGGGCACACTCTACCGTGCTAGAAAACCTCTCAGCCCTTAATGGCGGCCTGCCTTTTTTGGGGTGAACTACGTTAAAAAAAAAATTTTAATCCAATATTAACAAAATAGGTTTCAATACCGGTACTAACATATTAAATGAATTCCATAATTTAAAATAATAAAGTAATAAATATACAAAAATAAATAAATTAAATATAAAAATAAAATAAAATATAACTAAACTAAAGTAATAAATACACAAATGAAAAATAAATAATAGACTCAACCACACCCCTTTCTTTTATTCAACTATCTCTTGTTCTACCAAAAATCTCCAAGAAAATTATAAAACCCCACAATAACTCAAGTCTTCTTAAAAATAAAAACCTGAATTGTTGATAGTAAGTTATTTTTACACTTGTTGTTATTTTCAAGCTCGTTGTTATTTGATCCTGTTTTTATATCCTGCTGCTGCTGCTGCTGCTGCTGTTGCTGTTGTTGTTGTTGTTGTAGTATTTTTTTTTTTTTTTTTTTTAATTCTTGTTGTTTTGCCTTGAACTTTTTACCCATTTTTTTTTTCCTGTTGAAATTTTTTTTATTCATCTCTGTTGTCATCTGTTTTGATAACGGTGTTTACCTGTTATGGCGATGGCTACTGGTAGCCTGATGCCTCAAGACCAGATAGATTTTACGGAGGATCACCTCTCCCTCCCCAACCTGGAGTATCCGAATGGAGCAAACCTCCTAAAGTAAAAATAAATGTTCAAGAATTTTTGGAGAAAGCGAAAAAGTGCCTTCTTCTAGTGACTGAGCAAGGTCTTCTTGTCGACCTCCCGAAGTTGAGTTAAAGATTGTGGCCAAAGTTTTAGCCAATCGTCTGCAAGTTATTTTGGCTGGTCTAATTAGCCCTGAACAGACTTGTGCTGTAAAGGTAAGGACCATTCAATATACTTTGATAATAGATAAAGTCGAAATAGAAACATAGATCAGTCCAAAGCATTCGATAGGGTTGACTATCGTTACTTGGAGGTGTTGCATACCTTAGATTTCTCCCTCGCTTGTAGAGGGCGGTCGGGTCGTCTAGTGGATGAATTCTTTCTTCTCTGCCGTAAACCACGCCGTCCGTTGTCTGCAACAAAAGCCATGACGCACTCCGAAGACAAACTCTTCTTTTAAATGTAACACATTTTATTACGAGCGTTGTTATTTCAACTGGTAGTCATTCGCCACGTCGAGAGAGAGGGAGAGAGCAAATCCTACTTTATCGTAGTTAGTTAATTATGTTTCTTAACCATTCATAGAGAGGGGGGGAAAGGATTTCTCGCGCTTGTCTTCCCTTAAGGGAAATATTTCCCTTAGTTTTACATCGTGAATCGCACGTCCTCTCGGTTCGCCTTCCGAATCAGACTGACTAAAAACTCGCTTCTCACGAGAACGAGTGACGTCACGGATCCTCTCTTTCCCACGCAAGGCTCGCGACGTCACAGAGCCTCTCACAGGTGCAGACTGACCCGTGATCTGGGGTCTCGTCACACGGTAACCTTGTCACGCCTGTTAGCTCTGACTGTGAGAACAGGCCCTAATCTGCACTCGACTGCACCCGCGCTAATTCGCACAAGTCAAACCAACGATTCCCAACAGATACGTCCATTCCCATAGGGCCATTATCCAACAGGAGACTGTTTTGTCTTCGGCCGGTTTTGGGCCGCAATTTCGCCTTTAGATTCGCCTCTTGTATGCGAATCACAGTGTGCTGGTAGGGATGATCGGTCTGAGGGTAAATCCGGTCCTACGCGGGATTACTTTGCTTGCATCACATTAAGATACTCAGCCTTTGTCGACGATTTAACTGTGCTTGTTTCGAGCAGTGCCGAGATTGGTGTCGTCGACAGAGAAATCAGAATGTTTGAAACGATAACAGGACCAAAATAAACTATAACAAGTACGTGGGCTTGTGCATTGGTGCTTGGAAGGGTGTGTCTCTACCTGGACTGACGTGCCTTGCAAGCTACTCGGCGTCTGGTTAGGTCCTGATCTTTAGCTGGAGAAAAAAAATAGTCGGAAGTATTAAAAGCGATTCAGGCCGCAGATGGTCTGTGGACCTGTAGAAATCTTTCATTGAAGGAGAGAGCGGAGGTGTGTGGCTCTCACATTTTCCCAATGGGAGGTGACGGTAGTTAAGTGGATATCGACACGGACTTCAAACCTGGGTGTTCCAAGTTCGAATCCAGTCGGTTCCACAGTACCACTTTCACTTGGCAACCTTCTCGTGGTCCTTCCCGTAAGTACCCGATATCTTTCCAGAAAGATTTCTAATTAGAAAAACATCGGGGAAACTAATGCCAACACCAGAATCATCTGATGCACACGAAAGAAGAAGATTTTCCCAATCATGTTATATCGTCTATCAGTACTTCCACTTCCGTCGGGCTGCATCGGGCTATTTTTCAAGGTCTTGTGGCTTGGTAAGCCCCTTATAGGTTGTCACGAGATTTGGTATCTACATCGTTCTGCTCTTCTACCTGGATCGAATGAGTTCACAAACTGAGGGAAACGGTAAGAAAGCCTTCCCGGCTTTGAAAAGTGTGTACTTGGATGAGATGGAGGCACATAGGTTGCCCCTATGTGTGAATATATTTTCTGAGGATGGGGGATTCCGCCGTAAAATTTAAATTAAAAAAACAAATAAAAGGAAGACACACCACCCTACCATCACGGTCCGAACTTAACACTGGTAAATATAATAAAATTATTTGAAAATTATTGATTTCTCAATATTGTCACTATTTTAATTGTTTACCATTTCACGTACCGCCGGTGTCACCTAAACAACGTATTGTCTCCGCCTTCTAGCAATACTTATTACATATTATGCATAATGCTTCAAGCAAACTACAACATTCTTCTCATATATATATATATATATATATATATATATATATATATATATATATATATAATTGCTTATGGCCGCTGACTTTTCCATTAACACGTTAATTTACTCTCCCGTTTCCAGACAATGCGTGGTGGGCACATCGTTGCGACTACTGAGTTAGATATGACTTTCGTATTTGGGTTCGAACCGTGTCACAGGCAGGGATTGTCTACTCATATACTGATGATTGCAGGTTTAGCACGAAGCACATGTGTATATGAGTTAATTTGAAATATACTATTTACAAATTGTTATATATATAATATGCAGATTTAGTCTTTTCATATTAAAAGTTATTAATTAGTAATTTTACTACAATAAAAGTGATAAAACATCTCTGCAAAATAGGAAAATACCTTTTATTTAGATTTAGATATATATGTATACATACATAAATATATATATATATATATATATATATATATATATATATATATATATATATATATATATATATATATGTATATATATATATATATGTATGTATATTTCGCGTACAACAAAATCGTAGGATAAATTTCAGAGGATTATTTTTTTTCATTGATTAAAAAAATGTTTCCTCTGAAATATATGTATATATATAAATACATGTATATATAAATACAGTGATGCACCATATGTATATATAAATATATGTATAGATATATAGTGATGCACCAAAGCCGCGAAAATCAAAGCTCAACACCGCGAACGACTGCATATTAAAATTATCTAAATGAATAAATGCGGGATTTTCTTCATTTATCACACTTAATTAAATTCTCCATATCGAGTGGTTACAATAACTTATTTTTATTATTATATATTGATCATAATCGCTATTCTAAGTCACGTATTTTTGTATCTGTGATCATCGAATAAACATCTCAGTCGATGCTATCATACTTCTTCTTTCGTGTGAATCATATGATTCTGGTGTTAGAAATCTTTCTGGAAAGACATCGGGTACTTACGGGAAGGACCACGAGAAGGTTGCCAACATCCCTAAGTGAAAGTGATACTGTGGATTCGAACTTGGATCACCCAGGTCTTCAGTCCGTATCGTTATCAACTTAACCACCGCTATCATACTGACCACTCATCGCATGGTTGCACGTTATGGGTTAGAGTTTAGTTGCTAACTAATTTCTGAACATTATTTCAAATCTTTTCATTTTATTGGTGCAAGTTTTCTATCTTAACCCTAGTTTCAATCTTTATGCTGAGTATTTGAACCCTATTACAATTATATTATCAGCTTAATTGTGGAAATCTAATGTTTATTTATTGCTTTTTATTTTTTTAATTATTTTGTTTTATATGATTTCAATATTTATTTATTTCAATATCATTAATGTTATATTTATCTTATGTATTCTATAGCTTATTAAGGACGTATTTACTATTTTTTATACTATTTTGTATATGAAAATGAAGATTCATATACACACATACACTAATATACATACACTTATACATACGTATATACATACATACACGTATATATACACACTCCTAACCATACATACATACATGCATACATACATAAATACATCCATCCATACATACATATCTATCTCTTGCTCGTCCGTCGAAGTCGACGATGACCAAGGTATCAATCAGTTTGGCGTCGGGGGTCGGTGGGTCCTGAGATGGCTGATGAGGCCAATCCGTGCTCGGCAGACTCTTCCACACTCCGGACACGTGAAGGCGGCATCGACAGGCTGTGGACCGGCAACTCTCTCCTTTCGCCTCCTGCGCTTCTGCCGGTCGTGGGTCATGCGTTGATCCTCTGCCCTATCGGCTCCCAGGCTGACGGCACAGCGCCAAGCAGAGCGTTCTGCAGCGCGACTCTCCCAAGACTGGGGGTTGATGTCAAAGTCCTTGAGGGAGGTTCGCAGGCAGTCTTTATATCGTTTCTTTTGGCCTCCTGCAGTCCGCTCTCCCTGGCTGAGTTCCCCATAAAAGAGTTGTTTGGGGATTCGGCCGTCAGGCATGCGGTAGACATGGCCTGCCCACCGAAGCTGGGTTTTGTGGACTATGGTGGTGATGGTATGAGGCCCCGCGCGCTCCAAGACTTCTGTGTCAGAAATTCTGTCTTGCCAGCGGATGTTGAGAATATTACGGAGGCATCTGAGGTGGAAGCCATTCAGCTGTTTTTCATGTCTTTTATAAAGCGTCCAAGTTTCACAGCCGTAGAGTAGGGCTGTTAGGACGATTGCTCGGTATACTTTGATTTTGGTTGCGAGTGCGATACCTCTCCTCCTCCACACATTGTCTCTAAGTCTTCCAAATGCACTGCTCGCTGTGGAGGTCCTATGGTTAACTTCAATGTCAATGTTGGCAGTACGGGAGAGGGTGCTGCCAAGGTAGGTGAATTGCTCCACAGCATGAATCTTCTGCCCTTTGACAGTGATGCCGGGTTCGTGGTATGCATCTCCTGGGGCGTACATACATACATACATACATACATCTACGCACATATATATATTTATGAAAAATGATTTTATTCATTTAATAAATATATATAAAAAAATTAAATAACGTTTCTTGTCTTTTTCCAAAATTCTATAATACATTTCAAAAAGCGTTTTCTTGAAGATTTGTACACCCTATCAAATTCATATAAGCGTTTTCGCGCTGATACTCATATCTAAATGCCCACTTTCCCAAGACCGTCAACGAGACCAGACACAACTTTTTCTCTTGGAACCACGTGTGCATTTACTTGCAATTTTAACACCATAAGCAAAATGAGGAAGGAAAAAAAGAAGATAAATAAGGCTTCGTTAAGGCTGTTTTGCGGCGAAAGTCTCAGAGACATATATTTATGAAAAATTATTTTATTAATTTAATACATGTATATAAAAAATTTAAAAATAACATTTCTTGTTTTTTTGAAAATTCTATAATACATTTCAAAAAGCACACACACATACACACATACACACAGACACACACACACACACACACACATATATATATATATATATATATATATATATATATTTGTAACTTATTCTTCTTTCTAATATTTGTCTCTGTTGCTCTTTCTGTCAATAGATGTTCCTCTAAGACGAGCTTGTTATTTTTTCTTTGAATTTCTGTAAGACGTAGTAAAGGCGCTGATGAAGTGACGTTTTGAAGTAGATTTGTTAATTTATAAAATGAAATAAAATAAAGTATTTCCAGAATGTTTTGGAAACGACCGTACTGATTACAATTGTAATGTTCTACTTCATTGAATCCTTTTATATATACATGTATGAGAAAAAGAAACAATGTTTCAGCCAATATGTAAAAATAAAAATGGAATAAAGAATAAGCAATTAAACAACTAACAAAAATAAACTCAAAAACTCATGTTGTAAAGTTCTGCCGAGATATTTCGGTCGTTAAGATACGGCCATTTTCGTTCGGTTGGTAAACTTCATTTGAAATAAAGTTTACCAACCGAACCAAAATGGCCGTATCTTAACGACCGAAATATCTCGGCAGAACTTTACAACATGAGTTTTTGAGTTTATTTTTGTTAGTTGTTGAATTGCCTATTCTTTATTCCATTTTTATTTTTACATATATATATATAATCTTTTAATTATTTTTCCTTTACTTTTATTCTAATTTGAAAGTAGAGCACTGTGAAGTTGAGATAAGTTTGTTGTAATTTACAACAAAACAAGTTCTGCCCTGCGTCTCCGAGTGAGTGTATCTAAATTTCAATCACTGTCTGTGCAGATTGTCGGTAGTCGCGTTGTCCCGAGCGTTTGTCTCGAAATTGTGCATGTGAATACAATTATATTGACACTACCCTTCATAGTATGTCTTCGTTTTTAGATACAGACATGCACAGACAGACAGGTGTTCTCCTTGATAATATATATATATATATATATATATATATATATATATATATATATATATATATATATATATATATATATATATAAATGGATATGTATATAAATAGATATATGTATGACTAAATATACAGAGAGAGATAAATTAATATATATATATATATTTTATATATAAATTAATACATATATATATAAATGGATATATATACATATATATATGAATTAATATATACATATATAAATTAATATTTATACAAATAATATATATATAAATTTATATATTATATATATAAATTAATATTTATATAAATAATATATATATAAATTAATATACATATATATATAAATAATATATATACATAATATATATATACATTAATATATATATAAATATATATACATAAATATACAAATATATGTATATATAAATATGTATATATACATACGTAAATATATATTTATAAATATATGTGTATATATAAATACGTATATATATATATACATCGATAAATATATATTTATAAATATATGTGTATATATAAATACGTATATATATATACATAGATAAATATATATTTATGAATATATGTATATATATATATATAAATATATGTATATATGAATATGTATATATATATAAATATGTATATATACATATATGCATATATAAACATGT
>OY744552.1:19503396-19588396 GCA_963556195.1 Sepiola atlantica | reverse complement strand
TGCAGGTAAATCTATTTATGAAGTTATCCTTATGGTCTTTTAATGTGATGCACGGTTCTATTTTGGCTATTCATTTTAAGAGGTTATGTATAAGAATCAACCATTGAAATGAATCAATATTAAAAGATGTCCCTCTCTGTAATGCTACACTGTACTGTTGTAATGTAATAAATTCTACTATTTATACTAACAAAAGTATCTGACCAAATATCGTGTAACTTAGAATAAGCAGTATTTGTAAAATTAAAAATAACAAAAATAAATCAATTAAAAAACAAAAGGAAACAGAATAACAAGCATGATAATGTTCTTGGGTATGCGGGGTCAATACCTCGGATTTGGAATGGCTCTTCTATTATTTCTCTTCGTGATAATAAAATTAATCTTAAACAATTTTCTTAAGGGCAGTTGAATCTCTGCCTTTGCGTTCTGCATCTTTTTCTGCTTCTGTTTAAGAAAAATGATTTTCTTCGTTTATATATTAATAAATGGATCATTGGCATTGCCCGGCCGAAAACATCTTTCATACATGGTATTTTCTCATTGGTATACTCGTCCATCATTTACCCCCTTCCATATCTCAGAGTTAGACGCATCTTCGTCTCATGTGGCTACGGCGTATGTTCCGACTTCTGTCGCGAGAATATTATTTTGCAATTACAATTTGGCATGTATCGGTAATGTGTCAAACCCCAGCTATAAACATGCTCGTCTGTCAAAACAGCCAACTTGATCCTGTCAAGCTGGCAGATCTACATTGTCAAAACAAACAATTCGCGTTTTTCGCGAAATCACGATTCAAAACTCCAACTAATACTAGTGACCTCTAAATTCCGTAAGGCCATTTTTCTCAGTAAATCAACATTGGTTGTTATTTTCACAACGTTTCGGCCGATGTAACCTCCGACTACAGATGCAGTTTTTCAGACTTAGTCGAAGATTACATCGACTGAAATATTGTGAAAATAAGAACCACGGTGAGAATAGTAGTCGGAATAATCCAAATGATCAATCATTATCTAAAAAATTCCGAAATGATCCTCGTAAGACATTCACAGCAAAAACTCGTTTTTCTTCGTCGCATAGGCTTTTCTCTGTGGAACACATTACCACGGGACTGTTTCACTGCAGATTACGTCTACAAATCCAATGTCTAGAAATGTTGTCCTGAACCGTGCCCATAACTATTCAGTGGTTGGAAAGGATTATTATAGTTGTTAAAAGAAAAAGGGGCTTTGTCTTAGTAGCATTAAATGTAACCATCCATTTTTGAAAAGGAGCTTTGTCTTAGTAGCATTAAATGTTACCATTCATTTTTTTAAATCTCATTCTATTATAAATTGGAGGTCATTTTCTAAGGATCCAGTCATTTCCTTGCATTCATGGATTTTCGATTTGCCCTCATACAAAGAATAGACCCATTTCCGACGCGATTGCATTTGGAAGGTCGTTTATGAACATTATGGATAATATCGATCCAAGTATCGACACCTGGGGTAAACCCGTATTGATGTAGTGTTTGGACGTACAGCCATCAAGAACGACCTGGATCTTTCTATTAGCTAAACCTGGTTCATCTAGCAATCATTCGCAATCCTCTTATAAGGTTCTTAATCGCTCAAGATAGCGAGAAATAGAGAGAGATAGCGAAAGAGAGAGAATGAGATGTACAGAGAGCGAGATAGAGATATATAGAAGAAAAACTTATATAGAGAAAGAGAGAGAAGGGAGAAGCAAGATAGATAGAGAAAGAGAGCGAGAGTAAGAGAAAGATTGAGATTGAGATAAAGAGAGAAAGACAGATAGAGAGCGAGACAGATATAGAGAGAGAGAGAGGGGAAGAGAGAGACAGACTAAGATAAAGAGAAAGATAGAGATAGAGATAGAGATGTGATATTGAAAAAGAGATAGAAGGGGAGCGATAAAAAGACTAAGATAGAAAGCGAGAGAGATAAGGAAAGAGAGGGAGACTGAGGTAAAGAAAGAAACATCTAAAGAGAAAGTAAGAGAGAGAGAGAGAAACTGACTGAAAGAGACTGAAAGAGTGAGATAGAAAGAGATAGATAGAGAGAAAGATAGAGAGAGAGAAAGATTGAGATAGAGATAAAGAGAGAACAACAGATAGAGAGCGAGACAGATGAAGAGAGAGAGAGAGAGGAAGAGAGAGAGAAGAGATAAAGAAAAAGATAGAGAGAGAGGGGGCGAGATCAAAAAAGAGATAGAAGGGGGCGAGATAGATAGAAAAAGCGAGAAAGAGACTGAGATAGAAAGCGAGATAGATAAGGAAAGATAGATCTAAAGAGAAAGTAAGAGATATATATATATATATATATATAGAGAGAGGGGGGATATTAAAAAAGACATAGAAGGGGAGCGAGAAACAGAGAGAGAGAGATAAGGAAAGAAAGGGAGACTGAGATAAAGAAAGAAAGATCTAAAGAGAAAGTAAGAGATAGATAGAGAGAGAGAGAGAGGGGGAGATTAAAAAAGAGATAGAAGGGGAGCGAGAAAGATAGAGAGATGAGGAAAGAGAGGGAGACTGAGATAAAGAAAGAAAGATCTAAAGAGAAAGTAAGAGATAGATAGAGAGAGAGGGGGGAGATTAAAAAAGAGATAGAAGGGGAGCGAGAAAGAGAGATAGATAAGGAAAGAGAGGGAGACTGAGATAAAGAAAGAAAGATCTAAAGAGAAAGGAAGAGAGAGAGAGAAAAAATGACAGAAAGAGACTGAAAGAGTGAGAGAGAAAGAGTTATATTGTAAAGATCTAGAAATGGATCGGTTTCTCTCCCCTCCTCGGCCATTGCAGGAAAACATCTTGATAAAAAATATGGTAATCGTGTTGAACATGCCTCGGAATTTTTCGAGATGAAGAGTGATCATTTAGTTCATTTATATTATTCAGATTTATATTTATTCCATCTTATTAACACTTATCCTCGAATAGCTTTTGGCTTTCGTACGTGGTGATATATTAGTAAAAAAACGAAACTTTTAGCTTTTTTATTCTATAAAGAGCGAATTATAAGCAATTTGGGATTTAGTTTTTCTGTTTCCTTTGTATGTATTTTGCTGATAGTCGTTTCCCAAGTCCGTGTCTATGTGTTTTTCTTACGCGTATACATCCGCTCGTAAATACATTGAACAATAAAACCGATTCCTTGAAAAGTACGAATGTGAAAATAAAATTATAATAAAAAGCTAACCGTGACATCTAACAGTAATAAAGAGGGTTATTCATTCAAATTTTCCGCTTCCTTGGTCATGTTTCCGTTTAAAAAAAATTATAATTTGTTAGTTCAAGCTGGAGACGTAACCTGAAAAGGTCAAATCGATACTTACATACGTAGTTCGATTTTTACGAGATATTATACCGAAAACCCCAAATTTTTAGGAGAGTAGAAGTATTGACCAGTTGGCTATGTCAGGAATGTGTGAATATAAGTCAGTAAGAAGAGAAAGTTTTGAAATGTGCTGGAAAGATTGTTCGTCTATATAAAACGTTACAAACGATCCTATATCCCCCTTAGCCTCTCTCTTGCTATATTTTTCTCTCTCTCTCTTTCTTTCTCTCTGGTTTCATGGATGACGGCATAATTTCATGACGTCATCTACAGTGTACGGTAATTCCACACTTATCTGTTTTAATGGATGACGACAGGACACGACACACACACACACACATATATATATATATATATATATATATATATATATATATATATATATTTTCGCTCTTCAGGCTAGATGTGATGGGATTCAGTCTTATTTTGCTCAATTCGGATTTAACGGGTTTTCTAATAAAAAAAACGAACTTTGATTTGACTCGGGTTGCACATGTCGGGATTTCGGAACTTTGATTGGACTTTTTGTATTATTTTGATTGATTTATTTATCATTAACATTGAATATGGACACATTTCGCGACTGGATAACTTTGCCGGCCCCTTCAATTTCACGTATTTGGACTGCTGTTTGTATCTTGGAATAATGTCCTTCCTGATTATGCTTCTCAACTTGTATGACCTGGATGGACTATATGGATTCAACAAAAAGTATGTTTTGAGTTGATATGTTTGATGTTATGTATTTTTATGTATTTGTGTATATAACTTTATATATTTTCAAAGCGTAATTTTATTACCTATAGTAGTATAACTGCGGTAATGGTCCTCTGAAGAGAAGAATTATCTTTGAAAACTCATGAGCTAAGGACTTAAGGATGCTTGGCATGAACTTTGAATTCTAATAAAATTTGATTGACACCTTATTTTATTACTTCATTTTATATTATAATATATATATATATATATATATATATATATATATATATATATACATATATATATATATTTATTTATACATGTATATATATATATATATATATATATATATATATATATATATATATAGAGAGAGAGAGAGAGAGAGAGAGAGAGATGGAGATTAATTCTTGTGTTTAACTTGTACAGTTTCAACTATCGTTACCAATTCTCACCGTGATGTCTCACCGTTCATCTGAAACTCATTAACCAATATGCTCTAGTGGCCATTGGGCTCTGATAAGCGATACGTTCTTAGTTCATAAAAAATGTATATATATATATATATATATATATATATATATATATATATATATATATATATATATATATATCAGGATCAAATACACAGTTTATCATAAAATGAAAAGACAGAATTTATGAAAAAGACAAAGAAATAGCAATTTCTTAATTGCTATTCCTTTGTCTTATCTATACATTCTGCTATAAATATATTTTTATAACTTACTACCTAGCTCTACTTACGTATTGAGCACTGTTGAAGTAAATACTGAAAATTGATACATACAAGATTATATCTCCTTATAACATTTTATGTGAATACATGAAATAAAAATAATATATATATATATATATATATATATATATATATATATATATATAAATATATATATATATAAGAACAGACAAGAAAAAAAATATTCATGAAACAACAAAATTACATCTTTTAAATCGTTTCCATTTTAAGCTTCACAAATGTGTGCCCTTTCCAAAACCTTATCCATGACAGATTGCAGGATTACTCGATTATGATTTAATTTCCCGATTTCCTTCCTGATGTTCTCCTTCAATTCCTGTAGAGTTTCATGTTTGTTCATGTTAACCTTTTCTTAAAGATACTTCCACAAGAAACATTCAGGGCTAGTGAAGTCTGGGGAACGCGAAAGCCAGTTGACATTGCCAACTTTTTCATTTTTATATTTTTTTTTTGCAAACAAATCTCAATTTTCTCCGTCGTATTATGTTAAAATTTCATGAAGGCACCATAAAAAATAAATAATCTATTAAAGTTTAAAATCCATTAGTGTTCCCTTCAGTGATTCTTGGCCACCCTATATATATACATATATATATATATATATATGAGTATATGAAAGGATAAAAATAATCCGACGGTATGAAATTAAAAATGGAAAAGTGGAAGACCTTTTCGCTCAACGTTTCGCCCAATTTCACGAGGACTTTGTCAAGAGCGGACGAAGAATAAAAAAATGACAAAAAACGTCATTTTGTCATTTTTGTATTCTTCGTCTGCTCTTGACAAAGTCCACGTGAAATTGGGCGAAACGTTGAGCGAAAAGGTCTTCCACTTTTCCATTTTTAATTTCATATATATATATATATATATATATATATATATATATATATATATATATATATATATATATATATATATATATTGACCGATTTCGTTTATCCGAACGAAACCGGTCAACCTTTTGTTTGATGTTGCTTTTTTCCATGTGCTTAATTGTCTTTTTCATACATTCTGTCTGCATGAAAATTCATTTTATGATATATCGTGTATTTAATCCAAATATATATATATATATATATATATATATATATATATATATATATATATATATATATATATATATATATATATATATATATATATATATATATATGCGGTAAGGTACACGATAATTCATGAAAATGAAATGCCGTGGTAGACAAAATGTGTGAAAAATGACAAACGGAAAACAGGTTAAAGTGCAGGAGAAAAACAAAAACAAGAGATTTTACCGGTTTCGTTCGTGTTGGCGAACGTCTTCAGAAAAAGTGATGACCTTTTCTTCAATGCAACGGTTGAGGAAAAATCTGTTGTAGTGAGAAGCAGCTGCTAGAGAAAAACGTTTGTATCTTCCCATGAGTGCGCCATTTCTGCAAATGTGTTCCATGTCGACAGTATGGGGTAAGGTACACGATAATTCACGAACGAAACCGGTCAAATCTCTTGTTTTTGTTTTTCTCCTGCACTTTAACCTGTTTTCTATTTGTCATTTTTCACACACACGCCCCCCCCCCACACACACACATATATATATATATATACGTTTGTAAATATTATTTTTTTTAGATTTCGGTTGGAAAAGACGATATGAAAGTAAAATTCGATACATTCTATGACTAAGCGGAAAATAGATTTTACGTGACAACACTTGACTCATTATTGTAAAGAAATGATGAATTTAATTTAAATAAAATTAATTTGATAGGTTAAAAATTAATTTGATAGGTTAAAAATTAATTTGATAGGTTAAAAATTAATTTAATAGGTTAAAAAATAATTTAATAGGTTAATGTAGATTGCTTGAAGCATTCTTTAGTGTTTATATAAAGGTGATTTATAGAAGGCAATGCAATTCAGAGGTGTAACGGATAGACACGAACTGAAGCAAATTAAGACATATAACGGTGAAATGAGTTTAGCAGTTTCTAACTTTTTATTAATACAATATATATATATATATATATATATATATATATATATATATATATATATATATATAGAGAGAGAGAGAGAGAGAGAGAGTTCGAATGAAAAACGCGATGAACGCCATTTTGAAAATCACGAAACTGTCCCTACAAAAAGTGTTGTATTTCAACACTCGACGATACCCCAAAACTATGTGTTACATAATTGATACCGAAATAATTACTTTTAGATTTCAATTAAAATCAGCTTTCATTCGAAGTCTAGATTTAATATATTCGTGTTTTTTATTGTTTAAGGTCTCAATTAAAACGAATTGGATTTATTGCGTTTTGCGTTCGAACTCTTCATATATATATATATATATATATATATATATATATATTTATATATATATATATATATATGTGTGTGTGTGTGTGTGTGTGTGTGTGTGTGTGTGTAAGTAAATTTCGCGTACAACAAAATCGTAGGATAAATTTCAGAGGAAACATTTTTTTAATAAATGAAACGGGCGGGTGGAAAAAAAAGAAAATTGCTAAAATGGTCCTTAAGGCCTTATCGTCTGACCCTCTAAGAGGAAACGTGAGAATGATAAATCAAAAACTAAGAAAATTGAATGAGATATTAGGGGAAAAATTGTTTAAGTTGGAGAATACGTTTGAGAGAGAGAGAGAAAAAACGTAAATCTCTTAACGTTATGGTGGATTTGAATCATTAAAGATCCCCAACTGATGCTTCAAAATCTTTTGTCTACACAGGCTAGGTCGAGAATTGTTAATAACTAACGCCTGAATAATATTGAGATGGTAGTTCGGCCTGGCACTGTGTAAAACAGAAAACCACCCATCGGAATTCATGTCAGAACAATTATTTGTATTAACCAGGTGATTACCGATGGCTGATTCCTGTGCCTCATATCTCATTCGATTGTCTTAGTTTTTAATTTATCAAATGTAAGATGTAGTTTTCTAACAACATAGATCAATATGTGGACACATTCACTAACCGAACAGATTTATGTATATTGCTTTTGTTACCAAAACTGTCGAGGAACCACGTTGGGGGACTAACTTTGCTTTATATATATATGTCCTCTGTGATATTGATGTGGTATTGAACTACATAAAAATACTGAATATAGCATAGCTCTATCTTTAAACTATTGAGCTATTATAAGTACTTTATGTTACAAAATAAAATATACACACACGCGCATATATATATATATATATATATATATATATATATATATATATATATATATATATATATATATATATATATATATAATTACATATGAGACAAGTAAAACCATTTTAAAATGCTTAGCTTAGTTCAGTGACACCAACCGGGGTCGCTTAATTTAATTTTTTTAAAAGGGACATCTTATTAAAATTACTCACCGCCCATCTTCCCCATTTTTCCCTTCTACATAATTAATAGACTAGACCAAATTAAATCAGCTACTATTTTAAATTAAAAAAATTTTTTTTTTAATTTAAAACAAAATAAAAAATATTTAAAAAAAAAAAAAAATAAATAAATAAATTAAGAACTAGTTCATCTGTTACATTTCAAAATGTAGACGTTCATTTTTTACGTGAACGGTTTGCCGGCATATTTCTTAAAAAACTTCCATTCTTTCACCCGCTTTTTTATTAATTTTGTGCCATTAAACAGACCTGATGATGATTCCGGAGAGAATCGAAAACGTTTGTCAAACATACGGATCCTACATTAATTCATTCCACGTCAACGTTAAAAAGATCATTCGAAGAATGGAAAAAATAAAAAAGGGATTACCAAACAGAAAAGTTCTGTTGTTTTCAACAACACATGCATATATATATATATATATATATATATATATATATATATATATATATATATATATATATATTTATATATATATATATATATATATATTTATATATATATATATATATATATATTTATATATATATATATATATATTTATATATATATATATATATATTTATATATATATATATATATATATTTATATATATATATATATATATATTTATATATATATATATATATATATATATATTTATATATATATATATATATTTATATATATATATATATATATTTATATATATATATATATTTATATATATATATATATATATATATATATATATATATATATATATATATATATATATATATATATATATATATATTTCCCATTCAGAATTTGGTCGTTGAGGCCTTTACAATCATTTTTTTTATTTGACTTAGGAAGATATCTTGCTAGCAATGTATTTATGCTTTTTTTAGTTTTTGGAAATTCATATACTTGTATTCAATCTTGTGATTCGCGCTTTTTTTGCCAATCATCTTTAACATCGGATCTGAATCCCTACATGTTCTTAATGGAACATTTTCATTATTCGAATTTCTGGAACACTATCTACTATATTTGCTGAATATTCCTAATATCCTGGATATACCTTTTGTAGACATGTTACATTTTTCCATGGCAGTTGATTCTCTTTGCTAAAACACTTTGCATATTTTTGTATTTCTGTATATTTTTTATATTTTCATATATGTCCTAACAGTAATATAATTTTATTGTTTTATCCCTATGATCTCTTCTGATGATAAAAGCTTGCATTTTTGAAAATCCATGGGTTAAGGAAAGAGAAAATGTTTATTCATATATTCCTTGTTCAAACTACTTGATGATTCAATAAATATTGTTTTTTGTTTTTTCAAGTTGTATTGTCATCACTCATTGCATTTTTCATTACTCTATCTTGTATATTGAGCATTGCCTTTCAAAGATAGGATTATTTTAAAATAAAATTGTATCTTTATTATCTCTCAATTTATATATATATATATATATATATATATATATATATATACATACACACACGATACAAATCACGTTGGCACACCGGTTACCGTTAGATCACCGAAGTTAAGCGACGTTGAGCCTGGCCAGTATTAATTGGGTGACCATTTGGGACTACCAGGTGCTGTATGTGCTCTCTGTTTATCTCGGCATTGTTTCCAGTCGTCTTGAACTGCTTGCCATTGGAATTAAGCAGTGCCGACTCAGGAGAGGTGTTGTTAGTGATTGCGCAACCCTTGCTTCATAATTACACGCGCAGCCAGCCCCTTATAGGGGTATCCATAGTCTCTCTAGACTGAACGGAGGGCCTGTCTGTCTGTCTATATATATGAATTGTTGCGAGTATGGAATGAAGTGGTATGCAGGTATAAAAAACTATGTAAAAATATTTACACAAAAACAAAAAAAAAAGGTTTACTTTTTCGATATTTCGACCCATTGACGTGTCTTATTCATGGAATAAATCTTATTAAGTTAAAAATCAGTTTTATGAAGAGAACAGGCAATGTAGTACACATTTTACCGCCTCTCTGTATAAAAATATCGATTAAATAAACTATTATCCATAAATAAAACATGTCATTTTGTCGAAATAAAAGGAAAAAATGAAATCTTTAGTGTGTTTTTCTGCTAACATTTCTACATAGTGCAATACTAAAGTGGTTGACCCTAAATAAAAACCAGATCGGAATATGTGGTTTTTTTTAAATACAATTTCAATGGTAGCCTTACAGTACAATATGTAAGTAATATATACACACACAAACACACAAACGCACACACACACACATATATAGGTATATGTCTACCTTTTGTTCACGCAAAAATTAATTTGTAAATTAATTATAAAAATCTGTATACAATAAATTAATTTATAAATTAATTAATTTAAAAAATAAAAATAAGAAAATGTTTCTCTCTCTCTTTCTCTCTCTCTCTCTCTCTCTCTCTCTCTCTATATATATATATATATATATATATATATATATATATAAATTTATTTAGATACTGTATATATATATATATATATATATAATTTATTTAGATACTGTATATATATATATATATATATATATAATTTATTTAGATACTGTATATATATATATATATATATAATTTATTTAGATACTGTATATTACATATTTCACCAATGTACAGCGGTTTCATCCAAAAGGGCAGATTTAAACATCTTTAATAAATCTCTGTACCCAGTGGAATCATCGGCAAGCTGAAACGATTGTAGTCACGGCCCGAAAGGGAATAGCGTCAACAAGGGGCCGTGACTACAATCGTTTCAGCTTGCCGATGATTCCACTGGGCACAGAGATGTCTAAATCTGGCCTTTTGGATGAAACCGTGGTACATTGCTGAAATATGTAATATACGGTATCTAAATAAATTATATTAGCTCTCTTATATGATCCAGCACTTTATTTGATTTCTTTTCATATGCAACCTGACACACTATATATATATATATATATATATATATATATATATATATATATATATATATATATATATATATATATATATATATATATATATCTTAGACTAGTTGGCTCCACAGCTTTGTCAGTAAATTAATGAGGATTTCGGTGTAGACTTTTAAATTTCTCCTATAGATAAAAATTGTGTGTTGATCTTAGCATAGAGCTTACATTTGTATCCGGGAACAGAGAAACAGTTTTAAAGTCTGTCTTAGGTTCATTAATTGGGCTATTACGCCATGTGAAGATCAAAAGTATTCTTGTTCAGGCGGGCACCCCAAGCATGGTCGCTCTGCTCACCTAACAAAGACTTTGGTTGCTAAGCCATGCCAAGCGAATGGATGATGATAAGACCACAAAGGATATTCTTTAAGACGAGCTCGCAACTGGCTCCAGAGAAGCAGGTAGGTCGTTCCTACGCTGCAAGGATGTCTGTAAGCAAGACATGAGAGCAGGTGGCATCGACACAACAGACTGGTAGTCTGTGGCTGAAAACCGCAGCCATTAGAGAAGTGCTGTGAAGGAATACTTCAAGGGAGTGAGGAGAAGGGAGACCAGCAGTGGAGAGAGAGAGGAAAGCACAGACGACAGACAGGCTACAACAGGACTCTCAGAACAAAACACCACCTAATCTGTGGCAACTGCAGCAGATCTTGCTGATCCAGGATAGGCTTGCACAGTAACAGCAAACGTTGCAATTTAGTAATGGACTAATTTGAGGTGCAGAAGTCCATGGTCTCTTGAGACAAACGGATGCCAGCAACAACAATTAAACCATGTATAGATTATAGACGTAAGAACTACTCTACTCTTCTTGATCTTTTGGCTAAGATCAGAGTGTAGTATCTGTTCCGATGGATGCTCACTCTATAGACCAGTGTTGTCTTGGCCTTCGGGCCTTGATTCCGCCGGTCTGAGGTACTGTCCTGTGCAGTTCTAGGAGGTCTACCCTCCAAGGCTTTGCCTCCCCTCTTTGGGGAGGAGTAAGTTTATTGCTTACTGCCTGAGGTGCCCCTACCAGGGAATGCCGACGGGGCTGCCCAGGCAATTTTTAATGGCCAGAGTGCTCACCTTCTCGGGCGCTGGCTTTTCAAACCCCACTTTCCCGACCCGAGCTAGGGTCACATCTTACCTTGTGGGAGTAAGATAAACCTGGCTTTGTGCCTAACCTCCTGGGGAGGTAAATAAAAAGAATTACTCTACTCTTCTTGGCCTTTTGGCTAAGATCAAAGTGTAGTATCTGTTCCGATGGATACTTCACCCCATAGACTGGTATTGTCTTGGCCTTCGGGGCTTGATTTACGCCTGTCCATGGGGCTGTTCTGTGCAGTTCTAGGAGGTCCACCTTCCCAGGCTTTAGGGGAGTAAGTTTATTGCTTACTGCCTGAGTCGCCCCTACCGGGGAATGCCGACGGGGCTGCGCAGGCCATTTTTAATGGCCAGGGTGCTCACCTCTCGGGCGCTGGCTTTTCAAACCCTACTTTTCCGACCCTATCTTGGGTCACATCTTACTTGTGGGAGTAAGATAAAACTGGCCTTGTGCCTAACTCCTGGAGAGGAGTAAATAAATACACCGTTGTTTGAAAATTAATGGGGACCACTGTGACCTCCATTGCATTAACCGTAACACTTTATTTGATGTTGCTCTTGGTATAAGGCTTCGTTTTCAATTTCATCCTCCGACAAAGAGACTAGCATACATAAAACAGAAAGGCCAACAGAGAAGACATAACATTTAAGTTATAGT
Source organism: Sepiola atlantica (assembly GCA_963556195.1). Taxonomy (NCBI): domain Eukaryota; kingdom Metazoa; phylum Mollusca; class Cephalopoda; order Sepiida; family Sepiolidae; genus Sepiola; species Sepiola atlantica. The sequence continues at coordinate 19,575,486 of OY744552.1, read as the reverse complement.
TTATTAGTCAATCCTTGGCTTCTTTATGAATGGGCGAAGGCCTTGTGTGTATTTATTCTCCCAGCCCTGAACCCCATGTTAGCTTTTTAATTCTTATTTTTTAAGTTCTAGAAGACTTTTTTGCGTCTTTGTCGTGTATCTATACTCAATTAAGACGAGGTTTTACTTCATTTCAGAAATAAAAAAGTTAAAAATACTGACACGGGGTTCAGGGCTGGGAGCATAATTACATCTATTCCCGGGCATCTATACTATATTCGTGCCATCTCTGTATCTCTGTTTATCCATCTCTCTGCCTGAGGATGCAACTGAAAACAAAGACCTATGCCAAGATCAAAAAACAACTTTTCTGGGGTAAAATTTCGCAAGCAATCAAAGTGCTGTTTTACTTTTTTATTACGTGATTGGTAGCAAAGACTAAAAGCAATTTATATGGTGACCCCTTTCTAAACCTTTAGGGCAAAGGTGAGTGGGGGTCATCCAGAGAAAGGAGTAGCGCCCTCCTTTACATCTCAGTAAAGCAGCCAATGAAATGGAGCCTTCTTGTCGCCTTCGACTATTGTCGGATAGCATTTATTATTTTTATTACACGAATATCGTGGCGCTTTTATTGTATCAATAAACAGAAATCAGAAATAATCATCATCATCATCATCATCATCATCATCATCATCATCATCATCATCATCATCGCCGTCGTCATCATCATCATCATCATCATAATCATAATCATCATCATCATCATCTAGTCGTGGTGGTGTCACGGATCCTCCAGGCTCTCTCACGCCATCTCGCTTTATCCTCCGTCACACCTGGTAGGTCTTCGTAAGTGCATCGTGAGTCTTCTGTTAGCTGGTTGATGTAGATTCTAAACAGCAAAGTATTGCTTTATTTTTAAAATTAAAAGAAATAAGAATAAAAATGGAAGTACAGTGTTCAGGGCTGGGAGCAAGAGGTTCAGTAATTGTTTAATCAAAAGAAAGAATTAGGTTTTCAGTTCCTGAGTTAAGGTTAGATAATGCAGTGAGCAATTGCTAAAAAGTAGTGGCGCCTTCCCCGACATTTCGGTGCAGCAGCCAATGAAAAGGGAGCCTTTAGGTCGCCCTCGACTACGGTCGGATAGTATTTAGTATTTATTTACAAGAATATCGTGCGGTCTATATTGTATCAATAAAGTGCAAAGTCTCGCTTTATTTTTAAAATTAAAGAAAGAAAACATAATTAACAAGCCGCGCGTGCATGGTCCCCCTCTGTATGTGACTCGATGTGGCGAGTGTAAAACGTAATAAGTTTGGGCAATTTGGGATATTTTTGACCCCCCTTTGACCCCCTGGGGGCGCAAACCAGAATTTTTCTAAGGTCAAGGATGCTCATTTTATATCCAGAACAATTGCCTCTACATTTTGGCCAAGTTTCAGAAAAATTGAATGGATGGATCAAACGTTATGGGAGAAACGGGTCATTTTTTGCCATTTTGGGGGCTTTTGACCCCCTGGGGGCGCGAACCAGATCTTTTCCAACGTCAGCGATACTTATTTTCTATTAGGAACAATTACCTCCATATTTTGGCCAAGTTTCAGAGAAATTGAATGGATGGATGAAAAGTTATGGGGCAAAAATGTCATTTTTTGCCATTTCGGGGCCTTTTGACGCCCTGGGGGGCTAACCAGATTTTTTTTAAAAATCGGAGAATGTCACTTTCTAACCTGACCAAAGATACAACTTCATGCAAAATTTCAGAGAAATTCGATGGATGGTTGCGGAGAAAAATCCGAACGGACGGACATGCCTCAAAACATAAGTCCCCCGATTTATAAAATCGAGGGACCAAAAATTGTAACATGATATCTGGGAGAAAAAAGATTTAGTAATAGTTATTACTTATTCTTAAAGAAGAAAAGTGCTTTTAGCCTCTGAAAGGTTAGAAAATGTAGATAATGTAGTAAGTAATTACTTAAAAGTGGAGCAATCCGGTAAAAGGAGAGACGCCCTCACCTACACCTCGATGTAATATCAAATAAAATGTAACCTTACACCTCGGTGTAGTATCAAATTAAATTTAGCTCTTCGGGCCGTCATCAACTACGATCGGATATCATTTATCATTCATTTACAGGAATATAGTGCGGTCTGTATTCCATCAATAAAGTGCAAAGTCTCACTCCATTATAGAGAAAACAAAAATAAGAATAAAAATTGTAATACGGGGTTCAGGGCTGGGAGCTGATGCTCAGTAATAGTTTTAATTCAAAGAAGAAAGACGCTTTTAGCTCCTGAAATTTTAGATAATTCAGTGAGTAATTGCTTAAAATATGTAAAACTGAATATATTAATGCACGGATGACTGATTATGAAGTTTTTTAAAGTGTTTACGACCGGTTATGGGTTGACGAACGAAAGTATATTGTATAAAATATACACCTTCTCAGTTGCCACATTGAAAGGCGGCGAAGCAGAACAAAAAACGTAGGCCGAATTTCTTTCAAACAAAACCGCAGTGACTCAATGTGATTTACCTTCATTACGAAATGGAGCAAACACATCTTAATTATTTATCAAATACATTTTTTTATGCAATAAAATAATACGGGACCCGTGGAAATTCCACGATTGTATTCTTCATCTGTTGTATATTGCTACCGTACTTAAAAAGGAAGTCTGTGACATATTTCCATTCAATGGACGTTCAGCGCGAACGCAGACCCCACGATATTATTGTACCACCTCTGTTCAAACCGAAACATACTTTCTGTTATTTTGAATTATTCTGACTACTAAAAAAAAAACGAACTACTTTTCTAGGATTACTCCGTTTCCCCTTGATTCTATCCTTATAATGCTGAGTGTTTAAGCATCAAATACTATTTTTTGAGTCTTTGATGTGACATGACCGAGGATTGAACCCCAGTCTCACGGATCATTCACAAACACTAAGCATTACGCCAAATTAGTTATCACTTATCAAAAGCCAATCTAGGATAAGGGTTAATGAGATGGATGGACAGATTGTCAATTTAAATGATGAAGAATATTATGAGTGGATTGAAAATGATGAATGGGATGAACAAAAGTGGATTACTTATGACAACGGTTTATGACAAGTATTTGAAGACAACCAAGGTTGTAGCCTTTAAGAAAGTAGTCCCGTGGTAATGTGTTTTACAAACGGGATGTTCTTTAAAAAGGAAATGGAAAAAAACTGCATTTTGATTATTCGAATTATGGTTCTCATCCTGGATGTTATTTTCACAACGTTTCGGCCGATGTAACCTTCAACCTTCTTCAGGTGCGTCTTGTCAAACTCGGAAATCTTTCTGTCTAACTCGAGAATTTACTGTACGGAATTTCGAACGGAACCCTTTATTTAATCCACATCATGGCGGACATAACGGAAACAAGCAACCCCCGTTGATTACATAAAGGGCTTAGATGGAAGTTCCGTACATATTTCCGAGTTCGACCTAAAGATTCCCGAGTTCGGCAAGATGGACCGAAAAATGGTTACATCGGCCGAAACGTTGTGAGAATAACGAAACATACTTATCTGAGTACTCCGGTTGATGTAGTTTCAGAATATATTTGCTTATGTGGATTTATCTTGCAAACCCTTATAGGAATTCCTCACACATATTAAAACTTTATTGACGTCCGGCGCGAATGCAGACCCCACAATATCATTGTACCATCTCCGAACAGAACAAATACTACACTTTGATCATAGTCCGGAGACTAAGAAAGTGTATTATATTTCGAGTTTCACGTTCGGTACAATAGTTTTATCAGATGAAATTGTGAAATGGGGATGGCACAGTGGCTTAGTTGGTATCGACACAGACTGAGAACCTGGGTGTACCAGGTTCAAATCCAAGTCATTCCACTGAAAACGCTTCCATCAAACCCACATGACACTTGTGTCTAATCTCCTGGAGGGGGGATAAAATAGAAATCACATTAACACTTGTCCACGGGCGGCCTTGATAAAGTGGTGGTTTCTGTTTAAAAAAAAAAAATTGTAAAAGATTGGTGGAGGGCGATAACGTACGAACATGAAATTGTCTTAGCGTATTATTATATAAACTAGCGTGACCCGTGGAAAGTTCACTGTGATTTCTACATCAATCTGTATAATTTACTGTTAATAATAATATCCATTTTGAGATAATAAATGTCTGTCAGGGTGAATACTATTAAGAAAATATATTTTCTTCTTCCGTAAAAATAGCTGTCATTGTCAACTAAATATTATTTCAAAAAATAAAACGAATAAGTTTCTTTCTTTCTTTATTTTTTTAAATTGTAGAAATGTAATTCTTTTTGAAACAATAAATATTATCTGTGTTCTAACCATAAAATAATTGTCCGTTAAATATTCTTCAAATCAATGAAACGGATGTTACTTTTTAAAATGTGTTTATTGTAAAATTGTATTGTTTCAGTCGACGGAACGACATAATCTGATTTGGGAACAATTCATTTTAAAATGGGTAAAGTCAGAATTGTTTTCCTTAGCGACATCAGATTAATTTCTAATCGCTATTCATTAAACGATATCATTTTTTAGTGCGTGTAAAAAGTGATAACGTACGTACGAACATGAAATGTCTTAGCGTATTATTATATAGATTATGTTTCGGCATATTTCAGAAAGGTGATAACGTACGTACGGACATGAAATGTTGTAGCGTATTATTATATAGATTATGTTTCGGAATATTTCAGAATGGTGATAACGTACGTACGAACATGAAATGTCTTAGCGTATTATTATATAGATTATTTTTCGGCATATTTCAGAAAGGTGATAACGTACGTACGAACATGAAATGTCTTAGCGTATTATTATATAGATTATGTTTCGGCACATTTCAGAAAGGTGATAACGTACGTACGGACATGAAATGTCTTAGCGTATTATTATATAGATTATGTTTCGGCACATTTCAGAAAGGTGATAACGTACGTACGAACATGAAATGTCTTAGCGCATTATTATATAGATTATGTTTCGGAATATTTCAGAAAGGTGATAACGTACGTACGAACATGAAATGTCTTAGCGTATTATTATATAGATAATGTTTCGGAATATTTCAGAAAGGTGATAACGTACGTACGAACATGAAATGTCTTAGCGTATTATTATATAGATTACGTTTCGGCATATTTCAGAAAGGTGATAACGTACGTACGAACATGAAATGTCTTAGCGTATTATTATATAGATTACGTTTCGGCATATTTCAGAAAGGTGATAACGTACGTACGAACATGAAATGTCTTAACGTATTATTATATAGACTATGTTTCGGCACATTTCAGAAAGGTGATAACGTACGTACGAACATGAAATGTCTTAGCGTATTATTATATAGATTATGTTTCGGAATATTTCAGAAAGGTGATAACGTACGTACGAACATGAAATGTCTTAGCGTATTATTATATAGATTATGTTTCAGCATATTTCAGAAAGGTGATAACGTACGTACGAACATGAAATGTCTTAGCGTATTATTATATAGATTATGTTTCGGCATATTTCAGAAAGGTGATAACGTACGTACGAACATGAAATGTCTTAGCGTATTATTATATAGATTATGTTTCGGCATATTTCAGAAAGGTGATAACGTACGTACGAACATGAAATGTCTTAGCGTATTATTATATAGATTATGTTTCGGCATATTTCAGATGTGGATTAATAATTTTGATCATTAGAACTACTATTCCTCTCATCACCGGACATCACCCCACCCCCCATATTTTAATATCCATCCCAGACTATTCTCATCTTGTAATAATATGAAGACAATTCCATGTCATGCTACCTTACATTTTCCCACAAGGTCTTAGGGTCAATGCTGTTGAATACCTTGGTGTACTTTTTTTTTTTTTTGAGATGAAGATGGATAATATGTATTATTTGGATTGTTCAGACTATTGCTCTCATCTTGGGTGTTGTCCTCACAATGTTTCGACTGATATAACCTCCAACCTTCTTCAGGTGTATTTTGACAATCCAAAGAATACATATTATCAATCCTTATCTCAACAACAAAAATTTAAAAAACTAAATTTCACCGGAGCGTATAGATAGTTAAGAAATTTTTTAATTTGCTAAAATTAGTCACGGAAATCTTTTAATTTTCACAATTGAGTATTTATATTTTAGGACGCAAATTAAACAATTGTGAAGACGTGGGAATTTTTTAACTGTCAAATGCTATGTCATGCTTACGCCCTTTATATATGAATGTAAATTATAATGAGATTCATTATGCAATAGATTATTAATAACTTAGAAACGTTCGCGTATGGGCGTAGTTATATGTAAGGTTGGAGGTGTTACGTAAAACGAGGAAAATTCCTTTAGCAAAACTTACATTAGCAAAGTTCCTTTCCAAGAACTGTCCATCTGTTGAGCACAATACCACGTGGCTGCGTCTCAACTGACTACAACAAAGTCGTTTTCAAGTCCAATGTAAACAAATTCTTGTTGATCCGTCCTCTTAAATAATACAAATCATGCCCAGTTTCAACTATTGCTACTAATCCTCACAGTGTTGTCTCATCGTCCATCTGATAAACTTATGAACCTTTATCCTTGAGTGGACCCTAACCCTAAACCATAACCCTAACCCTAACACTAATCTTCGAATCGAAACACTAAGCGAGCAGATATGTGAACGTTCACATTTTACGAAGGGCGCGAAAGGAAAACATAATGACAAATATCGAATTTTACCGAAATTTGAAATTGACTTTTAAAGCCAGATTAAATTTTAAACTGACTTTAAATTTAAAATTGACTTTAAATTTTAATATGATATTTAAAACTGACTTTAAATTTAAAACTGACTTTAAATTAAAACATAATATCAAATATCGAATTTTACCGAAATTATAAATTGACTTTTTAAGCCGAATTAAATTTTAAACTGACTTTAAATTTAAAATTGACTTTAAATTTAAATATAATATTTAAAACTGACTTTAAATTTAAAACTGACTTTAAATTAAAACATAATATCAAATATCGAATTTTACCGAAATTTAAAATTGACTTTTTAAGCCGAATTAAATTTTAAACTGACTTTAAATTTAAAATTAACTTTAAATTTAAATATAATATTTAAAAGTGGCTTTAAATTTAAAACTTACTTTAAATTTAAAACTGACTTTAAATTAAAACATAATATCAAATATCGAATTTTACCGAAATTTAAAACTGATTTTTTAAGCCAAAACAATTTTTTATCCGGGAGTTCGTCTCCCCGAAATATCAACCAGCCGATTTAAAAGAAAAGAATTTAGATAATAATTGTACAGATACAAATGACACAGGTAAAAATGGCACGGTATAAATCGCACAGGTAAATAAATAGGAAAAAATGGCACATGAGAAAAAATATAGATGGAATCTCAAAACATGGTTTGTAAACTATTGGATACGATGCATAAATGGAAAACATTAAAGACTTCATAAAAGTTAAATGAAAAGTATACCTACACTAGCAGAGCTACCCGGTGTTGCCCAGGCTAGTGTGTTGAATAGCATCCTTTGCAACATCATGGTAGGGAGAGTTTACTTTAACAGCAACCTTGATACTGTCAGTTAGATAGCTTACTCACCGAGCTATTCAGATATATGTTAATACTCTTAAACTAACGCTAATAAATAGATTAATTTCATTGTGTAACATGTTTGAAAATTGTCATTAGCTTCTTTAAGGGCCAGTCAGAGACGCAATAACACTTACATTATGTTCACATGCAAATTGTGCATGTGAATACAATTATATTGAAAGTACACTTCCTAGTATGTCTTCGTTTTTAGGGACAGATATGAGCAGACAGAGATGTGTTATCCTTGATTATATATATATATATATATATATATATATATATATATATATATATATATATATATATAATCATTTGATTCAAAGGGAAAACAGTTTTCAGTTGAGGGGTTGTGCCCCCGGGGACCATCTTAATATTATCACAATTTGCTGAAATTTTGGGAATAGACATCATTTTTGGTCATTTACGTAATGTTGAAATTTTATTTGAATCTAAGGGAAAACAGTTTTCAGTAAGAGGGGCGGGAACCCCCAGCGTTGAAGTGATATATTTCTTATATAGCCTATGACCTTCACTGAGAAATCAGTAGTCTACATGCCAATTTTCAAGCAATTCTGTCCAGCGGTTTGGGTGAACATAAGACACAAAGATCAGGCGGACACACACACACAGACAGTTACTATTTTATATATAGAGATTCCTGGAAGAATGGGTCGGCATTTTCTTTCCAAATTAGTACATAATAACACTGAAAAACCCTAAGACACAAAGATCAGGCGGACACACACACGCAGACAGCGTTACTATTATATATATATATATATATATATATATATATATATATATATATATATATATAAGTAAAAAATGAAACCCTAGCACAAACTCTATTCTTTTTCAAATTTCCTCATGGGTTCATTTATCATACTTGTTCCTTACATAAACTTACTCTCACCATAACTCTATTTTTGTTTTAAATCCTACCTTGTATTTATTTATTATGGTTGTCCTAACCTAACCTTAACCCTAACCCTAACGCTAACATTATCTTTTCTAAATTCACCCTTCGGTTTATTTATTATGCTTTTCCCTTACATACCCCTATTTTCTGAATTCGCCCTTGGGTTGATGTATTATACTTGTTCCTTACTTATACAGACAACAACCAATAACACATATACGACTAAAACTAGTGGGTTTGCCCTCTATTCTTGAGGTGTATTATTGTTGGTTTTTTTCCCGTTAAAATTAAGGACAAAGGCTGTAGTCCGCTGGAAGAAAGTTGGTGGCATATAAATGTGACCAGACAAGAACAGAGATAACAAACAACTTGGCTAGATAAAAAAGGGTATTTATATAGATGAAAAAAGAGAAGAAAGAAATAGAATGTTGCTTGCAAAAGAAGTGCCTTTGCGGACTCACTGTAAATGCCAGTTGTCTTGTAACAGGATGCTGTGAAGAGAAGTTGAGAACATCAAGAGGGCTTCGCGCGTGTTATATACGTTAAAAAAGCATTTGTCCGCTCGCACAAGACACAGCAGAGAAGAACGTTGTTGACGGCTGCGAGGCTGGAGAGAAGAGACCGATATTTAAAAAAAAAAAAGGCGCTCTCCTGGGTTTTCAGCGGAGAGTTAAGCAGTGGTCTGTGATTGGCTGATTTTCATCCAATCACAGGGCACTTAGAATTCACTGCGATTAATAATAATTCCAATATTATTAGGGTCGCTAAAGAAAATGGTTGGAAAACACTGTTCTATTTTCTAGCTGTGTATCATTTTTCCCTATTTATTTACTTGTACAATTATTACTGTGCCATTTTTACCTGTGCTATTCTTACTGTGTCATTTTTACCTGTGCTATTTGTATCTGTGTCATTATTACACGTTTCATTATTACCGTGCACGAAAAGAAAGACAACTGTCGTTAGTTTTCGTAGTTCATTTAGACATTATTTGAAAAGATCAAAATGTCAGTCACATACATGACAAACTCCGCTTTCCCTAGCATGGAGGGCATCTTTCAAAGCAGAAACCTTCAAAATGAACACAAAAATCAGAACCTTGAGCGCGTACATATGGTCAATCCTACTTTACGTTTGCGAATGCTGGACATTGTCGAAAGTGGATGAAAGTCGTTTAGAAGCAGCAGAGATATGGTTTCTAAGAAGAATTCTACGAATCTCGTGGACAGAAAGGAAGAAAAACGAAGAAGTTATGCGTAAGGCTGACTACAACAGATCGCTTCTTAATACTGTCCTCGCCAGATAGTTAAAGTTCTTCGGCCACATAATGCGGGCAGACGGTTTGGAGAAGAGATTGATGTTAGGAAAAATCGACTCAAAAAAGTAGAGGAAGACAGCGTACCAAGTTCACAGATGGCCACAACAGGGTCACTGACTCTAGATCTTATCAGAAAGACCGAATGCAGAGAAGAATGGAGAGCCATGATCATCGATGTCTGCAAACAGACCTGATACCTGAAAAAGAAGAAGACACACATTTTAGTCGCCGCGAAAACTGTTCAACAATAAAGAAACAGAAGAGGCGAATCGATAATCATGATATCGAATATCACTTGATGAAAAACTGTATTTACCTAACATTATTACTAGTGTTGGGACGATTAATCAGAATCGGAAAAATCGGAATCGGGAATCGGAAAAATCGGACATTATTTGGGATAACAGAATCGATATCTGAATCGGTATCGGAATCGGTATCGGAATCGGAAAAAAATATTAGTCTAATTTCCGATTCTAAAAACGATTATTTAAATTTTTTTTGTTTTTGCTATTGTTGTTTAAAACTTAATTTTGCATTGTCGGTACTAATGATAACATGATATATATATATATATATATATATATATATATATATATATATATATATATATATATATATATATATATATATATATATTTATTGCTTTAAAACTACTAATAAAAACAAAATCTATAGATCATAATAACGAATTACGGTAAGCAATGGCACCGGAAAAAGATAAATACATATTTATTTGCTTTATATTTTCAATCAATTACGGGGAAAACATTTGAGAAAAAATCTTGGCCTTTTGGTCAAGATCAAAGTGTAGTATCTGTTCTGATGGATACTGCACCCCCATAGACTGGTATTGTCTTGGCCTTCGGGGCTTGATTTACGCCGATCTATGGGTCTGTCCTTTGCAGTTCTAGGAGGTCCACCCTCCCAGGCTTTGCCTCCCCTCTTTGAGGAGGAGTAAGTTTATTGCTTACTGCCTGAGGCGCCCCTACCGGGGAATGCCGACAGGGCTGCCCAGGCAATTTTTAAACCCCACTTTCCCGACCCGACCTTGGGTCACATCTTACTTGTGGGAGTAAGATAAAAAAAACTGGCCTTGTGCCTAACTCCTGGAGAGGAGTAAATCAATACTCGTGTAATGTAGGCAACCACCCCGTCCCTCAGCAGTGGATTTTACTTTTGCGGAAATACATGCACACGTTACACGGATTTTTATAGTAATCTTAAAATTAAAAAAAACAACAACAAAAACTCTATAAATATATAGAAATGTAAAAAGAATTAGAATCGGTAATTGTATCGGAATCGGGAATTTAGAACAGTATCGGTAATTGTATATAGATCGGGAATGTAGAACAGAATCAGTAAGTGTATTGGAATCGGAATAATATTGAAATCGTCCCATCACTAATTTTTACGCCAAAATATTTATTTAGTCGGGCAGGGCCGTTGTTAGGAATTGTGGGGCTCAATTAAAAAAAACTAATGGTGGACTCCGGCTTGCAATAGTAAAATTAATGAATGTTTATAGTTAATATAAAAACACATACAAACCAACAAAACGAAACGAATAAAAATGAAATTCTTGGTATAATAACATTTTAAAACGAAATGCTTGGTATAATAACATTTTAAAACGAAATGCTTGGTATAATAACATTTTAGAACGAAATGCTTGGTATAATAACATTTTAAAACGAAATGCTTGGTATAATAACATTTTAAAACGAAATGCTTGGTATAATGACATTTTAAAACGAAATGCTTGGTATAATAACATTTTAAAACGAAATGCTTGGTATAATAACATTTTAAAACGAAATGCTTGGTATAATAACATTTTAAAACGAAATGCTTGGTATAATAACATTTTAAAACGAAATGCTTGGTATAATAACATTTTAAAACGAAATGCTTGGTATAATAACATTTTAAAACGAAATGCTTGGTATAATAACATTTTAAAACGAAATGCTTGGTATAATAACATTTTAAAACGAAATGCTTGGTATAATAACATTTTAAAACGAAATGCTTGGTATAATAACATTTTAAAACGAAATGCTTGGTATAATAACATTTTAAAACGAAATGCTTGGTATAATAACATTTTAAAACGAAATGCTTGGTATAATAACATTTTAAAACGAAATGCTTGGTATAATTACATTTTAAAACGAAATGCTTGGTATAATAACATTTTAAAACGAAATGCTTGGTATAATGACATTTTAAAACGAAATGCTTGGTATAATAACATTTTAAAACGAAATGCTTGGTATAATAACATTTTAAAACGAAATGCTTGGTATAATAACATTTTAAAACGAAATGCTTGGTATAACATTTTAAAACGAAATGTGAAAAGTGTTATTGATTAGCATCTAAATGAATAAATGCGAAAGTTGTGCTAATTTCTCGCACTGAATAAATTGTTTTATTCGAAATTCAGTACAGATTCCCGAGTCCGACATAAAGATTCTCGAGTTCGATAAGACGCACCTGAAGGAGGTTGGAGGCTACATCGGCCGAAACGTTCTAAGAATAACACCTCAGATAAGAACAGTAGTCCGAATAATCCAAATATTCCAAATTCATTTTGATACTATTTGAAAAAAAAATGGTGAACCTCAAATCTCAGACAGATCTTAGTGCTTAAAAACTGTTCACCTATAAAAGAGAGACAAAAAGCGACAAAAGGTTAAGAAAGAAAGAAAGAAAGAAAGAAAGAAAGAAAGAAGGAAAGGGAATGACTTTTTAAAAATGTTCCTTATGTGTTTATATACTTGCCTCTCCACGGTCGGTTTTTAATGTGCAGGATATCCGGAACCCGAAAAGAGGGCGCTCTGGATTGGAACAAAAATTAAAATCACTTCAGTCTAGCAGGATTTCTCCATCACTGACAGAGGACAGAACATATAAAGTGTAGTATCAGAACAGATGCTACACTTTACTCCTAGCTAAAAGGTAAAAATTATTTTGCTGTCTGGAAGCTAAGAAGTCATTTTGGATAAATTATTCAAAATCACTTATTAGCTTCCATTCAAATTGAATACGCTGAATCCAAAAATACGACACGTTTTTTTTTTCTCATAAGGTCAGATTTTTTTGTGTACCGGAAATGGAACTATTTAACTGTTAAAAAGTTTTCCATTAAATTTTACCTGTATAAATTTCTATTTCCTCAAATTAAAGTGACAAATCCTCGCCATTTACTTTTATCAAGTGGTATCAGCTCACACCCTCCTTCCGACAATAAGCATTACTCATTATTTATCATAGATAATAGATCACGATCATCTTTTTTTAGGGCCAATTGTGTTTACACCTTTCAAATTGACACAACAAATGTAACAGTCATCATAATGGTTTTTCTGCTTCTTCCAAATAATTGACACCCCAATTGTACAACTATACCGTAAACATTAAGTCCACTGTCTCAATCCATTTTTGTAAGCTTTGCATACTATGTGAGGGACCCATGCTATTTCCTGATCTCCAAACATACCTTCAAAATATGCAGAATAAAATGTTTTTACTAAATTGTAAATGTTCATACTGTTTTCCACTAAAGTAAATCAACCACAAGTATAACAGAACACATCAGGGTTATTCAAGCATTTCCGGTTTTGATGTTTGCATTTCCGGTTTGATGTTTGCATTTCCGGTTTGATGTTTCCATATTAAATGTACAATTTATTTCAGGAATACAAATTGCTCTGGTCAGCTGCAAGTAACGAATTAAAAAGTTAAAATAAATTTATAGAATAAATAAGTTTACCAATTGAGATCTCAAAGGAAATGTACATTAAACTAAAATAACTATATTGACTAGATATATTTTCTGTTATGGTGCCGTACCTGTACGAAGAACAAATGGACTCGCCCATCCATAATAAAATACGAGAAGCATTCAAACTCTCAGTCTACTTCCACCCCTGACAGTACAGATTACCACTTCTTGTATATATATATATATCCTCCTTTCCCTGCACACACCCCCCATACACAAACATTCCAACTTATTTTTCCCCTTCAATCTTGACCGCAGCCATCTGGTCAAACACCTCCCTCCCCCCTCTTCCTCCACTCCCTCTCTGCCATCCACTTTACCCCTGCTCATCCCCCACCTCTTTCTCTTACCACCTGCCACAGTAGTCCTTGCTCACCCCATCCTTCCATTTTTTCCCCACTCATTTTCTTCAACATTCATTTCTATCTCTCCAACAATTACTGACGTCCACCCAGCAGTTGGCCATTATTTCATTCTATTTTTCCTCCCAATATGTCTACCCTACATGTATCTGTACTTGCATGACATTTTTCTCTATTTTATCATCTGATGAAGTCTTATAAATAAAGACGAAACGTTGATGTACACATAAAAAACATCCATTTTTTGGTTTTCCTTTTTCATTTTCCCATATATATATATATATATATTCTTTTTTTTCAATAATATATCTTTGCTCCTGTAACCCCGTGCTTCCGTGTCTTTATTTCGGCCCTAACAGAGTCACAACATTTTCCTTGCATAACAGCAGGAGAAGCCCATGGAAACTTTTTCTTCAAGTGCTAATAAGCTGTTCATACTAATTCAATCTCCTAATGAAAATATCTACAGGAATCATGCAATCTTTACAATTTAACTTAATATGATTCATATAAAAGCTTTCAATTCTGTTGGAAACAGTGAAAACTTGCTTGAAAGCATATTATACAGTCCTCGTAAACGAATCAAGTATCGTACAATAAGTCAATACATGAGAAAATATCAATTCAAAAAGCAATAAAACTTGACCTGACTTTGTGTTTGAATTCAGCGGTTTTAAGTTACTCAGAATCACCTACTTTTTTCAGATAGCAGAGCAAAACATTTTTGTTAACTAATAATCCATGAAAAATGCCAGTATACTGAAATCATATGCCCTTAATAGGGTTAAGATGAAAATTCATATACACTAAATGTACAAAAGCAAGGAAATTCCCAAATTTTTACACTTTTATTGTTATTAATAAAGGGTATGACTACATATCAACCAAACCATTTCATTATCACATCACTACAGTATAAATCTCTATGCATGAGGGGATGAAGTGTGTGAGGTGCGCTGAAGAAAAATTCCTACCAGTAAAATACATAGCCCTGTTGTGCTCGCATACCCTTAATGACAATAAAAGTGTAAAAATTTGGGAATTTGCTTGCCTTTGTACATTTAGTGTATATGAATTTTCATCTTAACCCTATTAAGGGCATATGATTTCAGTATACTGGCATTTATCATGGAATGTCACTACTTTTGTAAAGGCTATGTCTCAATACAATGGTCATTTTAAAGTTTTTTGGGGAATTTTCTGGAAAACTAAGGTATATGGTAAGCTGAAATTAAAATGCCATCCACTAGACCCTAGAACCTATATCTCTGCCAAAAATCAGCTGAATCCATCAAATAGTTGATGAGATACAGGGTGGCACATACGTACGTACACACAGATAACATGATTTCATGATTGAACTTTCATGATCTCTGGGTTGCCTTGACTAATGATGCTGAAATTCTACACACTTATAGAACCTATCAAATAAAAATTTTGTGCAAAGTTTTAACTAATTTTGTTTATTGGTTTTTGAGTTATGATTGATCAAAGAAATGAGATTTCCAGCATAGGCCATTCTTGAAGTCTATTAAGGGATAGAGCGCTCTCGCGCCTCCCTTGATTTATTGGTTTCACGAAACCTATCACATGGAAAATATGAAAAAATGATTGAATCGAATTTATTAGAGAAAAATTGATTTTACTTATATTATTTTCAATTTATTTAGTATGCCTGTTTGGTTTTCTATTGAGAACAAACTGTCGCTTTGATAAATATCTTTAGATAAATTTATTTATGGGTGTGGGTCGCTTAGTGGGAAACTTACTTCACTTGACCTCAATGACCGTGAAACAAGTTTCTGTTCTCAAGGGTTCGCTCCGCCCAAAATCAACTAGTTTAATTTGAAGAAAGATAACTGAAAAAAGCTCTATTTAAATAAAGTTAACTATGTGTATATGTTTACATATTTTTATTGATAAAATTCACTCCTAAACTAATTAACCTATCATTATAAATTATGGAACACAGCTGGTAAGCGTAAGGCTGGTTAATATGGGATATATTTAGTTTAATTAAGTTTTATGCAAATGATGTAAAAATGAGGGGGGAAGCGTTTCGTAAACATTCAGATACGTCCCACTTTTGAGAAATTTTAATAATAAGTATCAAATTAAAAACTGTTTCCCAAATGTCAGTTTCTTTGGAATATTTAAAGGGTTATTAGGAGTCATAATATGTGCACAACCTCCTATTTAATAATTCAAATATTTCAGATTTGCATTACATTTGATCCATCGAACCATAATTTGCAATTAACTGATGAAGTGACTCATCTCTTATCTATCACTTTCATCCTCTCTCACTGGATTTTGTTTGACCTTCCTGTTCTAATTTTATTCCTTGTACATCACTTCACATGTCTATCTCTGTCTGCCCCTAACTCTCTCCCTCCCTCCCTCACCCTTTCTCTCTCTCTCTCTTTCTCTTTCTCTCTCTCTCTTTCTCTCTCTCTCTCGCTCTCTCTTTCTCTCTTTCTCTCTCACTCTTTCTCTCTCTCTCTTTCTCCCTCTCTCCCTTTTTCTCTCTTTCTCTCTCTCTCACTCTTTCTCTCTCTCACTCTTTCTCTCTCTCTCTTTCTCTCACTCTTTCTCTCTCTCTCACTCTTTCTCTCTCTTTCTTTCTCTCTCTCACTCTTTCTCTCTCTTTCTTTCTCTCTATCTCACTCTTTCTCTCTCTCCCTCTCTCTTTCTCTCTCTCTTTCTCTCTCTCTCTCTCTTTCTCTCTCTCTCTCTCTCTCTCTCTGTATTTATAAACAGTTGAAGAATTAACAAATTTGAACAGTCCATTATAAACAAAAATAAAAATAAAACACCAATCAAGCAAGATTCTCTAAATTTCAATTTCTACTTGAGACTCCTTAAGCTTAAGCCTTAAATTTCAGACATTTTCTAGAATCAAAATTATGTAATGAGTTTTGATCAAAATTGCAATAAGGATTCTAGACATAAGGTTTAGCAGTGTATATATGTTGATTTTAATCTTCGTAACGCAACGTAAAAGTGGTGCAGTACTGTTCTGTTGAGGAATTCATTTTACCCGTCCTGGGACGAGTATTCGTCTGGTTCTATATATTTCAAAAAAATTGTAAATAGTACTCTTTTTATTTAGCATAAAAATATATATTATTTATACAAAAACTAAACTAATCAACGTTTGTTTCTCATGTGCTTTTTCTTATATATTTTAATCACACAAAAGACATGCTCAAATCAAGGGAGGCGCGAGAGCGCTCTATCCCTTAATAGACCGCACAAATGGCCTATGCTGGAAATCTCATTTCTTTGATCAATCATAACTCAAAAACCAATAAACCAAATTAGTTAACACTTCGCACAAAATTTTTATTTGATAGGTTCTATAAGTGTGTAGAATTTCAGCATCATTAGTAAAGGCAACCCAGAGATCCAGAAAGTTCAATCATGAAATCATGTTATCTGTGTGTACGTACGTACGTATGTGCCACTCTGTATCTCATCAACTATTTGATGGATTCAGCTGATTTTTGGCAGAGATAGAAGTTCATGGGTCTAGTTGATGGAATTTTAATTTCAGTTTACCATATACCTTAGTTTTCCAGAAAATTCCAAAAAAAACTTTAAAATGACCATTGTATTGAGGCATAGCCTTTACAAAATTAGTGACATTCCATGAAAAATGCCAGTATACTGAAATCATATGCCCTTAATAGGGTTAAGATGAAAATTCATATACACTAAATGTACAAAAGCAAGGACATTCCCAAATTTTTACACTTTTATTGTCATTAAGGGTATGACTATATATCAACCAAACCATTTCATTATCACATCACTACAGTATACATTTCTATGCATGAGTGGATGAAGTGTGTGAGGTGCGCTGAAGAAAAAATCTTACCAGTAAAATACATAGCCCTGTTGTGCTCGCATACCCTTAATGACAATAAAAGTGTAAACATTTGGGAATTTCCTTGCTTTTGTACATTTAGTGTATATGAATTTTCATCTTAACCCTATTAAGGGCATATGATTTGAGTATACTGGTATTTTTCATGGAATATATCGTAGGTTTTAGATTAGGTTACGTTTGAAACAAAACTTTCATTTTAATCGGTCTTACTAGCCATAATTTGCAATTAACTGATGAAGTGACTCATCTCTTATCTATCATTTTCACCCTCTCTCACTGGATTTTGTTTGACCTTCCTGCTCTAATTTTATTCCTTGTACATCACTTGTCACGTCTATCTCTGTCTGCCCCTAACTCTCTCCCCCCTCTCTCACTCTTTCTCTCTTTCTCTCTTTCTCTCTTTCTCTCCCTCACTCTTTCTCTCTCCCTTTTTCTCTCTCACTCTTTCTCTTTCTCTTTTTCTCTCTCTCTCTCCCTTTTTCTCTCTCACTCTTTCTCTTTCTCTCTTTCTCTCTCTCACTTTTTCTCTCTCCCTTTTTCTCTCTCACTCTTTCTCTCTCTCTCTTTCTCTCCCCTCTCTCTCTCTCCCTCTCTCTCTATATTTATTAACAGTCGAAGAATGAACAGATTTGAATAGTCCATTATAAACAAAAAGAAAAATATCACCAGAGGTAATAATATAATTTAATCAGTAGCTATAGAAAGAAATAGAGATAGAAAGAGAGGGAAATATATCGTAGGTTTAAGACTGTGTCATGTTTGAAACAGAACTTCCATTTTAATCGGTCTAACTAGCCATAATTTGCAATTAACTGATCAAGTGACTCATCTCTTACGACGTCTGTATCTATAACTTTCACCCTCTCACTTTATTTTGTTTGACTTTCCTGCTGTTATTTTATTCGCAGTTTATAACTTCACCCGTTCCTGTCTGTCTGTCTTCCCCCTCTCTCTCCCTTTCGTTCTCTCTATCCCTCTCTCTCTCTCTCTTTCTCTCTGTTTTTATTAACAATCGAAGAATAAGCAGATTAGAATATTCCATTATAAATAAAATGGAAATATCACCAAATCTAATAATATTATTTAATCCGTAGCTGTAGAGAGAACGAACGATAGAAAGAGAGGAAAATATAGCGAGCAGAAGAAGACTAATGTTGGTTTTGTTTTTTAGTTTTTATATCTAACTGGTTCAGACAATCTAACCTGAGGCTCTGTCGGCGAAGCAACCGGTCATACTTTTTCTCATATAATACGATTAGATCTCATGGAAAATATTAAATGTTATTTCATTGGATCCATTGGATATAAACGGATTTACAACGTCATTATCTGTCACTTTCACTACATGAGTACATTATTTTCTTTGTAAACTTTACGCCCCCCTCAAACTCGCCCCAAAACTCGTCCCCACACAATTTTTTAAAAAAATAAGTTAGATACAAAAAATTTAATAGAACAAAGAATTGCTCTGCATCAAATTTTCAGTTATGTTAAGTAATACATTTCTAAAAGGTTCGGTGCGTGCATGTGAACGTCAATAATATGTATGTGCTTGGTAAAAATCGGAAACTATTGAACTTATCATTATGAATTATGTAATATGTATTCCAGGCAACAGGATGAGGAACATGGAATTATTATTATTTTTGTTGTAAACTATACCATTTAGGGGAGTGCCACCGAAACAGTACCATATCTCTCAAATAAAGAAAAAAACATTAAAATGTCAAACGAATCCTATATGTTTGTATTATTTAGATTATTTCTTACTACTGTTCTCATCTTGGATTTTATCCTCACAACTTTTCGGCCGATGTAACCTCCGACCTACCCGGTAATGGCTGATGGAATGAGAGCATGCTACCCGCGTGGCTCTAATAAAAGGTTCTATTCGAAATTTCGTACAGATTCCCAAGTTTGACAGATAGATCTCCGAGTTTGACAAGATACGCCTGAAGAAGGGCGGAGGTTACATCGGCCGAAACGTTGTAAGAATAACACTCAAGATGAGAACAGTAGTCCAACTAATCCAAATTATCAATCCTCATCTAAAAAATTTAGAAACATGATGCTATATGTATTGCTTATACCCGCCTTGGGACGGGTATGCTACTAGAGTTCTTATAAAATATTAATCTTCTGCGATTGCGCACTCATTTAAGTGCGAACATGATTTCAGTTTTCACACTAATCAAGGAAAAGGGGCCCTTAGTGCTAAGTGCGATCAAATAAACCATACGGGCATCTCACCCACCCACCCTTAAGCCTACGCGCAAGTTCTATGAAAGGGGTGTGTTGACAGGATCATGGTTTGGGGAAAACATGGCTTCTACTTAATCACTGAAATGAAGATCTCACAGAGATGGGTAACAGTAATGGGACGATTCCAATACTTTTCCCGATTCTAATACAATTGCCGATTCCGTTCTAAATTTCCGATTCCGATACAATTACCAATCCCGTTCTAAATTCCCGATTCCGATACAGTTACCCATTCTGTTCATAATTCCTGATGTCAATACAATTGCTGATCCCGTTGTAAATTTCCGATTCCGATACAATTACCAATTCCGTTCTAAATTCCTGATTTTGATACAATTACCGATTCTGTTCATAATTCCTGATGTCAATACAATTGTCGATTCCGTTCTAAATTTCCGATACCGATACAATTACAAATCCCGTTCTAAATTCCTGATTTTGATACAATTACCGATTCTGTTCATAATTCCTGATGTCAATACAATTGTCGATTCCGTTCTAAATTTCCGATACCGATACAATTACCAATCCCGTTCTAAATTCCCGATTCCGATACAGTTACCGATTCTGTTCATAATTCCCGATTCCGATACAATTACCGTTCTACATTTCCGATTCTGATACGATTACCAATTCCGATTCCAAAATCGCTTAATCTCCTAAAAATGTAGCATTTCATTTTTGGAGGGAGGGGGAATTGTTATTTAGCGGAGAGTCCTATCCTACTTTTAAATGTAGATATAATTTTCTGGTACTTCTGCAGTTTACGGATCGTGCTATTTTTTAGATAGAATTTTCAAGTTAAATTTAATTTTTATGGTATCTTTTGTTTATTAAATTTTTAGCTGAAAGTAAAAAATGTTTAACAAAGCCCCTTCCCCATGTTAAGAATTGGTTTCTAAATAATAACATTATTATTTCAGCACGGTCCCTAAACTGCAAAAGTACCAAATTTTCTTTCTTATTTGAAAACTTCTTTATGTTTTTCCTTAATTTATTCAAGATTTTGATAAATAAATTGTAAAATTTTCATCTATTTTTTTTCATTCGTGTGACTTTTTTCCTATTTATCAACTCGTTACATTTTTTACCATGCTATTTTTCCGGTGCCATTTTTACCAAAATTCGTTATTATAATCTGTAAATTGTAGTTTTACTGGTAGATTTAAAATCAATAAATATGTATGATTTTATCTTTAGTACCAGCAATAGAAAGTTAAGTTTTAATAAAAACAAAAATTTAGTCTCACTTTATTTTCGATTCCCGATTCCGATAAATCGTCCCAACGCTAGTCGATAATCTATAGAAAATAGGTAAAGAAACGGTGACCTGTGATGCACTGGTGATGCATTGGTGATGCCTGGGGCCAACTCCTTCTTAGTATGATTTACCCCCTCTTCAGGGGAGGTTAGACACAAGATCAGATGAGGCTTTGAAAAGCCAGTAAACTGGGAAAAATACACTTATGCCAACAAAAAATGCCTGAGCAACTCTGTCGACATTCCCCGCTAGGACTGCCTCCGGCGATTATCAATAAACTAATCCTTTCTCAGAGAGAAAGTGTAGTCTGGGAGGGTGGACCTCCCAAGGCTGAACAGAACCATACCTAAGCTCAACAAAACCAATGTCAGTCTGAAAATGTAGTATCCGAACAGATACTACACTTTGCTCCTAGTCAAAAGGCTGAGGAGAAATGTCTTAGTACTGAGAAATATTATGAGAAAAGGAGAAAGTATGAATATGATTGGACCCCCCTCCCAATTTGGGGCATCGACCCATCGCCCCCACATATCTTCTGAACACAAACCGCACTGCAAAGAGATATGCGACGTGAACGAGTGTATAAAGTTACTAGTTTTTATAAGCTACTCTCTTTCTTTCTCCGTTCGTTTAGCTTACTATTCCCTTTTTATTTCTTTTTCGTATCAACGTAAATAGGATGCAGGCAAATCAATAGCCCTGTCATATGTCCGCTCTCTAAATAAAGAAAAATCTATGAGTTCATATAAAGGTGCGAATTCTACATTTTCAACCAATGAAAATGATTCCCGCTCGTTTGAAACAAATTTTTTTAACGAGACGGTGTAAAATACAAATTTTGAATAAAAACAACAAACTCGGCAACCCAAAACACAGAACAGAGATTCCAGTTAACTAAAGGTAAGACACCCAGTGAGCACAATATTACATCCCACACCCTGGCTTTTCGAGGGCTGGGGAAGCAAGCAACTACTCCACTTACACACATATATCCACACACTAACAAACAGCATAATAAAAACACACTGATGGAAATCAAATGACTACTAAACTCTAACATGTGACATATTCACACACTGACAATCCCGTTCTAAATTCCCAATTCCGATACAGTTACCGATTCTGTTCATAATTCCTGATGTCAATACAATTGCTGATCCCGTTGTAAATTTCCGATTCCGATACAATTACCAATTCCGTTCTAAATTCCTGATTCCGATACAATTACCGATTCTGTTCATAATTCCTGATGTCAATTCAATTGCTGATCCCGTTGTAAATTTCCGATTCCGATACAATTACAAATTCCGTTCTAAATTCCTGATTCCGATACAGTTACCGATTCTGTTCATAATTTCTGATGTCAATACAATTGTCGATTCCGTTCTAAATTTCCGATACCGATACAATTACCGATTCTGTTCATAATTCCTGATGTCAATACAATTGTCGATTCTGTTCTAAATTTCCGATACCGATACAATTACCAATCCCGTTCTAAATTCCCGATTCCGATACAGTTACCGATTCTGTTCATAATTCCCGATTCCGATACAATTACCGTTCTACATTTCCGATTCTGATACGATTCCGAATTCCGATTCCAAAATCGCTTTATCTCCTAAAAATGTAGAATTTCATTTTTGGAGGGAGGGGGAATTGTTATTTAGCGGAGAGTCCTATCCTACTTTTAAATGTAGATATAATTTTCTGGTACTTCTGCACACTAACAAACGGCATAATAAAAACACACTGATGGAAATCAAATGACTACTAAACTCTAACATGTGACATATTCACACACTGACAAAACAAAGGCAAGCAAACACACAATGGTACACTGCCTATCACTCTTAACTCACACACATATTCACACGCTAATCTGACAGATCACAGAATATATGGGAACACGAACCACCACTAATAACTGCAAACGGAAAAAGTAACTGTATTCTATGACTAAGTTATACAAGCAGGACACTACATAAAATACAAAGCCGTCAAACTAGACATTGTAATCAGGAGATAATAAAAATGAAAAGTCTGCCCTGATTATTGATGTAGCTGTCTCGTACGACCACGGACTAAACCGAGCCGAACGTGATAAAAAACCGAATATCAAAACCTAAAATAATAACTTGAAAACAATTTGGTCATTGAAAGAAATTTATATCATACCAGTTGTGGTAGGAGTGACTAGATTGGTAAAAACAAAACATGAAAAAATACCCTGGATTAACATCATACCAGTTGTGGTAGGAGTGACTAGATTGGTAAAAACAAACCATGAAAAAATACCATGGATTAACATCATACCAGTTGTGGTAGGAGTGACTAGATTGGTAAAAACAAAACATGAAAAAATACCCTGAATTAATATCATACCAGTTGTGGTAGGAGTGACTAGATTGGTAAAAACAAAACATGAAAAAATACCCTGGATTAACATCATACCAGTTGTGGTAGGAGTGACTAGATTGGTAAAAACAAAACATGAAAAAATACCCTGAATTAATATCATACCAGTTGTGGTAGGAGTGACTAGATTGGTAAAAACAAAACATGAAAAAATACCCTGGATTAACATCATACCAGTTGTGGTAGGAGTGACTAGATCGGTAAAAACAAAACATGAAAAAATACCCTGGATTAACACCATACCAGTTGTGGTAGGAGTGACTATATTGGTAAAAACCAAACATGAAAAAATACCCTGAATTAATATCATACCAGTTGTGGTAGGAGTGACTAGATTGGTAAAAGCAAAACATGAAAAAATACCCTGGATTAACATCATACCAGTTGTGGTAGGAGTGACTATATTGGTAAAAACCAAACATGAAAAAATACCCTGAATTAATATCATACCAGTTGTGGTAGGAGTGACTAGATTGGTAAAAGCAAAACATGAAAAAATACCCTGGATTAACATCATACCAGTTGTGGTAGGAGTGACTATATTGGTAAAAACCAAACATGAAAAAATACCCTGAATTAATATCATACCAGTTGTGGTAGGAGTGACTAGATTGGTAAAAGCAAAACATGAAAAAATACCCTGGATTAACATCATACCAGTTGTGGTAGGAGTGACTAGATTGGTAAAAACAAAACATGAAAAAATACCCTGAATTAATATCATACCAGTTGTGGTAGGAGTGACTAGATTGGTAAAAACAAAACATGAAAAAATATGCTGGATTAATAATACTTCACAAGCCCAGCTCCTGTGAAATTTAAATAACACAAATCATGAAAAGATCTCTCAGGTATAAATACAACCCATGAAAAAGAGATTATATGCGAGCCCCAGGTTGGGGGTCCTTTAATATCTAAACATAAACTAAAATAAGAAATAAATAAAGGTTGCGCACATACAATGTCCCCTGAACTCATGCATATTCACACTTACAGAAAACAACACACTTATCTGGATACTCCACCAGACTAGATGAATTTTTGTCCTGGGATCCGGTAACACCAAGAGACTACAACAAAGATATACTATAACATTGTAAACCGATCAATTGGGGAGAGGGCAAGTAATGTTTTTACACTTCTTTACTAACTCAACGTTTGACAGATAAATGAGAACGTTAATGGAATATTCGAATATCTATGTATCTTCTATAGAGATCAAGTGTTTGCCCTAGGAAGGAGCCCCTTGATTTCTGAGAACTTCGACTGAAGTAAAATGAAACAGAAAACAACATATAGACATATATACCTCTAACACTCGTGTTTCTTTCCGCACTTGACATTCTACAAATACGAAAACTTTTAATATTTCTAACGAACAATTTAATCACTCACTTAATCTTTTTTTCTCATCAGGTCAGATTTTTTGGTGTACCGGAAATGGAACTATTTAACTGTTAAAAAGTTTTCCATTAAATTTTAACTGTATAAATTTCTATTTCCTCAAATTAAAGTGACAAATGCTCGCCATTTCCTTTTATCAAGTGGTATCAGCTCACACCCTCCTTCCGACAATAAGCATTACTCATGATTTATCATAGATAATAGATCACGATCATCTTTTTTTTAGGAACAATTGTGTTTACACCTTTCAAATTGACACAACAAATGTAACAGTCATCATAATAGTTTTTCTGTACCGTAAACATTAAGTCCACTGTCTCAATCCCTTTTTGTAAGCTTTGCATACTATGTGAGGTGCCCATAATTTGTCCTGATCTACAAACATCACTTCAAAATATGCAGAATCAAATGTTTTTACTAAATATTAAATGTTCATACTGTTTTCCACTAAAGTAAATCAACCACAAGTATAACAGAACACATCAGGGTTATTCAAGCATTTCCGGTTTTGATGTTTGCATTTCCGGTTTGATGTTTCCATATTAAATGTACAATTTATTTCAGGAATACAAATTGCTCTGGTCAGCTGCAAGTAACGAATTAAAAAGTTAAAATAAATTTATAGAATAAATAAGTTTACCAATTGAGATCTCAAAGGAAATGTGCACTAAACTAAAATAACTATATTGACTAGAAATATTTTCTGTTATGGTGCCGTACCTGTACGAAGAACAAATGGACTCGCCCATCCATAATAAAATGCGAGAAGCATTCAAACTCTCAGTCTACTTCCACCCCTGACAGTACAGATTACCACTTCTTGTATATATATATATATATATATATATCCTCCTTTCCCTGCACACACCCCCCCATACACAAACATTCCAACTTATTTTTCCCCTTCAATCTTGACCGCAGCCATCTGGTCAAACACCTCCCTCCCCCCTCTTCCTCCACTCCCTCTCTGCCATCCACTTTACCCCTGCTCATCCCCCACCTCTTTCTCTTACCACCTGCCACAGTAGTCCTTGCTCACCCCATCCTTCCATTTTTTCCCCACTCATTTTCTTCAACATTCATTTCTATCTCTCCAACAATTACTGACGTCCACCCAGCAGTTGGCCATTATTTCATTCTATTTTTCCTCCCAATATGTCTACCCTACATGTATCTGTACTTGCATGACATTTTTCTCTATTTTATCATCTGATGAAGTCTTATAAATAAAGACGAAACGTTGATGTACACATAAAAAACATCCATTTTTTGGTTTTCCTTTTTCATTTTCCCATATATATATATATATATATATATATATATATATATATATATATATATATATATATATATTCTGTTTTTTCAATAATATATCTTTGCTCCTGTAACCCCGTGCTTCCGTGTCTTTATTTCGACCATAACAGGGTCACAACATTTTCCTTGCATAACAGCAGGAGAAGCCCATGGAAACTTTGCCTCAAGTGCTAATAAGCTGTTCATACTAATTCAATTTCCTAATGAAAATATCTACAGGAATCATGCAATCTTTACAATTTAACTTAATATGATTCATATAAAAGCTTTCAATTATGTTGGAAACAGTAGAAAACTTGCTTGAAAGCATATTATACAGTCCTCGTAAACGAATCAAGTATTGTACAATAAGTCAATACATGAAAAAATATCAATTCAAAAAGCAATAAAACTTGACCTGACTTTGTGTTTGAATTCAGCGGTTTTAAGTTACCCAGAATCACCTACTTTTTTCAGATAGTAGAGCAAAACATTTTTGTTAACTAATATTCCATGATAAATGCCAATATACTGAAATCATATGCCCTTAATAGGGTTAAGATGAAAATTCATATACACTAAATGTACAAAAGCAAGGAAATTCCCAAATTTTTACACTTTTATTGTCATTAATAAAGGGTATGACTACATATCAACCAAACCATTTCATTATCACATCACTACAGTATAAATCTCTATGCATGAGTGGATGAAGTGTGTGAGGTGCGCTGAAGAAAAATTCATACCAGTAAAATACATAGCCCTGTTGTGCTCGCATACCCTTAATGACAATAAAAGTGTAAAGATTTGGGAATTTCCTTGCTTTTGTACATTTAGTGTATATGAATTTTCATCTTAACCCTATTAAGGGCATATGATTTCGGTATAATGGAATTTTTAATGGAATGTCACTAGTTTTGTAAAGGCTATACCTCAATACAATGGTCATTTTTAAGTTTTTTGGGGAATTTTCTGGAAAACTAAGGTATATGGTAAACTGAAATTAAAATGCCATCCACTAAACCCTAGAACCTATATCTCTGCCAAAAATCAGCTGAATCCATCAAATAGTTGATGAGATACAGGGTGGTACATACGTACGTACACACAGATAACATGATTTCATGATTGAACTTTCTGGATCTCTGGGTTGCCTTGACTAATGATGCTGAAATTCTACACACTTATAGAACCTATCAAATAAAAATTTTGTGCAAAGTTTTAACTAATTTGGTTTATTGGTTTTTGAGTTATGATTGATCAAAGAAATGAGATTTCCAGCATAGGCCATTCGTGTTGTCTATTAAGGGATAGAGCGCTCTCGCGCCTCCCTTGATTTATTGGTTTCACGAAACCTATCACATGAAAAATATGAAAAAATGATTGAATCGAATTTATTAGAGAAAAATTGATTTAGCTTATATTATTTTCAATTTATTTAGTATGCCTGTTTGGTTTTCTATTGAGAACAAACTGTCGCTTTGATAAATATCTTTAGATAAATTTATTTATGGGTGTGGGTCGCTTAGTGGGAAACTTACTTCACTTGACCTCAATGACCGTGAAACAAGTTTCTGTTCTCAAGGGTTCGCTCCGCCCAAAATCAACTAGTTTAATTTGAAGAAAGATAACTGAAAAAAGCTTTATTTAAATAAAGTTAACTATGTGTATATGTTTACATATTTTTATTGATAAAATTCACTCCTAAACTAATTAACCTATCATTATAAATTATGGAACACAGCTGGTAAGCGTAAGGCTGGTTAATATGGGCTATATTTAGTTTAATTAAGTTTTATGCAAATGATGTAAAAATGAGGGGGGAAGCGTTTCGTAAACATTCAGATACGTCCCACTTTTGAGAAATTTTAATAATAAGTATCAAATTAAAAACTGTTTCCCAAATGTCAGTTTCTTTGGAATATTTAAAGGGTTATTAGGAGTCATAATATGTGCACAACCTCCTATTTAATAATTCAAATATTTCAGATTTGCATTACATTTGATCCATCGAACCATAATTTGCAATTAACTGATGAAGTGACTCATCTCTTATCTATCACTTTCATCCTCTCTCACTGGATTTTGTTTGACCTTCCTGTTCTAATTTTATTCCTTGTACATCACTTCACATGTCTATCTCTGTCTGCCCCTAACTCTCTCCCTCCCTCCCTCACTCTTTCTCTCTCTCTCTTTCTCTTTCTCTCTCTCTCTTTCTCTCTCTCTCTTTCTCTCTCTCTCTCGCTCTCTCTTTCTCTCTTTCTCTCTCTTTCTCACTCTTTCTCTCTCCCTTTCTCCCTCTCTTTCTCCCTCTCTCACTTTTTCTCTCTTTCTCTTACTCTTTCTCTCTCTCACTCTTTCTCTCTCTCTCTTTCTCTCACTCTTTCTCTCTCTCTCACTCTTTCTCTCTCTCCCTCTCTCTTTCTTTCTTTCTCTCTTTCTCTTTCTCTCTCTCTTTCTCTCTCTCTTTCTCTCTCTCTCTCTCTCTGTATTTATAAACAGTTGAAGAATGAACAAATTTGAACAGTCCATTATAAACAAAAATAAAATAAAATCACCAATCAGGCTAGATTCTCTGAATTTCAATTTCTATTTGAGACCCCTTAAGCTTAAGCCTTAAATTTCAGACATTTTCTAGAATCCAAATTATGTAATGAGTTTCGATCAAAATTGCAATAAGGATTCTAGACATAAGGTTTAGCAGTGTATATATGTTGATTTTAATGTTCGTAACGCAACGTAAAAGTGGTGCAGTACTGTTCAGTTGAGGAATTCATTTTACCCGTCCTGGGACGAGTATTCTTCTGGTTCTATATATTTAAAAACATTTGTAAATAGTATTTTTTTCATTTAACATAAAAATATATATTATTTATACAAAAACTAAACTAATCAACGTTTGTTTCTCATGTGCTTTTTCTTATATATTTTAATCACACAAAAGACATGCTCAAATCAAGGGAGGCGCGAGAGCGATCTATCCCTTAATAGACTTCACGAATGGCCTATGCTGGAAATCTCATTTCTTTGATTAATCATAACTCAAAAACCAATAAACCAAATTAGTTAACACTTTGCACAAAATTTTTATTTGGTAGGTTCTATAAATGTGTAGAATTTCAGCATCATTAGTCAAGGCAACCCAGAGATCCAGAAAGTTCAATCATGAAATCATGTTATCTGTGTGTACATACGTATGTGCCACCCTGTATCTCATCAACTATTTGATGGATTCAGCTGATTTTTGGCAGAGATAGAGGTTCTAGGGTCTTGTTGATGGCATTTTAATTTCAGTTTACCATATACCTTAGTTTTCCAGAAAATTCCAAAAAAAACTTTAAAATGACCATTGTATTGAGGCATAGCCTTTACAAAAGTAGTGACATTCCATGAAAAATGCCAGTATACTGAAATCATATGCCCTTAATAGGGTTAAGATGAAAATTCATATACACTAAATGTACAAAAGCAAGGAAATTCCCAAATTTTTACACTTATTGTCATTAGAGGTATGACTACATATCAACCAAACCATTTCATTATCACATCACTACAGTATACATTTCTATGCATGAGTGGATGAAGTGTGTGAGGTGCGCTGAAGAAAAAATCTTACCAGTAAAATACATAGCCCTGTTGTGCTCGCATACCCTTAATGACAATAAAAGTGTAAACATTTGGGAATTTCCTTGCTTTTGTACATTTAGTGTATATGAATTTTCATCTTAATCCTATTAAGGGCATATGATTTCAGTATGCTGGCATTTATCATGGAATATATCGTAGGGTTTAGATTAGGTTACGTTTGGAACAAAACTTTCATTTTAATCGGTCTTACTAGCCATAATTTGCAATTAACTGATGAAGTGACTCATCTCTTATCTATCACTTTCATCCTCTCTCAATGGATTTTGTTTGACCTTCCTGCTCTAATTTTATTCCTTGTACATCACTTGACACATCTATCTCTGTCTGCCCCTAACTCTCTCCCCCCTCTCTCTCTCTATTTCTCTCTTTCTCTCTTTCTCTCTCTCACTCTTTCTCTCTCCCTTTTTCTCTCTCACTCTTTCTCTTTCTCTCTTTCTCTCTCTCACTCTTTCTCTCTCCCTTTTTCTCTCTCACTCTTTCTCTCTGACTCTTTCTCTCTCTCACTCTTTCTCTCTCCCTTTTTCTCTCTCACTCTTTCTCTCTGACTCTTTCTCTCCCCTCTCTCTCTCTCTCCCTCTCTCTCTATATTTATTAACAGTCGAAGAATGAACAGATTTGAACAGTCCATTATAAACAAAAAGAAAAATATCACCAGAGGTAATAATATAATTTAATCAGTAGCTATAGAAAGAAATAGAGATAGAAAGAGAGGGAAATATATCGTAGGTTTAAGACTGTGTCATGTTTGAAACAGAACTTCCATTTTAATCGGTCTAACTAGCCATAATTTGCAATTAACTGATCAAGTGACTCATCTCTTACGACGTCTGTATCTATAACTTTCACCCTCTCACTTTATTTTGTTTGACTTCCCTGCTGTTATTTTATTCGCAGTTTATAACTTCACCCGTTCCTGTCTGTCTGTCTGTCTGTCTGTCTTCCCCCTCTCTCTCCCTTTCGTTCTCTCTATCCCTCTCTCTCTCTCTCTTTCTCTCTGTTTTTATTAACAATCGAAGAATAAGCAGATTAGAATATTCCATTATAAATAAAATGGAAATATCACCAAATCTAATAATATTATTTAATCCGTAGCTGTAGAGAGAACGAACGATAGAAAGAGAGGAAAATATAGCGAGCAGAAGAAGACTAATGTTGGTTTTGTTTTTTAGTTTTTATATCTAACTGGTTCAGACAATCTAACCTGAGGCTCTGTCGGCGAAGCAACCGGTCATACTTTTTCTCATATAATACGATTAGATCTCATGGAAAATATTAAATGTTATTTCATTGGATCCATTGGATATAAACGGATTTACAACGTCATTATCTGTCACTTTCACTACATGAGTACATTATTTTCTTTGTAAACTTTACGCCCCCCTCAAACTCGCCCCAAAACTCGTCCCCACACAATTTTTTAAAAAAATAAGTTAGATACAAAAAATTTAATAGAACAAAGAATTGCTCTGCATCAAATTTTCAGTTATGTTAAGTAATACATTTCTAAAAGGTTCGGTGCGTGCATGTGAACGTCAATAATATGTATGTGCTTGGTAAAAATCGGAAACTATTGAACTTATCATTATGAATTATGTAATATGTATTCCAGGCAACAGGATGAGGAACATGGAATTATTATTATTTTTGTTGTAAACTATACCATTTAGGGGAGTGCCACCGAAACAGTACCATATCTCTCAAATAAAGAAAAAAACATTAAAATGTCAAACGAATCCTATATGTTTGTATTATTTAGATTATTTCAGACTACTGTTCTCATCTTGGATTTTATCCTCACAACTTTTCGGCCGATGTAACCTCCGACCTACCCGGTCATGGCTGATGGAACGAGAGCATGCTACCCGCGTGGATTTAATAAAAGCTTATATTCGAAATTCGGTACAGATTCCCGAGTTTGACAGATAGATCTCCGAGTTTGTCAAGATACGCCTGAAGAAGGGCGGAGGTTACATCGGCCGAAACGTTGTGAGAATAGCACTCAAGATGAGAACAGTAGTCCAACTAATCCAAATTATCAATCCTCATCTAAAAAATTTAGAAACATGATGCTATATGTATTGCTTATACCCGCCTTGGGACGGGTATGCTACTAGAGTTCTTATAAAATATTAATCTTCTGCGATTGCGCACTCATTTAAGTGCGAACATGCCTACGTGCATGTTCTATGAAAGGGGTGTGTTGACATGATCATGGTTTGGGGAAAACATGGCTTATACTTAATCACTGAAATGAAGATCTCGCAGAGATGGGTAACAGTAATGGGACGATTCCAATACTTTTCCCGATTCTAATACAATTGCCGATTCCGTACTAAATTTCCGATTCCGATACAATTACCAATCCCGTTCTAAATTCCCGATTCCGATACAGTTACTGATTCTGTTCATAATTCCTGATGTCAATACAATTGCTGATCCCGTTGTAAATTTCCGATTCCGATACAATTACCAATTCCGTTCTAAATTCCTGATTTTGATACAATTACCGATTCTGTTCATAATTCCTGATGTCAATACAATTGTCGATTCCGTTCTAAATTTCCGATACCGATACAATTACCAATCCCGTTCTAAATTCCCGATTCCGATACAGTTACCAGTTCTGTTCATAATTCCTGATGTCAATACAATTGCCGATTCCGTTCTAAATTTCCGATACCGATACGATTACCAATCCCGTTCTAAATTCCCGATTCCGATACAGTTACCGATTCTGTTCATAATTCCCGATTCCGATACAATTACCATTCTACATTTCCGATTCTGATACGATTACCAATTCCGATTCCAAAATCGCTTAATCTCCGAAAAATGTAGAATTTCATTTTTGGAGGGAGGGGGAATTGTTATTTAGCGGAGAGTCCTATCCTACTTTTAAATGTAGATATAATTTTCTGGTACTTCTGCAGTTTACGGATCGTGCTATTTTTTAGATAGAATTTTCAAGTTAAATTTAATTTTTATGGTATCTTTTGTTTATTAAATTTTTAGCTGAAAGTAAAAAATATTTAACAAAGCCTCTTCCCCATGTTAAGAATGGGTTTCAAAATAATAACATTATTATTTCAGCACGGTCCCTAAACTGCAAAAGTACCAAATTTTCTTTCTTATTTGAAAACTTCTTTATGTTTTCCTTAATTTATTTTATTCAAGATTTTGATAAATAAATTGTAAAATTTTCATCTATTTTTTTTCATTCGTGTGAATTTTTTCCTATTTATCAACTCGTTACATTTTTTACCATGCTATTTTTCCGGTGGCATTTTCTACCAAAATTCGTTATTATAATCTGTAAATTGTAATTTTACTGGTAGATTTAAAATCAATAAATATGTATGATTTTATCTTTAGTACCAGCAATAGAAAATTAAGTTTTAATAAAAACGAAAATTTAGTCTCACTTTATTTTCGATTCCCGATTCCGATAAATCGTCCCAACGCTAGTCGATAATCTATAGAAAATAGGTAAAGAAACGGTGACCTGTGATGCACTGGTGATGCATTGGTGCTGCCTGGGGTCAACTCCTTGATTTTATGCCTCAAAGACTCAAGTATACTTCTTAGTATTATTTACCCCCTCTCTAGGGGAGGTTAGACACAAGATCAGATGAGGTTTTGAAAAATCAGTGAACTGGGGGTAGTACACTTATGCCAACAAAAAAATGCCTGAGCAACCCTGTCGACATTCCTCGCTAGGACTGCCTCCGGCGATTATCAGTAAACTAATCCTTTCTCAGAGAGAAAGTGTAGTCTGGGAGGGTGGACCTCCCAAGGCTGAACAGAACCATACCTAAGCTCAACAAAACCAATGTCAGTCTGAAAATGTAGTATCAGAACAGATACTACACTTTGCTCCTAATCAAAAAGCTGAGGAGAAATGTCTTAGTACTGAGAAATATGAGACAAGGAGAAAGTATGAATATATTTGGTCCCACCTTCCCAATTTGGGGCATCGACCCATCGCCCCCACATATCTTCTGAACACAAACCGCGCTGCAAAAAAATATGCGACATGAACGAGTGTAAAAAGTTACTAGTTTGTATAAGCTACTCGCTTTCTTTCTCCGTTCGTTTAGCTTACTATTCCCTTTTTATTTCTTTTTCGTATCAACGTAAATAGGATGCAGGCAAATCAATAGCCCTGTCATATGTCCGCTCTCTAAATAAAGAAAAATCCATGAGTTCATATAAAGGTGCGAATTCTACATTTTCAACCAATGAAAATGATTCCCGCTCGTTTGAAACAAAATTTTTTAACGAGACGGTGTAAAATATAAATTTCGAATAAAAACAACAAACTCGGCAACTCAAAACACAGAACAGAGATTCCGGTTAACTAAAGGTAAGACACCCAGTGACCACAATATTACATCCCACACCCTGGCTCTTCGAGGGCTGGGGAAGCAAGCAACTACTCCACTTACACACATATATCGACACACTAACAAACAGCATAATAAAAACACACTGATGGAAATCAAATGACTACTAAACTCTAACATGTGACATATTCACACACTGACAATCCCGTTCTAAATTCCCGATTCCGATACAGTTACCGATTCTGTTCATAATTCCTGATGTCAATACAATTGCTGATCCCGTTGTAAATTTCCGATTCCGATACAATTACCAATCCCGTTCTAAATTCCCGATTCCGATACAGTTACCGATTCTGTTCATAATTCCCGATTCCGATACAGTTACCGATTCTGTTCATAATTCCCGATTCCGATACAATTACCGTTCTACATTTCCGATTCTGATACGATTACGAATTCCGATTCCAAAATCGCTTAATCTCCTAAAAATGTAGAATTTCATTTTTGGAGGGAGGGGGAATTGTTATTTAGCGGAGAGTCCTATCCTACTTTTAAATGTAGATATAATTTTCTGGTACTTCTGCACACTAACAAACGGCATAATAAAAACACACTGATGGAAATCAAATGACTACTAAACTCTAACATGTTGTCACATATTCACACACTGACAAAACAAAGGCAAGCAAACACACAATGGTACACTGCCTATACCTCTTAACTCACACACACATTCACACGCTAATCTGACAGATCACAGAATATATGGGAACACGAACGACCACTAATAACTGCAAACGGAAAAAGTAACTGTATTCTATGACAAAGTTATACAAGCAGGCAACTACATAAAATACAAAGCCGTCAGACTAGACATTGTAATCTGGAGATAATAAAAATGAAAAGTCTGCCCTGATTATTGATGTAGCTGTCTCGTACGACCACGGACTAAATAGAACCGAACGTGATAAAAAAACTAATATCAAAACCTAAAATAATAACTTGAAAACAATTTGGTCATTGAAAGAAATTTATATCATACCAGTTGTGGTAGGAGTGACAATAGATTGGTAAAAACAAAACATGAAAAAATACCCTGAATTAATATCATACCAGTTGTGGTAGGAGTGACTAGATTGGTAAAAACAAAACATGAAAAATTACCCTGAATTAATATCATACCAGTTGTGGTAGGAGTGACTAGATTGGTAAAAACAAAACATGAAAAATTACCCTGAATTAATATCATACCAGTTGTGGTAGGAGTGACTAGATTGATAAAAACAAAACATTAAAAAATACCCTGAATTAACATCATACCAGTTGTGGTAGGAGTGACTAGATTGGTAAAAACAAAACATGAAAAATTACCCTGAATTAATATCATACCAGTTGTGGTAGGAGTGACTAGATTGGTAAAAACAAAACATGAAAAAATACCCTGAATTAACATCATACCAGTTGTGGTAGGAGTGACTAGATTGGTAAAAACAAAACATGAAAAAATACCCTGGATTAACATCATACCAGTTGTGGTAGGAGTGACTAGATTGGTAAAAAGAAAACATGAAAAAATACCCTGAATTAACATCATACCAGTTGTGGAAAGAGTGACTAGATTGGTAAAAACAAAACATGAAAAAATACCCTGAATTAACATCATACCAGTTGTGGTAGGAGTGACTAGATTGGTAAAAACAAAACATGAAAAAATACCCTGGATTAACATCATACCAGTTGTGGTAGGAGTGACTAGATTGGTAAAAACAAAACATGAAAAAATACCCTGGATTAACATCATACCAGTTGTGGTAGGAGTGACTAGATTGGTAAAAACAAAACATGAAAAAATACCCTGGATTAACATCATACCAGTTGTGGTAGGAGTGACTAGATTGGTAAAAGCAAAACATGAAAAAATAGCCTGGATTAACATCATACCAGTTGTGGTAGGAGTGACTAGATTGGTAAAAGCAAAACATGAAAAAATACC
The DNA here is from genome assembly GCA_963556195.1 of Sepiola atlantica. Lineage (NCBI taxonomy): Eukaryota > Metazoa > Mollusca > Cephalopoda > Sepiida > Sepiolidae > Sepiola > Sepiola atlantica. The sequence goes on along the minus strand of OY744552.1, from coordinate 19,538,951 downwards.
CTGGATTAATATCATACCAGTTGTGGTAGGAGTGACTAGATTGGTAAAAGCAAAACATGAAAAAATACCCTGAATTAATATCATACCAGTTGTGGTAAGAGTGACTAGATTGGTAAAAGCAAAACATGAAAAAATACCCTGGATTAATATCATACCAGTTGTGGTAGGAGTGACTAGATTGGTAAAAGCAAAACATGAAAAAATACCCTGGATTAACATCATACCAGTTGTGGTAGGAGTGACTAGATTTGTAAAAACAAAACATGAAAAAATAGCCTGGATTAACATCATACCAGTTGTGGTAGGAGTGACTAGATTGGTGAAAACCAAACATGAAAAAATACCCTGAATTAATATCATACCAGTTGTGGTAGGAGTGACTAGATTGGTAAAAGCAAAACATGAAAAAATACCCTGGATTAACATCATACCAGTTGTGGTAGGAGTGACTAGATTTGTAAAAACAAAACATGAAAAAATACCCTGGATTAACATCATACCAGTTGTGGTAGGAGTGACTAGATTGATAAAAACAAAACATAAAAAAATACCCTGAATTAATATCATACCAGTTGTGGTAAGAGTGACTAAATTGGTAAAAACAAAACATGAAAAAATACCCTGAATTAATATCATACTAGTTGTGGTAGGAGTGACTAGATTGGTAAAAACAAAACATGAATAAATACCCTGAATTAATATCATACCAGTTGTGGTAGGAGTGACTAGATTGGTAAAAACAAAACATGAAAAAATACCCTGGATTAACATCATACCAGTTGTGGTAGGAGTGACTAGATTAGTAAAAACAAAACATGAAAAAATACCCTGAATTAATATCATACCAGTTGTGGTAGGAGTGACTAGATTGGTAAAAACAAAACATGAAAAAATACCATGGATTAACATCATACCAGTTGTGGTAGGAGTGACTAGATTGGTAAAAACAAAACATGAAAAAATACCCTAAATTAATATCATACCAGTTGTTGTAGGAGTGACTAGATTGGTAAAAACAAAACATGAAAAAATACGCTGGATTAATAATACCTCACAAGCCCAGCTCCTGTGAAATTTAAATTACATCAATCATGAAAAGATCTCTCAGGTATAAATACAACCATGAAAAAGAGATTATATGCGAGCCCCAGGTTGGGGTCCCTTAATATCCAAACATTAACTAAAATAAGAAATAAATAAATAACGGTTGCACACATACAATGTCCCCTGAACTCATGCATATTCACACTTACAGAAAACAGCACATTTATCTGGATACTCTACCAGACTAGATGAATTCTTGTCCTGGGATCCGGTAACACCAAGAGACTACAACAAAGATATACTATAACATTGTAAACCGATCAATTGGGGGAGAGGGCAAGTAATGTTTTTACACTTCTTTACTAACTCAACGTTTGACAGATAAATGAGAACGTTAATGGAATATTCGAATATCTATGTATCTTCTATAGAGATCAAGTGTTTGCCCTAGGAAGGAGCCCCTTGATTTCTGAGAACTTCGACTGAAGTAAAATGAAACAGAAAACAACATATAGACATATATACCTCTAACACTCGTGTTTCTTTCCGCACTTGACATTCTTCAAACACGAAAACTTTGGTAAATTTATAGAAGTGCCCCTTTCGTTTTTCGACCCCTAAAAAAAGACTATTCTACTTTTTTGGGCAAATTACATGTAAACAGCCTCAACAAATATCCGCTATGAAAAAAAATTATGAAAATTTTTATTATTTTAGGAGGGGGGGTCACTTTCCTATATAAGTTATACGTAAAGTGAGCACCCATTTCTTGGCCACCGAATCTCACCTCTCGTGTTTCGACCCTAAAAAAAAAATTTCTACTTTTTTTTGGCAACTTACATGTAAACAGCCATCCATAACTAATATTCGCTATGAAAAAAAAAAATGAAATTTTTTATTATTTTAGATGTTAGGAGGGGTGGGGGATCACTTTCCTATATAAGTTATACGTAAAGTGAGCACGCATTTGTTGGTCAACGAATCTCACCACTTGTATTTCGACCCCTAAAAAAAAAAAGTTTCTACTTTTTTGAACAAATTACATGTAAACAGCCTCAACAAATATCCGCGCGCACGAGTGTTAGAGGTATATATGTCTATATGTTGTTTTCTGTTTCATTTTACTTCCGTCGAAGTTCTCAGAAATCAAGGGGCTCCTTCCTAGGGCAAACACTTGATCTCTATAGAAGATACATAGATATTCGAATATTCCATTAAAATCTAAAATAATAAAAATTTTCATAATTGTTTTTCATAGCGGATATTTGTTAAGGCTATTTATATGTAATTTGCCCAAAAAAGTAGAAACTTTTTTTTTTTAGGGGTCGAAATGCGAAAGGTGCACTTCTATAAATTTACCAAAACTTTTAATATTTCTAACGAACAATTTAATCACTCAAAATATCTTTCACGCCTTCCTGTGATTTTTTCTAGATATAAATATTGTTAACTTCATTAACTATGTTTTCCTCTTTTTCCTTCTCAACACCCTTTTGGTGAATTTAGCACTTGCTAAATGATGACCCATTCTTAATTATTCATAACATGTATATTTTTTCATTTTTCTCATTCCTCATTTATCATAATTTTAATTATCGACGTGGGTTTTGGTATATTTCTAAAAATGCGATTATTGTCTGTGTCCTATCCAAACCAAGAGCCATGCAGTTTCCAGATTAGAGCTTATCATAGAGCGAGCAAAGTAACAACTGTATAAAATTAGAATCTCCTAGTGGTATCACATCTAGTAACAGAACTTATAATCCACCAGACCAGATGAATTCTGGTTCTGGGATCCGGCAAGACAAAAGAAAAGACCACAAAAAAGATAAACTATAACCTAGTTAGGAAAATTTATGTTCTTGTTAACTAACTGTGCCAGAAAAATAAAAGAATTAAAAAAAGTTTTGACTGTAATTCAATTTCCAACCGAATTTCGTGCAACCCACTTTCTCTCTGCCTTTCTCCCTCCAATCCAAATCGCTTTTCCTCCTTCCCAGCTGTCTACTTCATTTATATCACCTGATATCCACATATGCAAATCAGACCACTATAAACACCTGCACCTATGAAGAGAAGCCCTTTTTAAATCTGCATACGACATGCTAATCACCTCCTTTTTCCTGACGGTGAGTGTTCCTCTTTATTGTTACACTCCTCCCTGATCGTATGATCACACAAGTGACAGATGGTGGCTGGTCGCTTTATCCTAGTACTTCTCCATAGTGTGACAGTTATTTCTTTATCTCTTACATCAGATGTACCAGGACCTGACTTGGCAATGGAATAAGGCAGCTCAACCAAGGAACGACTGTCCTCTCCCTCACTTTCAGATGCAGAACCACTACTACTTGTATCGGAATCTGCTTCTCTCTATTCAGTACTCTCTGAGGATGTGTCATCATTGTCGTCCACTACCGGTGCTAAACATGCGAAGCACCTCATTCCTTTTCCTGATGGTTAGTGTTCCTCTTTGTTGTCACAGTTCTTTACTGCGTTATTAACTGAACTTTTGAGAGGTAAAAGAGAACTTTAATTGAACACTTGGATATCTATGTATCTCATTGTAGTGACCTTGAACGGTCGATGATAAATAAGACAATAAGGTGGTATATTTACAAGAGTGTGTTCTTACAGAAGTACAGAATGGTATGTTACAGAAAAACTGCTCATCCTTCGCTGTAAGTGCCTCTATGTATATAATCTAGAAGAGCCAATATTCGCTACTTGCAACATTTTTTATCCAAGCCAGGATCCAAGCTACATCCTTTTGCGAAAAATGTTAATTATCACCTAACAGCAAAAATGTGAAGCACAAAAGAATACGTTACTGTCAACCCAGATAAATTATCGACACTTTTAAAAATGAATAATTAAAATCCATTGAGAAATCTGTAAGGAAATTTGAAAAACTGTCACTGTAAAGAAAAAATAATTGGTAGAAAACGACATTCTTTAACGTTTAGAATTTTCCAGTAAGGTGCCACAACTCAAATGAAGGGACACATCAGATGCATGCTAACTTGGATGTTTAAGGAATATTCTGAAGCAAAGGTTGTTGAATATGCCACGTGGTTCAAAAACGTCTCTCTTTTACTTTAGGGTTGCAAAGTAAGGGAGATAATTCATCAGTTTTATTGATAATTACGCTATCGATATCCATCTATATTATTTGTGATTTGGTCAAATTCCTGATTATTCCGCATACTCCAGACTTGTTAGAATTAACTATTAAATCCAGAGAAAGTTCAAAGTAAACTTTATTTCCCATTAGTTTCGGTACAAGCTAAAAAAAGGTCGAGTCGAAATCTTTCATTTTGACTAGAGTGAATATTTGGTCCACAATATCGTAGTGGTATGAGGACGTTCTAAAACTGACATATTTTTTTAATTATTTTAAAATATTAAATTCCGATAGCCAATGAAAATGTTGTTTTCATTTAACTAGCCAATAAAAAATGTTTTCTGTATTTCCATTTCAAAACAATAAAAATCTTTGTTTTTGTAAATAAAAATCAATTTAAAAAAAAATCTTTCTTAAAATAAATTGTTAAAAAAATCTTTCTTAAAATAAATTGCTGAAGCAAATATTTGTTAAAATCAATTGTTAAAAAGTAATATTTGTTAAAATCAATTGTTAAAAAGTAATATTTGTTAAAATCAATTGTTAAAAAGTAATATTTGTTAAAATCAATTGCCGAAAAAAAGTTAAGATAAGTTATCTCTCTTACTTTGCCACCCTAAAGTAAAAAAAAAGTGCCCACCAATTCTGTAATATTGATGATGAAACACTTTTTCTAAAATGCAGCGCTCAGAAAAATCTTTTGTTTTGTAGCATTAAAATCGGTATTTTCTGATACCACACAAAGTAACCGTGAAGGGTCAGGGAAGATGGAACGACCAAGCAGAGAGAGCGATCACCGACCAGACATCAACTGGAAAGGTGCAAGAGCACTAGAAACTTGGAAATGTTATTGCAACACAAATGCAACAGAGAAGATCAACGGTCGTTGCTAACGAGAAATTGATGGTAAACGGTCGTTTCGATAACGCAAAATGATTTACATCGGTTACCGAAAAAGGCGGAAGACGATAAAAATCTGGGGAGCCATTTTGTCACTCAGACTCCAGGGAACACTACTTGTTATTGCCAGTGAGCGATCACTTATAATGACGTGTGCGGACATCTCTATTACTAATTGAGATTTGGTATCTGTCTGCCTGAAGTCGAAACTATACTATTACTTTTATTAGTTGTAGTATTATTTAATCTTTTAATATTCGATTCAGAGTGTAGTATATGTTCTGTTGTCATGAGCTTTTCCTCACAGGCATTACCTTCTCCATTGGCGTTAGTGTAGTACCTGTTCAATTGTCAAGAGACCGTCCTCACAGGCATTTCCTCCTCCTTTTTGAGAGGGGTAGTATAGTATAGTTCTGTTGTTATTAGACTATCCTCACAGGCATTTACTCCTCTTTTTTGAGGAGGAATAGTATAGTATAGTTATGTTGTTATTGGACTATACTCACAGGCATTACCTCCTCTTTTTGAGGAGGGATAGTATAGTATAGTTGTGTTGTTATTGGACTATCCTCACAGGCATTACCTCCTCTTTTTTGAGGAGGGATAGTATAGTATAGTTATGTTGTTATTGGACTATCCTCACAGGCATTACCTCCTCTTTTTTGAGGAGGGATAGTATAGTATAGTTCTGTTGTTATTGGACTATCCTCACAGGCATTACCTCCTCTTTTTTGAGGAGGGATAGTATAGTATAGTTGTGTTGCTATTGGACTATACTCACAGGCATTACCTCCTCTTTTTTGAGGAGGGATAGTATAGTATAGTTGTGTTGCTATTGGACTATACTCACAGGCATTACCTCCTCTTTTTTGAGGAGGGATAGTAGAGTATATGTGCGGCACGCATGCGCAGATCTTTTGATGTAAGCGTGACACACAAACACACACGCTATCGTATTAATACATATAATAATAATAATAATAATAATAATAATAATAATAATAATAATAAATACAAGAACATACATGACTGTGTAGGGAAAGCCGTAAAGAATACAAGAACAGACATGACCGTGTGGAGATAACAGTACACTGGGAACTGTGCAAACAATTTCATTTCGAACATGCGGACAAATGGTACAAACACAAACCAGAGACAGGAATGGAAAACAAAAAAACACACAAAATCCTCTGGGATATGGAGGTACAAACAGATAAACTCACGCAAGCAAAGAGACCAGATGTCATAATACTCGACAAGAGAGAAAAATCCTGCCAAATCGTAGACTTTGCCATTCCAGCAGATCACATAGTAAAGATCAAGGAGACTGAAAAGGGAAGCAAATACACGGAACTTGCCAGAGAACTGAAAGGGATATAGAGCATGAAGAAAGTCAATATAATACCAATAATAGTAAAAACACTAGGAACAGTGCAAAAAAACTTGAGAAAAGATTGGAAGAAATTGGAATCAAAGGGATGACTGAGACTATATAAAGGACGGCAATGATCAAAACAGCTGCAATCTTAAGGAAAATCCTCGAATGCAGAAACCAACCCGCATAAGCTACGAACGGTAAGCAGTCACATTGAAGTTACAATACGAAGAAAACAAAATCACATAAAGAACACCACCGCACGAACCAAGGAACATAAAATTTATAAATATCATAAAGTGCCCCCCCCCCCCCCCCAAAAAAAAGAAGAATATGATGGCACCAGCCTCGGCTGACACCACGTAAAATAGCCGTAGATGGTCAAGGAAGATAGGAATACCGAGAAGGGAAAGCACTAACCAAACCTCCACTGGAAGAGTACGAAAAGTGCTGGGACTTTGGGGATGCTCATTGCCACCCCACATTCCAGGGGAGACCAATGGTCGTTACCATCAATAAATCAATGGTAGGCGGCTGTTGCGATACCGCACGGTCATTTGCGGTGGTGATCGAAAAGAGGTGGAGAGTACTATAAAACTGAGGTAGCTTGTTGTCACTCAGACTCCAGGGAACACCACTGGTTTCCCAGTGAGTGCAAATAATAACAAACGAAAGTATAAAAAGAACACCACCACATGAACTCAAATAAATTGAGACTGCAAGAAATTTCATAAATTTACCCCCTTCCAATGGTAAGCGGCTGTTGAGATAATGCAAAATCATGTTTAATAGTTATCGAAAGAGCTGGATAGTACTGGAAATCCGGGGAAACTTGATATAACTCACTGTCGGTTTTTATCAGTGAGCAATCAGTGATGATTACCTGCGTGAGAACTCCTAGTGAGTAAAATCATAATAATACAGAAGAAAAGAGACATTTTGTTATGTAAGAGAACGATATGCCACATTTTATTACTTTTCTAAATGAAATCAATGTAAAATAAATAGTCGTAGTCGTTGTGACTCAACGGGTCACGAGTATGTCGAGTCACATATAGATTAAAAAAAAAAAAATTATTTACCTCCCCAGGAGGTTAGGCACAAGGCCAGGTTTATCTTACTCCCACAAGTAAGATGTGACCCAAGCTCGGGTCGGAAAGTAGGGTTTGAAAAGCCAGCGCCCGAGAAGGTAAGCACTCTGGCCATTAAAAATTGCCTGGGCAGCCCCGTCGGCATTCCCCGGTAGGGGCGTCTCAGGCAGTAAGCAATAAACTTACTCCTCTCCAAAGAGGGGAGGCAAAGCCTGGGAGGGTGGACCCCCTAGAACTGCACAGGACAGACCCATAGACCGGCGTAAATCAAGCCCCGAAGGCCAAGACGATACCAGTAGATATTTTTATTTACCTCCCCAGGAGGTTAGGCACAAGGCCAGTTTTATCTTACTCCCACAAGTAAGATGTGACCCAAGCTCGGGTCGGGAAAGTGGGGTTTGAAAAGCCAGCGCCCGAGAAGGTGAGCACTCTGGCCATTAAAAATTGCCTGGGCGGCCCCGTCGGCATTCCCCGGTAGGGGCTCCTCAAACAGTAAGCAACAAACTTACTCCTCCCCAAAGAGGGGAGGCGAAGCCTGGGAGGGTGGACCTTCTAGAACTGCACAGGACAGACCCATAGACCGGCGTAAATCAAGCCCCGAAGGCCAAGACGATACCAGTAGATATTCTGACAATTATCCTAATTCTTTTTTATATACTTACACAGGCTTCTAGCATCGATGGCAATAAGGGTGCTGGAACTGGTTGTGAAAGGGTCTGGAAAATACTTGGCCACTTAAAATTGATTAAATATGAAAAAAAATGTATTATTTGATCTCAGAAAAGTACTTATGTTTCTGTTGGTCTTTTGATTTCTAAAAAATTATTTTATTAGTTTTTTGGTTATGACCTTGAACGTAGGACACTGATAGAGCCAGATTTTTTGCAGAAAATTTTCCTTCATTCACTTTTGTTCAAAGTCTACAAAAAGGTTAGGATTAATGATTCTGTACATAAAACTGATGAATTTGAATCTCGGCCGAAAGATCTAACATTTGTGGTCATTTCCAGTCAGTTTGCGGATATCTTTTTAGTTGCTTCCACTTCACTCTCGTTGTTCAAAGAAAATTTCATTCGTATAGAGAATACTATATCAGAAATAAAAGTTCGCAAAAGTCGGCCATCTTTTCCCAACGAAGTTATGACGTTTGCTTCTTTCAAGCGTGATCGACCGCACACGCACCATAGAAGAAATACAATTCATATCTCGCATTCGCAATGACACAACAATATGGCGACCCACGGATATCTGCATGAGCTTTCTTGATTATTTGATAAAAAGTGCGACGGTTGAAAACCGGAAGTCGAAAAAAAAAACAAGAAGAAGAAAAAAAAAGGAAAACCGGTTTATCTGGTTAATCTTCAATAAAAGTTTATTTTTAAAGATGTTAGAGTGTTTAATAAGTAAAAAAAATGTTAGGGAAAGGAATTTATGCAACGGACATTCGAATATAGACCCACCCTAGTTTCGTTTTTATAGAGATACATTCAGCGTTTGCTTACACCAAAAAGGGGCCCATGGACCCTTCACAACCAACCGACAAAAGAAAAACAATATATTTATAAACAAATATATTACTTTTTTAATCAACAAAATTGAAAAAATGATCAAATTTTAATTTAATTTTTAACCTTTATTCATAATTCGTAGATTTAATAATGAACATTGGAACAATGGCTCAAGTATTCGTTACTGAGCCGTGGGAATTTTACTGTTCCGATGGATACTGCAGTGTAGTATCTGTTCCGATGGATACTGCACCCCATAGACTGGTATTGTCTTGTCCTTCGGGGCTTGATTTACGCCGGTCTATGGGTCTGTCCTGTGCAGTTCTAGGAGGTCCACCCTCCCAGGCTTCGCCTCCCCTCTTTGAGGAGGAGTTAGTTTATTGCTTACTGCCTGAGGCACCCCTACCGGGGAATGCCGACGAGGCTGCCCAGGCAATTTTTAAACCCCACTTTCCCGACCCGACCTTGGGTCACATCTTACTTGTGGGAGTAAGATAAAAACTGGCCTTGTGCCTAACTCCTGGAGAGGAGTAAATCAATACTGAGCCGTGGGAATGGGGTTCAATCATCGCCCGAGTCATACCAAAAACTGAAAAATACATTCTTGCTAAACACTTAGGATTATTATTTAACGGTAAGTGGAGCGATCCGGGGAAAGAAGTGTCGCCCTCCCCTACATCTCAGTGTAGTAGCCGGAATGTGACGGTGGTTAAGTGATTAACGACACGGACTGACGACCTGGGTGTGACAAGTTCGACTACAGCTTATTCCACAGAAATACTTTTACTAAGGATGTTGGCAACCTTCACGTGATCCCTCCTGTAAGTACCCGGTGTCTTTCTAGAAAGAATTCATACTAGAAGGGTTATTTAACACCTACCCACAATAGGAGTATGTGACACAAGGTCGGAAAGTGGGATTTGAAAAGCCAGCGCCCGAGAAGGTGAGCACTCTGGCCATTAAAAATTGCCTGGGCAGCGCCGTCTGCATTCCGCGGTAGGGGCGCCTCAGGCAGTAAGCAATAAACTTACTCCTCCCCAAAGAGGGGAGGCAAAGCCTTGGAGGGTGGACCTCCTAGAACTGCACAGGACAGCCCCATAGACTGGCGTAAATCAAGCCCCGAAGGCCAAGACAATACCAGTTTATGGAGTGTAGTATCGGAACAGATACTACACTTTGTTCCTGGCCAAAAGAAGATAAGAATAAATGAGTCTTTAGCTAATCAAATCGGAAAAAAGACGGTCAAATCTTTTACAATTTTTTTTGTTTTTAAACTAAAAATATTCTTGGTTAGAAACAAAGAAAATCGATGTCTACCCACCCATAAAATATGACTGGGGCTCCATCGGTTTACGGGTTAGCGTTCATTTCTGACGCGGCAGCCTAGCAAAAATAGACGACCGTAGGGAAGCTATTTTGGCTAGTCCACTTATAATATAACGAGCAGGTTCTCTGTCTGTCATTCTGTCATGCTGTCTGTCTGTCCGTCGGCGAGAATTTTTGTAAACGTAAGGGAGGGGGCGGGTAATTACTATTTAATTAATTTCCAAGTCAGAAACATATATATATATATATATATATATATATATATATATATATATATATATATATATATATATATATATATATATAAGCAAATATTGAACCAATGAAACAAAACAAAAAACAATTAAATAAATGAACTTTTCATTCAAATTGCACGATTGTTGATTTTCAAAATATTTCACTTAAATACATGTTCATGCGTGCTTCAAAGATGTGTTCAATTTCCTTACTTATATATATATATATATATATATATATATATATATATATATGTATATATATGTATATATATATATATATATATATATATATATATATATATATATATATATATATATATATATATATATATATAAGTATTTCATGTATCCACATAAAATTTTATAAGGAGATATAATTTTTTATGTATCAATTTTTAGTATTTACTTCAACAGTGCTCGATACGTAAATAGAGCTAAGTATATATTTTCATAGCTTACTATATATATATATATATATATATATATATATATATATATATATATATATATATATATATATATATATATATATTGGAACAACTCCGGTCTTTACTGAATGATCTATTTTATAAATCAAAAATCTAAATATATATATATATATATATATATATATATATATATATGTATATATATATATATAGAGAGAGAGAGATAGAAGAAAAAAGAGTGATAAATATGTGACGATTGTACAAATTTATTTCAAATTTCAATTGTTCAATGCAAGGTGTATTCAGTAATAAACTAGTGTTTATTATTCTTTCCTTAAGCCAAGGCTTTTCAAAGATCGAAATCTTATCATCAGAGGAGAAATACAGATGGATAAGTTGGCTTTCGAAAAAAACAAAGTTCAAATATTTGAAAAATATGAAAATTATTATTAAAAATTATTAAAATAATTTTTGTTAAAAAAAACGTATTGAATGAAAAGAAAAGTTCCGTGAAAAAGATATGCAAATTGTCCGGGTGGTAAATTTCCGTTGAAAAGAAGTCCGGTGAATTGTAGAATGTGAAGAAAAACTCTTTGCGAGGGAACAGATTGGAGAAAGTGCTCAAAATATAGGTACGTCCAGACGTACTTAAAGGGGGTTGAGAAGAGGAAATATATATATATATATATATATATATATATATATATATATATACTAACTATATTTTAGCGATGTTGCCTGAAAGAGGGGCTTAGAGAAAAATACATTAGGTCACATTCTATTTTAGGATACTTGCTACAAAAAATAAGAAGGTATAAGCCTCACTGAAATAAACCATGCATATCGAGCCACAATGGTAAACATGTAGCAGTACATCAAAAGCTCTACAGATATGACAATGAGAGGAATGGATATCTATCCTAACAAACATCAATCACAAAGCTTAGGGGTAAACTTTGGTGGGTTAGGGTTAGAGTTCGGGTTAGAGTTTAGGTTAGGGTTAGAGTTAGAGTTAGGGTTAGGGTTAGGGTTTGGGTTAGCTTGGGGAAAACTTTGTGGGTTAGGGTTAGAGTTAGGATTTAGGGTTTAGGTTAGGGTCAGAGTTAGAGTTAGGGTTAGGGTTAGCTTAGGGAAAACTTTGGTGGGTTAGGGTTAGAGTTAGGGTTTAGGGTTTAGGTTAGGGTTAGGGTTAGGGTTAGCTTGGGGAAAACTTTGGTGGGTTAGGGTTAGAGTTAGGGTTTAGGTTAGGGTCAGAGTTAGGGTTAGGGTTAGCTTGGGGAAAACTTTGGTGGGTTAGGATTAGAGTTAGGGTTTAGGGTTTAGGTTAGGGTCAGAGTTAGAGTTAGGGTTAGGGTTAGCTTGGGGAAAACTTTGGTGGGTTAGGGTTAGAGTTAGGGTTTAGGGTTTAGGTTAGGGTCAGAGTTAGAGTTAGGGTTAGGGTTAGCTTGAGGAAAACTTTGGTGGGTTAGGGTTAGAGTTAGGGTTTAGGTTAGGGTAAGAGTTAGGTTTAGGGTTAGCTTGGGGAAAACTTTGGTGGGTTAGGGTAGAGTTAGGGTTTAGGTTAGGGTCAGAGTTAGGGTTAGGGTTAGCTTGAGGAAAACTTTGGTGGGTTAGGGTTAGATTTAGGGTTTAGGTTAGGGTCAGAGTTAGGGTTAGGGTTAGCTTGGGGAAAACTTTGGTGGGTTAGGATTAGAGTTAGGGTTTAGGGTTTAGGTTAGGGTCAGAGTTAGAGTTAGGGTTAGGGTTAGCTTGGGGAAAACTTTGGTGGGTTAGGGTTAGAGTTAGGGTTTAGGGTTTAGGTTAGGGTCAGAGTTAGAGTTAGGGTTAGGGTTAGCTTGAGGAAAACTTTGGTGGGTTAGGGTTAGAGTTAGGGTTTAGGTTAGGGTAAGAGTTAGGTTTAGGGTTAGGGTTAGGGTTAGCTTCGAGAAAACTTTGGTGGGGGTCATGCTGGAGAATATTGCCAAACCAGCAACCCGGATTGCGAGTAAGAAGAGAGGGGAGTACACAAAAAAGGAGATAAAGACAATAAAAAAAAGGATGGAAACAACATAAGAGAGTATTGATTTACTCCTCTCCAAGAGTTAGGCACAAGGCCAGTTTTTATCTTACTCCCACAAGTAAGATGTGACCCAAGGTCGGGTCGGGAAAGTGGGGTTTAAAAATTGCCTGGGCAGCCACGTCGGCATTCCCCGGTAGGGGCGCCTCAGGCAGTAAGCAAGAAACTTACTCCTCCACAAAGAGGGGAGGCAAAGCCTGGGAAGGGTGGAACTCCCAGAACTGCACAGGACAGACCCATTGACCGGCGTAAATCAAGACCCGAAGGCCAAGACAATACCAGTATGGGGTGCAGTATCCATCGGAACAGATACTACACTTTGATCTTAGCCAAAAGGCCAAGAAACAAAAAGAGTAGGGAAATTTCTGAGGGAGCTTAATCATAAGTACATAGACAGAAAGTCTTCAGTCCAATGGCTCAAGAATAGCAGACTTCCCTTTTGATGAGGAAATAATTATTAATGCCGGACAAGACAGAGGCTTACTTACAAATAGATTAAAAGAAAAGGCTGGCCTACAAACAAATGGCTGGTGGAGGTTTTGCGATTAAGGGCCCAAGCTACCTAATGCCTCCATCGAAAGATCTGCGGAGAGATGCAGCTTGATAGATCGTCGAACATCTGGGAGAATGAACCTCCACAAACGGAAAAAGTTGTTCTATGATAAAGACATACAATCGGGCGGATACATAAAAGACAAGGCTATATAGGCAGACATTAATATCTGGAACAAACCTGAAGGGCTGCTCTCATTAATTATAACCGTTCTGAATGACCATGGCTCTTAAAGAGTCGAACGCGAAAGGATCACCAAATATCAAGACCTCAATCATAACTTGAAAACAACATGGTCTTTAAAAGAAATAAACATCATACCGGTTGTGGTAGGCGCAACTGACCTAATTAAAAATATTTAAAAATTCTTCAACACAATCCCTGGAAGACAAAACTGTAGCGAAATACGAATAACAGCCCTTAAAAGGGACAACATCTACCCTTTAAAAAAAAACCCGAATATAAATTTAAATCATAAGTAAATCAAGTATTAGCCCTAGGAAGGAGCCTCTTGATTTCTGCAATCTAACTGAAATAAAATACAAACATATGACGCTACAGAGTGTGAATGCCAACTAGACGCCACCCTCGAGTGTCTTCGGTTTCTCTGTACTAAGGGTTTGTCAGGACAACCTGGCATGAGAATACTTTGCCCAACAAATAAACCATGACCAAATATTCAAAATAACATAGTATTCGAAGCCCAAATAAGATTCCCTCGACTCGGCTATAAACTAGCTTCTACGCTGAATGGTGGACTTCTCCTAGTAATGTTACCTCAAATAACAGTATTTAACTGAATACTCTACCAGACCAGATTATGTATTGTTATACAATTCGGAAAAGCCAAGCAATTACCATAATATCGATAAACTATGATATAGTCAAGTGGTCAATTAGGAAAATAAAATTATAATTCTTCACTGCTTTACTAACTAAATATTGAGAGGTAGAGAAAAACTTTAAATATATGCTTTATTTACCTACTTGCCAGGAGTTAGGCACAAGGCCAGTTTTATCTTACTCCCACAAGGTAAGATGTGACCCAACGTCGGGTCGGGAAAGTGGGGCTTGAAAAGCCAGCGCCCGAGAAGGTGAGCACTCTGGCCATTAAAAATTGCCTGTGCATCCCCTTCAGCATTCCCCGGTAGGGGCGCCTCAGGCAGTAAGCAATAAACTTAATTCTCCCCAAAGAGGGAAGGCAAAGCCTGGGAGTGTTGCCCTCCTAGAACTGCACAGGACCGTCCCATAGACCGGCGTAAATCAAGCCCCGAAGGCCCAGACGATACCAATCTATGGAGTGCAGTATCTATCGGAACAGATACTACATTTTCATCCTGGCCAGAAGGCCGAGGCCAGAAACTTAAAATATATGCCCCGATATCAATATAGGTCATACAGAGATAAAGTTTAAGCCGAAGGACGGGCCACCTTTTATTTCTAAGAGATAACTAAATAAAAATGAAAGAAAGACAAAGGCTGTATACACATAATGTCTCATGAATAAAGAAAAATATTATTTCACATAAAGATGTGAATTCTACATTTTCAATCAATAAAAATCATTTCCGTTAGTTAGAAACGATTCTTTTCAACGAGTTAGTGTGAAATAGGAATTTCTAGTAAAAATAACAAATTGCAAAACCAAAAACCCTGAACAGATAGTACAGCTACCCAGATATAAAACACCCAGCGAGAACAATAAAAGGCAGCCCGAATCGTAGCTCTTTGAAACCCGGGTAGAAAACGACTACTTCACTCACACACATATATTCACACACTAACAAACTGCAGCACGTACACACAAAAATCAAATGACTACCAAACTCACACACGTTCTCACATATTCACACAGTGACAAAACAAAGGCAAGCAAACACACAATGATACACTGCCTATCACTCTTAACTCACACACACATTTTCACACGTTGACCAGACAAATCACAGAATATATGGGAACACGAACCACTACCGATAATGAAAACGGAAAAGTAACTGTATTCTATGACAAAGTTATACAGGCAGGCAGATACATAAAAGACAAGTCTGTCAAACAAGACATTGTAATATAGAACCGAAATGAAAAGTCTTCACTGCTTATTGATGTCCTGAACGACCACAGACTAAATAATAATTGTATGAATAATTTTTCTTAATATCACCTTATCGGAAAATATTGTAAATACATATGTAAACTTGATAATAGCAGTTATAAGTGTATATTTGTAAATATGAATTTAATTGAAGATTAAAAAGAATGTATTATGTAAATGACGAAACCCTTCTAGTGTCTGAACGACTTTTAATAATGGTATATAAGGTAGTTGAAATATATGTATTTAGGTAAGATTCTTGACACGTTTTCCGTTCTAATCGCAGCCTCGTCTTGAAATTTCGTTCTTCTTTGTTTATATGTAATCTAATAATGTTATTTAATGTTATCTAATGTAAATTAATTGATTAATAATAGTTTCCTAATTCTAAAGGTATACAAATATTATGAACGCTGACTCGAAAAGCTTAATTAATTAAATGGTAATTACTCAAGCCCCCCTCCCCTCTCTCTTCTGTTTACAAAAATTCCCCAGGACGGAAAGACAGACAGACAGACAGACAGACAGAGAAAGTGCTCGAACGTGAAAAAAATAACAAAGTACTAAGACCTCAAATAATGACTTGAAAACAATTTGCTCATTAAAATAAATGAAAATCATGACAGTTTTAGTAGGAGCGACTGGATTGGTCAAACAAAACCTGAAGAAAAATACTCCGGTAAGTCCAGCTCCTGTGAAACTCAAATAACAGCTATAAAAGGCACGCGTTACTTATCTACCTCCCACAGTGGTAAGATGTGACACAAGGTCGGGAAAGTGGGATTTGATAAACCAGCGCTCGAGAAGTTGAGCACTCTGGCTATTAAAAATTGCCTGGGCAGCTCCGTCGGCATTCCCCGGTAGGGGCGCCTCAGGCGATTAGCAATAAACTAACCCCTTCTCAAAGGGTGAGAAGGCAAAGCCTGGGAGGGTGGACCTCCTAGAACTGCACAGGACAGACCCATAGACCGGTGTAAATCAAGCCCCGAAGGACAAGACAATACCAGTCTATGGGGTGCAGTATCCATCGGAACAGATACTACACTTTGATCCCGAGCTAAAGGCCGAGAAAGAAGCGTAATTTACTCCTCTCCAGGAGTTAGGCACAAGGGCAGTTTTTATCCTACTCCCACAAGTAAGATGTGACCCAAGCTCGGGTCGGAAAGTGGGGGTTGAAAAGCCAGCGCCCGAGAGGTGAGCACTCTGACCATCAAAAATTGCCTGGGCAGCCCCGTCAGCATTCCCCGGTAGGGGCGCCTCAAGCAGTAAGCAATTAACTTACTCCTCCCCAAAGAGGGGAGGCAAAGCCTGGGAGGGTGGACCTCCTAGAACTGCACAGGACAATCCCATAGACCGGCGTAAATCAAGCCCCGAAAGCCAAGACAATACCAGTCTATAGGGTGCAGTATCCATCGGAACAGATACTACACTTTTATCCCGAGCTAAAGGCCGAGAAAGAAGCTATAAAAGGCACACCATCAATCCTGAAAAGGCAAGAAAATACACACACAATCATACACCCACTATTTTCTTTCAACTCACGCACACATATTCATACACTAACAAAGGCCGCATACACACAATGCCTCATTGATTCAGATACGCATATTGACACCGACAGAAAACAATACATAGACATACGCACTTCTAATACTAGTGTCTTCTACCACATATGAACATTCTAAAAACACGAGAACTTAAACTTTAACTTATCTAACGAACAACTTAATTACTCAAGATTTTTTTCACACAACTGTAAATGCTTTGTTCCTTTACCGTGTTTTTCTTTTTTTCTTTTTTTCACAACCACCTATTGCTAAATGGTGTCGGGACTAATAAGAAGTTAATGCCATCAGCTTGAATCATTCTAGAATACGAGAATGCGCAGGCGCAAACTTTACAGCTTCTCACCAACTGGGCAACCATTTAAACCAGGGGCGGGCAACCTTTTCAGGGGTAGGGCCAGATGAGACTTTTGGAAGGAAATCGCGGGCCGGAGTGAAAAACGAAATCTCAGAATTACTATATTTTGTTTACATGAATAAATTGTACAAAAATTGCATTGAACACTCTACGAGAGACTTCTGTATGTGATGTTATAAAAGGTGCCGAGGAATTGCCATTTTGGAATCATAAAAAATAATGACGGGGAAAGTAGCAAGTTGATCCAGCATTCGTTTTGATATGTTCTCTGATTCATGCCCTTTCCTTGTCTCTCGTTTCCTCTTTGCCTCTCTCTCTTTCTCTTTTTCTATTTTTATCTCAGGCCACGGATTTGAAATTACTAGTTAAAAAAAAAATGAAATATACATTCATCATCGCTCGCTGATATTTATACATTTTTATCCCACTGAAAATATTAATTGAAACCTATTTTTTCGTCTATGTCACAAAATGATATGAGTTTTACTGGGAAGTCCGCAGGCCGGATTGCAATAATAAAGCATAACAGGGTGGCGGGCCGGGCGCTAAGCCTTCGCGGGCCGGATGTGGCCCACGGGCCAGAGGTTGTCCGCCCCTGATTTAAACTAACCCATAGGTACACCTGACCCGTAATGGCGAAATTGTTTTACATACCAAGTCAAGAATACGTCCTCGAAAATCAGTCATACAGAGGGTGGCCCGTTGTGGGTTAGGTGGCCTTTTTCTGTCGGGCTGACGTATAGTTCTGTGCAGTTCTAGGAAATCCACCTTCCCAGGTTTTACCTTCTCTTTTTGAGAAGAGGTTTGTTTATTGCTAATAGCCCGAGGCGCCCCTTTCCGGCAGTGTTGATGGGTCTGCTCAGACATTTTTTTAGGCCATAGTACTCTGCCTCTTGAGCGATGGCTTTTCAATCCCAACTTTCGACGTTGTGTCACATGTTTTCACAGTGTGTGCATGTGTGCGGTAAATAAGATAAATACTACCCGTTACGTTAGGCGCGAAGAAAACACCTTTCGCAAACGTTTTATGTGAACGGCTATACATGACTGCACTCAGACGACCCGGGCAGATTCGCTAAACGGACGCACACGAAGCACCACGTCACAACGTCAGACCGAACTTCGTTTTCCCCGACACAATTCGCGCACTACGAATCTCAGAATCTATGGGTGGGGGGTGGGGGGTAGTATCAGCTGCATCTGCACATGCACAACTTGCAACAGAAAGGTAATTACAGCATTTCATACGAACGACGAAACGAATTCCGCTATTCAATGATCCTATTTTTTTAAATTGTACCACCGGGTAGATAGACATAGAGACAGAGTGATAGAGACACTGAGACAATTCCGATACAATTACCAATTCTGTTACACATTTCCGATTGCGATACAATTACTGATTATCGATTCCGATACAATTACCGATTCCGTTCTAAATTGCCGATTTCGATACGATTACTGATTATTTTCTAAATTCCCAATTACGATACAATTAATGATTTCGTTCTTAATTCCCGATTCCGATACAGTTACTGATGCTGTTCTAAATGGCCAATTCCGATACAATTACCGATTTTGTCCTAAATTCCCGATTCGATACAATTAACACTTTTGTTCTAAATTCCCGATTCCGATACAATTACCGATTCTATTCTAAATTCCCGATTCCGATACAATTACCGATTCTGATTTCAATTTTAAAATCGCCTAGGGGGGGGGGCGGAGTGTCTTCATCTAATTTTAAATGTAGATCTAATTGTCTTTTTATTTTTACAAATGTCTTAATGTTTTTCCCAAGATTTTTACGATTCCGATATTTTTCCCGATTCCAATACAATTACTAATTCTGTTCCAAATTCCCGACACCGATACAATTACCGATTCCGATTCTGAAATCGCCCAAGAAAGAAGAATTTCGTTTTTATTTCGTGTGTGGGGTGGGGCGTAGCGGAGATTCATCATCTACTATTAAACGTAGATATAATTTTCTTTTTAAGTTTACAAACTTCTTAATGTTTTCCCTTTATGTAATGTATCCAAGATTTTAACAAATGCATTGCGACATTTTAATCTATATTTTTCACTTGTGCCATTTTTTATTTTTACTCACTCGTGACAGTTTAGCCTGTGCCATTCTTTTCGGTGCCATTTTAAACCTTAATTCGTTACTATGATTTATAATTTTTGGTTTCGTTGGTATATTTAAAAATCAATAAATATTTATTATTTCATCATTAATACCAGCAATCGAAAATTAAGTTTTAAAAAAAAAAAATCGTTTTTGTAATCAGAAATTAGGTAAAAAAAAAAGTTCCGATTCCGATGAATCGTCCCAACACTACTTTGTAATATCATCACCGGATACAACTTAAGATCAAAAATGGCGGACACTCTCTGGAACGTTAGGTAATTTGGTTTCCGTTAGGACAACTAACGAAAAACGGAATTATCTCCCTTGAACCATTTCGGGAGTTAAGAGTTATCGCGCTTGAATTAGTAGTCTGCCCGGAGAGAAAGTAAACACAGACCACGGATCAGACTGTTAATATGTCAATCGCGTCCAGCGGCAAAATAATTCATTAATCCATTCTGTGTTCAGTTTTAATAAATCTGTTAAACGTTTCTCTTGATGGTTCATCCATTTCTTTACAAGTTATTATTTATTATAACCTAAATTACGAGGTTATAAAAGTTTCATTCGAGAGAAAACTTGTGTTTGAAATTGGTTTAAGTTTTTATTTCAATTGAATCCTCAAACAGAGACCGAGAGAGAGAGAGAGAGAGAGAGAGAGAGAGAGAGAGAGAGAGAGAGAAAGAGAGAGAGGGGATGTCACAATTCACTTGAATTTAATTCAATTAATTTGACAAATGCTTCAGTTTTTATGTAGGGAATGGGTTGAAGAAGTTTACACATAAGAGGATACAGTCGCCCAGCACCTGTCCAAATTCACATTGGATTGAATACATTATTGGCGTATTTATTACCTCTCTTGGAAGTCTATTATAAGGTCCAGGGATCCTGATTTAGAAAGCGGTTCTCTAGTTTTTTGTTTCGAAATCGGCAGTGAAATTGTTTCTGGTAGTATCCGCATAGACCTCTTTCTGGTGCAGGAGTGAATAATAGTTCCTGAGATATATCGTAATGGCCGTTGAGGAGATTGTAGGCCAAAATAAGATCACCACGTAAAAAGGGAGAAAAGGTTAAACTTGTTCGTTCGGCTTTCATAGGGTAGATCTCATAGACCCTGCACCATTCGAGTAGCCAGTCTTTGCCCTCTCTCCAGATGCTGGATATCACGCATTAGATATGGAGCAGAGGTCTGGATACCATACTCTAACAGTTGTTTCACAAGGGACCCATAAAGTGGGAGAAATATAAAAGGTACTATAAATAAAATAAAGTATATTTACAAAATATACGCCTACAAAACAAATTAATGTATAATAGATAATAAAGCATTAATAAATATGTGAATATCTTAAGAATTTGAAGCATAATATTTTTTACCAAAATGACTTGAGTCAGCATTAAAAAAGCAGAAAAGGGTAGATATGCCGTAAAACAAAATAACAAACCAAACAATTAAACAACCAAACCCATAGCACAAGTAGAAGATAAGTCAGTCGTGAGGATTCATAGCTACGCCTGACAACGTAAGGTTGGGTCAAAGTCTAATCTGGGCCTTACTTCTCCATATGGTATGAAGTATTCCCAAAGTTAGCCCATGGAAACTTTGATAACTGAAAAGCTATTTACTTGATCAAGTTGAAATTTTGCATGGTGGCCACTCTTATCATAGGACATCAGATCCATAGATCAAATTTGAACATATCGGAAGTTGAAATTCCGTCAAAATTTAGACTGTGACCAACCTTTTCAAGATCAAAGTAAAATATAAAAGTAATGGTTATATAAAATAAGAGACTTCATTGACTACAATATGGACCAAGTAGCGCATCCCTACGATAACCACAACGGAAGTTATCGCAAGAGGGTGGCTTTAACTATTTTCGTGACATTAACTTTAACCTTTGACCTAAATATTCCCAAATTAAATCAGTTCAAAGTTAGCCCATGGTCGGTGTTTTGATAAAGTTTAGTATCGATTGATTAAACGATGTGGGCACTGCTGTACACAAAAAAAAAACATCGTACATTTTAGGAATAGGTATCCAATAAAATTTCAGTACTTACATCATCAATTCCAAGTTTCACCGAATAATTTCTAGACTGGCGAATGTTAACGAACTTCATAGGACAAATTGTGAAGAAGTTATTTAACGAAAGAAATTGTTGATTTTATCTTGTATTTAAGTGTATTTTGTAATGTTGTTTCTGTAGTCTACAAAATACAAACTGAATTGGGTTTTTTTACCCCAACCCAAAATTAATCCTAACTTATCCTTAAACTAACCTAACCTAATCCTAAACCTTTAGTAAAGTTAAATGAAAAGGTATCCAAAATATTCCAAATTAAAAGTTACAAAAAGTAATAAAGGTATCTAAAAAAATTACTTAAAATCTGAACTTGATCTTTCTAATTAGTTGAAAAATAGTGGTCTGGCAAAGAAAGTACAGCGCCTTTTTTATTTATATAATTTGGCAAAAGTCGGAACTTGATTCGACTTTCTCCGTAGTTTCGTAGTCAGAACTGACTATGTCACGACTGCAAACCTTTGGATATCTATT
Organism: Sepiola atlantica; assembly: GCA_963556195.1. Classification (NCBI taxonomy): domain Eukaryota; kingdom Metazoa; phylum Mollusca; class Cephalopoda; order Sepiida; family Sepiolidae; genus Sepiola; species Sepiola atlantica. Next base: position 19,516,596 of record OY744552.1, on the reverse strand, counting down.
CTTAAAAAGTACCAGAAACAAACTCGACCGAACCCATAACCGCCTTGGCAAACAGGAATGATGTAATTTCTAGTGTTAGGCACCCAAGAGGCGTCTAATACTGACCATGACCATATATTGTCCGATTTGGTGTCACATCCTACTCGTCGGGAAACAGGTAAATAAAAACTATAATTGGTATGAACCCCTATTTCCCAGCTATGAGTAAAATAGTAGTAAATGAATCGTTTCCAAATTTTTGATATGTCATGAGTAAAATAAAAAGAAATAATATAATGTTGCTTCGTTGTTTAAGTAGAAAATTGCTTAATCACTGAAAAATCTAAAAGATATATATGGAAAATAAATGATCACTTTTAACCTAAACTATCAGTGACCTGTTGGGTCAGCGTTACTACACTGTGCATTTGTGTATAAATTGAACGCTTTTAAACGATTGTGAAGGCAAATCGATAGATATTTTAAAGGTACACTCGGATTCTAATCAATGTTAAATGTTAGCGTTAAACGAGATAATCCGTGACCCGTTGGGTCAGGGTTGGTGCACATTCTGTGCACTCAAACGTAAATAGATATACAGAGGGATGCAAAGGTAAGTATATAGCTAAAAAGTTTGATGATATATATATATATATATATATATATATATATATATATATATATATATATATATATATATATATATAAAAGCAACGGTTATATCTATAAATTTAATCCATGCTTTACCCATGTCTATTTACAGCAAAGGAAAATAGTACATAGAAATATGTGACTGCTACAACCCAAACACAAATATTATCAAAAAGTATAACAAACACTAAACAATAATATGGTGTCCCTATTTACCGGCCCCCTCATGAGGGCAAACTAAGATACAGGCTTCATTTTATTATAGGAAATCTAGCCCCCCCCCTTAAAAAAAGAAGGTACTCTGGATGGAAACAAAATTAGTTACATTTTCGTCGGCACTCCCTCAAGAATGAGGCTTCCTCCGGCGACAACATTTAATTGTATTACTTCCTCCGATAGGAGCTTGTAATGCTTGAACGAATGGTATTTTGAGTTGGAACAAATATGTCTATTATAAATGATTCTTTGTAACTTGAACTTGCCTTTTTGTCAGTTCACAGTTAGCCCATGGTTGGTGTTTTGATAAAGTTTAGTGTCGATTGATTAAACGATGTGGGCACTGCTGTACAAAAAAAAAACATCGTACTTTTCAGGAATAAGTATCCAATAAAATTTCAGTACTTACATCATCAATTCCAAGTTTCACCGAATAATTTCTAGACTGGCAAATGTTAACAAACTTCATTGGACAAATTGGATGTATTATTAGGCTTTTTGTGAAGAAGTTATTTAACGAAAGAAATTGTTGATTTTATCTTGTATTTAAGTGTATTTTGTAATGTTGTTTCTGTAGTCTACAAAATACGAACTGAATTGTTTTTTTTTACCCCAACCCAAAATTAATCCTAACTTATCCTTAAACTAACGAAACCTAATCCTAACCCTTTTGTTAAAGTTAAATGAAAAGGTATCCAAAATATTCCAAATGAAAAGTTGCAAAAAGTAATAAGGGTACCCAAAAAAAGTACTTAAAAGTCGGAACTTGATCTTTCTAATTAGTTTACTAACAAATAAAATGTAGCGCTGTCGCTGATATTCGCATCCAGTTGTGCCCAAACAAAAAATAATAGAAAATGAACATCACCGTTGGATTCATAGTAATATTTTACTTGAAAAGAATTGTATTTTTTTTTCGAACAAAAAGAAAGAGAGAGAAAGAGAGAGAGAGAAAGAGAGAGAGAGAGAGAGAAAAAAAGAGAGAGAGAGAAAGAGAGAGAAAGAGAGAGAGAAAGAGAGAGAAATAGAGAGAGAGAAAGAGAGAGAGAAAGAGAGAAAGAGAGAGAGAAAGAGAGAGAAAGAGAGAGAGAATAAAAAGAGAGAGAGAGACAGACAATGCAGTAAAAATACTAGATGGCCTACTCGTCCCAATACGGATTCACAATTATAAAACACACGTGGAAGCATCAATAACTACAAAGGAGTAGACCGTAATATATTCCAAAGTAAGAGACAGACTTTTGGATGAAATAAAGAAAAAAGTTGTCAGGGGCGAACGCAGACCTCAGGATATTATAGTAAAAAAAATGATTCAAAATGAATACCACCATTATAATATTCATAATATCTTACACGAAGAAAAGTTATGTTTGATTTTGGTATTGGGCTTTGTTTTTATTTTCATCCACGGGCAGATAGATAGACAGCAGACAGATTAAGGCATATTAAATAAAGTATAGCCTAGACCCTCCGGACTTAAACAGTATATATATATATATATATATATATATATATATATATATATATATATATATATATATATATATATATATCACACACCCGAACCCTGCTCCCTGGCCAATTGCCCTATCTCCAACACAGGTCTGTGCCTTCGCACTAACTGTGTTTACAAACTACAGTGTAATAAATGCAAAAAATTTTACACCGGCAACACTACAAGACCGCTACACTTGCGCATAAAGGAGCACTTGAATACCCGTATATCCTCTTTCCACAAACACATAGAGATTTGCTCAAACACTCAGCGCGATATTCACGTCTCCATCTTAGCGTCTGTCAGAAACATCGGTGACCTTAGAATCACAGAATCAATCCTCATCTCCAGATTAAACCCCTCACTCAATCAACGTCACGAGCTCTACTCACCTTTCATTCTATAATATCTACCCCCCATCCACCAACCAACCCCCATATCTAACACTTAACAGAGTCCGTTTCCACCACTTCACTCATTACTCACCTCCCATAATAAACTCACCATACACCCAAACAATCAAACAGGCCCCTCCCCATATGAACTTCCATCCTTACACACTTTCAACCACAAACCAAAAACCATATTCAGCATACTCGTCTAACCCACCAAAATAAGTCACTCCATAACCTAGCATTATTAATTAATAAATCCAAACACATATAGAATGTATACAAATAACATGCAAATATTAAATAAATAATTCATAAAATAAATTAAACAAGTAAATAATAATAATAAAAAATAAATAAATAAATAAATTAAAAAAACAAAACAAAAAAAAAAACAAAAAAAAAAACAAACAAACAAATATGTAAAGAAATTGATGAATATATATAGATAAACAATTAAACAAACAATAATACATAGATATGTATATATATATGTATATATGCATTTGTGTATATATGTTGTATATATATACTAATATTGTTATACAGATCTCCACCAAAAAAAAAATTAAAAAAAAAAAAAAAATAAAAAATAAAAAAAAAAAAAAATTAATTATAAAAAAAATATTTTTAAAAAATCCAGAGTTACTCCCCTTTATCTTATAATAAATATATCAAGTTAATAAGTTAATTCGTTAATCTAATTTGACGAAACTCACAATTAGTAATTAATAACACTTCTTTAATAGATGATAATCGAAATCGATAAGTAGATAGATCTAGAATATTTAAAATATGAGACTAATTACTTTAATTTATATTAAAATTCTTAAATTACGATAGAAAGATAAACAAAATAAAAATACGAAGATAAAACAAAGTAAATATTCAAATATAAAAAAAAATAAAATAAAAAAATGATATATATATATTATCAAAAATAACAGTTTATCGAGCACCATACACCTAACCAACATTACACTAATATTCTAAACACCAATCATATATTTAACATAATATTAAAATAAAACTTAACTTAATTTATATTCCCTGTGAAACTGTTTTTTTTTTGCTGCGGTCTATATCTGGCAGCCATTTTGTTTTGTATTATTCTCTACACAGTCGGAGAAGAATAAAATATTATTTTTCTTCTGGTCTAATTATTTTTGAAAAAGGGATGTCTTTTCCCGAAATATCAAATAGTGATTTTTAATCACCCGGACAGCTAAAACACTCTTGCTGTTATGTAAGAAAAAAAAAAAAAAAAAGGAAAAAAAAAGGAAAAATAAATAGTAAGTCTTATATCGTATTCGATTTATTTTTATTGTTTTTGTTCCTTTCCTTTCAACTTGCATCTTACCCGGAATTGCATTGCCCACAGCCTTTCAAAAACTTACTACTAATATATATATATATATATATATATATATATATATTGGTACAGAAAAATTAGTACAACATTCGTACCGTCGGTTTCAAGCACGCAAAGACTTAGCCATCCGGCTCTCTTCAGCTTCTGTTGTCATCTGTTTCGGAAATGTGAAGTCACGTGCCACTCTCGTTGGGACGCGTTATTTGCTCAGCGTGTTGTGTATGTTTGTTTGAATTTAAATATAGTGTAAGGAAACGGTTGAGATTTAAAACCGGAGGAGATTTGAAGAGATATAAGAATATAAAAATAAAAATAAAATAAAAATAAAAATTAAAAATTAAAAAAAAATATATATATATATATAATAAAAAAAAAAGAAAAGAAATAAAAAAATAATATAATAAAAAAAAAAAAATCTATATATCAAATTTTGAATTTTGGGTTTTCCACTATCTATGTAATTCCTCTGATGATAAGATTTTAATCTTTGAAAAGCCTTGGCTTAAGGAAAGAATAATGAACATGTTTTTTACCGAGTACACCTTGCATTGAACAATCGAAGTTGAAATAAATTTGTCATTCGTGCATGTTTATCCCTCTTCTTTCATCTATATATATATATATATATATATATATATATATATATATATATATATATATATATATATATATACGGGTTCAAATTCCAGTATATATTAAATACTAGCAGAAGAACTACGCGTCCTCCGGTCAGCTATTAATCTTACTGTAGTGTTATCTACAGAAAAACAAAGAAGCAATTTTCTTTTCACATTTTGGAAATTTTAAGAAAAACAACAAAAAGATGATTGTCATCGTGTTATTTAATATATTCACATGTTAAGATTTGATTCTGTATAACCATACAAATGAAGGAATTAACGAAAAATCTGGGCGATTGTCAAGAATAATCAACAGAAAAAAGGGCCGAAAAAAAACTATCAACAAATAAATGTTACCAAAGGCAATAAAATTACTTTTCTACCTACCTGCCTATTATTTTTGTTTAAAGTATTTTAAAGCGTTTTTATTGGATGTTAATAATTCGTCTAAATACAATCGCGTTACAGTTAAATTTTCAAGATGGTGTAAGCGGACATCTTCGAAGTTTAATTAATGAATTATTAATGTTTTGGGGTGAAAAAAAATAGTTTACAAATAACTCTTCCAAACGCCTTAAAATTTACTTTCTACTTAATTGAAAGGAGAAAAGTACCAAAAAATACGACTTCATAGACAGTCGGCGAACGACTATCAGCTATATTTGCTTTTCTGTTTAACGTAATATGTTTGACCGAACTTTTCAATTGAATTTTAAAAGAAACGCTTAAAAATGCTTTAAAACACAAAAAAATAGACAGGTAAGTAGAAAAGTTAGTTGTATTGCATTTGGTAACAGTTATTTGTTGGCTATTTGTTTTTTGCCCCTTTTTCTTTCTGTTGATTAGTCTTGACAATCGTCAAAAGCATAACATAAGTGATCAAATAAAAGTATTATATATTCCCGGGTAATTTCAAATGGTTATTTTGTGTTTTTCGCTTATAATATTAAAGACAGAAAAAATAAATAGAAAATTAATGACGATTTTGAAAAATTATGAAATAATATTTAAAGAACAGTTTTTGGTAATTTATCCTGTTTTTTTATTAAATCACTTTAATTACTGTTAATATCTATGAAACTAGTGCATATATATATATGAAAATAGGACAATAAAATTACAAATGAATAATGCCAAACATTAATTTATTATAAACCGTTTTAAAATAGTTATGCAAATTAGGTATACAAATAGGTGTGCTTGGGTTGTTGCTCTCTACTATATATACAGTGTTTTACTCAAAGAATTCCATACTTTTAACAACAACTTTTGATAAATTTGTACATTAACACCCACAGTTAAATTATCCACCTCCCTTAAAAAAATGAGATTCTACTTTTAAGGGCCATTCAAATTTATTAGGGCAGAAACTAATATATTTTAGCACTAACCCTAAGTCTGACTGGGAAAATCGCAGCAAAACTACACGTAATCGCCTAAAAAGTGAATCTCCCTCTAAAAATAAAACAGATTTTATCTCCAATAGCCAAAAAAATGGTTCCAGCTCGAGATCGCTTCGCAAAGAAATTAAGAATTAAGTCATAGAGTGAATGCGGTACTTTGGTGAAGATATTTTGAACAAAATGTATATGACTATCGACCCAACAAAAAAACATTTGTTGTCAAAATTGTATGACCATCTTTCCCCCCAAAACGATTGGGACTTCATGCCTAAGTTTAAAGAAGTTTTGTTTGTAACTGTTAAACAATTAAAGAAGTTTTGTTTGTAACTGTTAAACAATTAAAGAAGTTTTGTTTGTAATTGTTAAACAATTAAAGAAGTTGTGTTTGTAATTGTTAAACAATTAAAGAAGTTTTGTTTGTAACTGTTAAACAATTAAAGAATTTTGTTTGTAACTGTTAAACAATGAAAGAATTTTGTTTGTAATTGTTAAACAATTAAAGAAGTTTTGTTTGTAATTGTTAAACAATTAAAGAAGTTCTGTTTGTAATTGTTAAACAATTAAAGAAGTTTTGTTTGTAATTGTTAAACAATTAAAGAAGTTCTGTTTGTAATTGTAAAACAATTAAAGAAGTTCTGTTTGTAATTGTTAAACAATTAAAGAAGTTTTGTTTGTAATTGTTAAACAATTAAAGAAGTTTTGTTTGTAATTGTTAAACAATTAAAGAAGTTTTGTTTATAATTGTTTAACAATTGAAGAAGTTCTGTTTGTAATTGTTAAACAATTAAAGAATTTTGTTTGTAATTGTTAAACAATTAAAGAAGTTTTGTTTATAATTGTTTAACAATTAAAGAAGTTTTGTTTGTAATTGTTAAACAATTAAAGAAGTTTTGTTTGTAAGTGTTAAACAATTAAAGAAGTTTTGTTTGTAACTGTTAAACAATTAAAGAAGTTTTGTTTGTAATTGTTAAACAATTAAAGAAGTTTTGTTTGTAATTGTTAAACAATTAAAGAAGTTTTGTTTGTAATTGTTAAACAATTAAAGAAGTTCTGTTTGTAATTGTTAAACAATTAAAGAAGTTCTGTTTGTAATTGTTAAACAATTAAAGAAGTTTTGTTTATAATTGTTTAACAATTAAAGAAGTTCTGTTTGTAATTGTTAAACAATTAAAGAATTTTGTTTGTAATTGTTAAACAATTAAAGAAGTTTTGTTTATAATTGTTTAACAATTAAAGAAGTTTTGTTTGTAATTGTTAAACAATTAAAGAAGTTTTGTTTGTAAGTGTTAAACAATTAAAGAAGTTTTGTTTGTAATTGTTAAACAATTAAAGAAGTTTTGTTTGTAATTGTTAAACAATTGAAGAAGTTTTGTTTGTAATTGTTAAACAATTAAAGAAGTTTTGTTTGTAATTGTTAAACAATTAAAGAAGTTTTGTTTGTAATTGTTAAACAATTAAAGAAGTTTTGTTTGTAATTGTTAAACAATTAAAGAAGTTTTGTTTGTAATTGTTAAACAATTAAAGAAGTTCTGTTTGTAATTGTTAAACAATTAAAGAATTTAGTTTGTAATTGTTAAACAATTAAGGAAGTTTTGTTTGTAACTGTTAAACAATTAAAGAAGTTTTGTTTGTAACTGTTAAACAATTAAAGAAGTTTTGTTTGTAATTGTTAAACAATTAAAGAAGTTTTGTTTGTAATTGTTAAACAATTAAAGAAGTTTTGTTTGTAATTGTTAAACAATTAAAGAAGTTTTGTTTGTAATTGTTAAACAATTAAAGAAGTTTTGTTTGTAATTGTTAAACAATTAAAGAAGTTCTGTTTGTAATTGTTAAACAATTAAAGAAGTTTTGTTTGTAATTGTTAAACAATTAAGGAAGTTTTGTTTGTAATTGTTAAACAATTAAAGAGGTTTTGTTTGTAATTGTTTAACAATTAAAGAAGCTTTGTTTGTAATTGTTAAACAATTAAGGAAGTTTTGTTTGTAATTGTTAAACAATTAAAGAAGTTTTGTTTGTAATTGTTAAACAATTAAAGAAGTTTTGTTTGTAATTGTTAAACAATTAAAGAAGTTTTGTTTGTAATTGTTAAACAATTAAAGAAGTTTTGTTTGTAACTGTTAAACAATTGAAGAAGTTTTGTTTGTAATTGTTAAACAATTGAAGAAGTTTTGTTTGTAATTGTTAAACAATTAAAGAAGTTTTGTTTGTAATTGTTAAACAATTAAGGAAGTTTTGTTTGTAATTGTTAAACAATTAAAGAAGTTTTGTTTGTAATTGTTAAACAATTAAAGAAGTTTTGTTTGTAATTGTTAAACAATTAAAGAAGTTTTGTTTGTAATTGTTAAACAATTAAAGAAGTTTTGTTTGTAACTGTTAAACAATTGAAGAAGTTTTGTTTGTAATTGTTAAACAATTGAAGAAGTTTTGTTTGTAATTGTTAAACAATTAAGGAAGTTTTGTTTGTAATTGTTAAACAATTAAAGAAGTTTTGTTTGTAATTGTTAAACAATTAAAGAAGTTTTGTTTGTAATTGTTAAACAATTAAGGAAGTTTTGTTTGTAATTGTTAAACAATTAAAGAAGTTTTGTTTGTAATTGTTTAACAATTAAAGAAGCTTTGTTTGTAATTGTTAAACAATTAAGGAAGTTTTGTTTGTAATTGTTAAACAATTAAAGAAGTTTTGTTTGTAATTGTTAAACAATTAAAGAAGTTTTGTTTGTAATTGTTAAACAATTAAAGAAGTTTTGTTTGTAATTGTTAAACAATTAAAGAAGTTTTGTTTGTAACTGTTAAACAATTGAAGAAGTTTTGTTTGTAATTGTTAAACAATTGAAGAAGTTTTGTTTGTAATTGTTAAACAATTAAAGAAGTTTTGTTTGTAATTGTTAAACAATTAAGGAAGTTTTGTTTGTAATTGTTAAACAATTAAAGAAGTTTTGTTTGTAATTGTTAAACAATTAAAGAAGTTTTGTTTGTAATTGTTAAACAATTAAAGAAGTTTTGTTTGTAATTGTTAAACAATTAAAGAAGTTCTGTTTGTAATTGTTAAACAATTAAAGAATTTAGTTTGTAATTGTTAAACAATTAAGGAAGTTTTGTTTGTAACTGTTAAACAATTAAAGAAGTTTTGTTTGTAACTGTTAAACAATTAAAGAAGTTTTGTTTGTAATTGTTAAACAATTAAAGAAGTTTTGTTTGTAATTGTTAAACAATTAAAGAAGTTTTGTTTATAATTGTTAAACAATTAAAGAAGTTTTGTTTGTAATTGTTAAACAATTAAAGAAGTTTTGTTTGTAATTGTTAAACAATTAAAGCAGTTCTGTTTGTAATTGTTAAACAATTAAAGAAGTTTTGTTTGTAATTGTTAAACAATTAAGGAAGTTTTGTTTGTAATTGTTAAACAATTAAGGAAGTTTTGTTTGTAATTGTTAAACAATTAAAGAAGCTTTGTTTGTAATTGTTAAACAATTAAGGAAGTTTTGTTTGTAATTGTTAAACAATTAAAGAAGTTTTGTTTGTAATTGTTAAACAATTAAAGAAGTTTTGTTTGTAATTGTTAAACAATTAAAGAAGTTTTGTTTGTAATTGTTAAACAATTAAAGAAGTTTTGTTTGTAACTGTTAAACAATTGAAGAAGTTTTGTTTGTAATTGTTAAACAATTGAAGAAGTTTTGTTTGTAATTGTTAAACAATTAAAGAAGTTTTGTTTGTAATTGTTAAACAATTAAGGAAGTTTTGTTTGTAATTGTTAAACAATGTAAACGTAGTTTTTTACTAAATAAAATCGCTTCACAAAGTTCGTTCGCTACTTAACATCAAAATTATAAATAATAAACATTTATTTCATAAGTGTCTTGTAAACATGGTTCAAAAACCTTTGCATTTATTCATATTAAATAAAGGAATCTGCTCGAAATTCCCGAGTTCGACGTAAAGTATCCCGCGTTCAACAAGATGCACCCAGAGAAAGTAGGACGTTAAATTGGCTGAAACGTTGTGAGAGTAACATGTTAGATGAAAACAGTAGTCCGAATATTCCAAATAAGGCATAGTATATGTAACGTATGACGTTACACATTATTTAAGGTTCGTATCTTTTTGTATTGACAAAAGTAATTAATATGCAATTTTGTTAATTTGAAACAATATGTGAAGAGTTCGAATGGAAAACGCGATAAACGCCATTTACAAAATCACAAAACTGTCCCTAAAAAAGTGTTACATTTCAACACTCGACGACACCTCAAAACTATGTGTTACATAATATGATACCGAAATAATTTACGTTTGATGTCAATTAAAATCAGCTTTCATTCGAAGTCTACATTCAATATATTCGTGTTTTTATTGTTTAAGGTCTTAATTTAAACGAATTGGATTTATCGCGTTTTGCGTTCGAACTCTTCATTGTTTGGTAGTTTTGTTTTACGGCATATCAACCCTTTTTGGGTTATTTAATGCCGAATCTGGTCATTATAGTGAAAGTTTTTATGCTTCAAGTTCTTTATATCTTCAAATGTTTAATCAGGGTTTTTGGTTTGGTAGTTTTGTTTTACGGCATATCAACCCTTTTTGGGTTATTTAATGCCGAATCTGGTCTTGTTTTCTTCTCTTTTTTGTTTCTTTCCCCTTTTAATATCTGTTTCTATTTAACCCATAGTTGGGACCCTAACAGGTACTACTACTCCGGGTCAGGGTGGACCTGGGAGCAATGGTAATTAAGAGGAGGCTCCACATTCCCCAAAGTCCGTAAGCCGGATCTCACCATCGGATGTAGTTTAAGGTCATATCCAGGACCGGGAGTAGGGTAGGAAAAATAAAAATTAAAAAGGGGAGGGAGAAAGGGAGAGGGGCTGTTGTTTTTGTTTTTGGTTTTGTAGAACATAATTAAGTTTTACAAAAAAAAAAAAAAAAAAAAAAACGTCAATGTAGGTGAATGTCGTCTCAGGGAGCCACAGGGCAGCCTGATCTGGTATCACCAGCTCTTCATTGTTCTTTATGACATTCCGCCATTCTCAGCTAATTGTGTAGCGACGTTTTAATTATAAAACTCGCACCTGTTTCGGATATTCTCATTCGTCTTCATACACGACTAGTTCAGTGTCGGATTCAACGTTTGGTTGGTCAGATGATAGGAAACTCCTTTAAAAATATAACAGCATGAACATAGCACCTTATTATTTTGGTTAAATCGTCAGTTTTTTTCTTCAGGTCGCTTCAATAGTGATATATTTTTAGAAAGTGCTAGCAGGGCAATCCGGCGTTACCCGGAACATGGATGAAGAAAATAGTTGAAAAGTGTGTGTAACATATATGACAAAAATGATCTCGATCATGCTCTTTCTCTCTTTCTCACTCTCTCTCTCTGTTCCTTTTTTTCTCATCCTCTCTTCCTTTTTTTCTCATCCTCTCTTTCTTTATTTCTCACCCTCTCTTCCTTTTTTTCTCATCCTCTTTTTCTTCTTTTCTCACCCTCTCTTCCTTTTTTTCTCATCCTCTTTTTCTTCTTTTCTCACCCTCTCTTCCTTTTTTTCTCATCCTCTTTTTCTTCTTTTCTCACCCTCTCTTCCTTTTTTTCTCATCCTCGTTTTCTTCTTTTCTCACTCTCTCTTTCTTTTTTCTCACTCTCTCTTTCTTCTTTTCTCACCCTCTCTTTCTTTTTTCTCACCCTCCTTCAATAACGTTACTTTTTGAACACCCGGGTGCACCTCTCGTTTACACTCTCTCACTTTCTCTTTCTCTTTATGTCTCTATCACCTTCTCTCTTTGTTTTCTCTCCCCACGCTCCCTTTTTCTTTCTCTTTCTCTTTCTCTTCCTCTCTCTCCCTCTCAATAACGTTACTTTTTGTACATAAATTTCTCCCCAACTACCCCTGTCTCTTTCATTCGAATTCTCTTAGTTTTTTTAACTCTCAGTTTCTCTCTCTCTTTTCTTTCTCTCTCTCTCTCTCCCCCCCTCTCTCTCTCTCTCTCTCTAATTCATGCACAACCTTCTGTAACTGCTTCAATATAATAAAAATAAACAAATATTCATTGTTCGTTTTCAAACAATTACACATGTTAAAGTGATCGTCAGTCGGACGATGATCGTCACAACGAGAGAGCCGAAAACAATGGGTGGAATGGACAGAAGATTACTTAAGAAGAATTGATTATCCAAGAGAAAAGCCCAACAAGTACTTGTTTACATTAGACTTGAAGACGACCATGCTGTAGTCGGTTGGGAAGCAGACTCGTGGTATCTTTCTCCACAGATGGGATGTTCTAGGAAATAAACTTTGTTCATGGAATTTTGGTTTGGTTTTTGGTTAAGAGAGAGAAAGGAAAGTTATTTGCTGTGGTTGTAACTAAACGAGTTCTTGCTGTGAATGTTTTACAGGGGTAACCAAAGAGTGGAGCTCAGTCGAACACCTACCATGCACATTATCTTCGACTGGTAATAAACAGAGAGAGAGAGAGAGAGAGATGGGAGAGAGAGAGTTAGAGGCAGACAGAGATAGACATGTGAAGTGATATACAGCGAATAAAATAAAAGCAGGGAGATCAAATAAAATGCGAGAGAGGGTGAAAGTAATAGATGCATACGTCGTAAGAGATGAGTCACTTCATCAGTTAATTGCAAATTATGGCTAGTTAGAGCGATTAAAATCAAAGTTTTGTTTCAAACGTAACTCAATCTAAAACCTACGATATATTTGAGCATGCATTTTGTGTTATAAAAATATATTGGAAAAAGCCCATGAGAAACAACGTTAATTAATTTAGCTTTTGTATAAATAATAGATTTTTTTCTATAGTAAATAACAAAAAATGCTATTTACAAAAGTTGAATTGACTGATGTAAATTTAAAAATATATAGAACCAGAAGAATACTCGTCCCAGGACGGGTAAAATGAATTCCTCAACAGAACAGTACTGCACCACTTTTACGTTGAGTTAGGAAGATTAAAATCAACATATATACACTGCTAAACCTTATGTCTAGAATCCTTATTGCAATTTTGATCAAAACCCATTAAATGATTTTGATTCTAGAAAATGTCTAAAATTTAACGGGTCTTAATAAAAAAT
>OY744552.1:19488396-19498396 GCA_963556195.1 Sepiola atlantica | reverse complement strand
TTACGCTGGTCTATTGGAGGTTGCCTGTCCTGTGCAGTTCTAGGAGGTGCACCCTCCCAGGCTTTGTCTCCCGTCTTTGGGGAGGAGTAAGTTTATTGCTTACTGTCTGAGGCGCTTCTACCGGGGAATGCTGACAGGGCTGCCCAGGTAATTTTTAAATGTCCAGAGTGCTCACCTTTCGAGCGCTGGCTTATCTAATCCCACTTTCCCGACCTTGTGTCACATCTTACCTTGTGGGAGGTAGATAAATAACTTGGATATTTTAATCTAGAGTGACGGCAATCCAACAAAGTCTGGTACTATCGTGAGATTCTGCTGGGACTCTCTGGGTCAGTGGTAGTGATGCTTCGGCCAAGTAACCATGCCTGAACCCAGAGCCATCATCTCATGAAGGCTTTGTTGGAAACAATGCCGCGATACAAGCAATAACTACTCTATACACATTATATATATATATCGTGAGGAGGATACGACACTTTTATATAGAGGGAGAGCGAAATATATATGAAAGAGAGAAACGTATACACACAAATGGAGGCACACACGCACGAACAATGCACATGTGTACCGTGTGTTGTTTCTTGTTGTTTTATACATACCTCTGAGGAATGTAAATCTTTAATATCTATAAAACATTTGAAAAAATTTTTTTTTTCTATTTTTTTTTTTTTTTTTTGGATAATATGCAAAAACTGAATAGAAATGAAAAAAAAACCGGTTTGGCTTCATCTATAAAAAAATATAACAATCAGAAATAGTGTTGTTACTGTTGTTGTTTTTTTTCCCCACGCGTTGAATGTTCACTTTGTAACTACGTTTTATAAATCAGGGAATCCCTCTGAAAGACAGTCGGGCATTTTCCGCACAAAAAAAAAGAAAAGAAAAGAAAAGAGAATACACGTTACTGTACCGCGTGTCTATTTGGTAGCGTCAATCTAATCATTATTTAGCGGGAAAGATTAGGGTTTATAATCAACATGTTATGCATGTTAACCTTACTTTGTTGAATTCTGTTTTTGTCATTCCTTGGATGGTGAAACGGACAAACATATATGGCGACAGACAGACAGACAAAATTGAACAAGCTGAAATAGATAAAAAGATGTATAGTTAGTTAGAAAAGAACAAGAGAGAAGTAAAAAATGAATATATATATATATATATATATACATATATATATATATATATATATATATATATATATGTGTGTGTGTGTGTGTGTGTGTGTGTGTGTGTGTGTGTGTATCTAAAAATAAATCTAGACCAGACAATATAAAGTTAATGCTAAAAATAGATAATTTATAAACCCTTTTAACTGACAACATACAAACGGTCCTTTTAAATATTATTTTAAATTTGATCATGTGACCTTTCAGTTTTGAATCTAATTTTTTTCTTTTTTTCTTTTTTCCCTTTATCAATATGAACATCTAAATGAAAGGAGAGACTTTTCGCCTGAAGAGATCTTAGTTTTAATAACTACTGATCGACATTTCGTCATGTCAGTGTCGCGGCGTTTGTAGAAGTTTGTATAAATAAAAAAAAATCATATATATATATATATATATATATATATATATGTGTATGGTTCGGCAGCAAGTCATTTTTTATGTTAGCGTCATTAAAGACCACGGAGTTCTCTTTCTTCACGATCTTTCTTATCAATTTCTCGACTCGGGGAGCGATTCTTCCGTTTTCCGGTATTAACCGGTGGAGTATGGCACCTAGCTTTGTGTCGTGGGCCATTCCTCTAGCGCTGTCGATCTCTCGTCTGTGTTCAGGAGGCTGTGTCTTATTGTTACTAAGAGCCGTATTCATAGTTTTATTATTCGTTATAGATCTATTAATTTACACACACACCATACCAGTAATTATAGGAGCACCAGGACTAAGGAAAAAGAATTTCCAAAGCTATCTGGCGAGTATACCCAGTGAACCGAGTGCAAGAGAAATACAAACAACTGCACTTAAAGGGACGGTTAGAATCTTTAAACGATCTCTAAGCTGGAGTGTCTGAAATAGCCGGTGAATGTCTGGCATCCGGTAGGATGCCCCATCTCCAGCAAAAACATAAAGATGAGAAAAAAATTTAAAAAGAGAGAAAATATATATATTGATTTTATTTTTTATTTTTTATTATTATTATTATTATTATTATTATTATTATTATTATTATTATTATTATTATTATTATTATTATTATTATTATTTGTTAAAGACTGATAGGGCGTTAGTACCAGTGGTGAATGCTATTTTATTAATTTTGGGTTGTAATCTTATATATATATATATATATATATATATATATATATATATATATATATATATATATATATATATATACTAGCAAATATATGCTTTCTTTGGTCGCATGTTTTTGCTAGCCTAGGTAGGATGTTATCATGGTGAACGAACATATACTACACTGACCATCAAAGGAGGGGGTAATGACTGAGAAGATTGTATCATGAGGAACGAACATATATTACACGACCCGCTTGCTTCCAAAAAGGAGGAGTTAATGCCTGGATATAATATCATGACAACAAAACAGATACTACACTATCTTCCGCTAGAAAAAGGAGATGGTAATCCTGTTAGGATGGTATCATGCGAAACAAACATATAGTATACTCACTCCGCTCCCCCTAAAACAAATAAAAAATAATTTCCTCTTCTCCGGAGTAGGGTGTAATACCTGGGAGTCTACACACCCCTCGAAAAAGGAGAAGGTAATTCCTGTGAGGACGGTATTATGACAACAGAGTGACAACTACACTACCAACCCCTATTAAAGATATTCCGATTAAATCATGCTTTCGTTTTCATTAATTTAAAAATGCCTAGTCACAAAAACATTATTTGAAAAATGCCTAGTCACGAAAACATTAATTTAAAAATGCCTAGTCACGAAAACATTATTTGAAAAATGCCTAGTCACGAAAACATTAATTTAAAAATGCCTAGTCACGAAAACATTATTTGAAAAATGCCTAGTCACGAAAACATTATTTGAAAAATGCCTAGTCACGAAAACATTAATTTAAAAATGCCTAGTCACGAAAACATTATTTGAAAAATGCCTAGTCACGAAAACATTATTTGAAAAATGCCTAGTCACGAAAACATTATTTGAAAAATGCCTAGTCACGAAAACATTAATTTAAAAATGCCTAGTCACGAAATCATTATTTGAAAAATGCCTAGTCACGAAAACATTATTTGAAAAATGCCTAGTCACGAAAACATTATTTGAAAAATGCTAAGTCACGAAAACATTTATTTAAAAATACCTAGTCACGAAAACATTATTTGTAATGTGTCCTACGTCTTTTGGCTAAGATTAGAGTATAGTATCTGTTCACAGCATCCAGCGACATCAGACGGTTTACTAATGATGTAAGTTTAAAACGAAATGTTTATGTAAATTATCTCTCAAGAAAATGAAATTCTAAGAAAGTTTTTGAAATAATATTCTTCTTTTATAAAATCGCTTTAATTAATTTTATTAAAAATTATAATAATATTATTATCGACAAAACTATTGCGTATATATATATATATATATATATATATATATATATATATATATATATATATATATATATATATATATATATATATAAATGTTATTACAATTCAAAGTTCAGGCAAAGTTCTTTAATCAAAGTTCTTTAATCAAAGTTCTGTAATAAAATTTGATTCGCACCTTATTTTATTCTTTCACTTTATCTATTGCTATTAATGCTCTATCCAGTATATTGAGCTTCATTTTTATCCGGATGTTCACTAATTAAAGATATTAGTTGCCTCTTATATCTTTTGTTGTATTAACATTATATATATATATATATATATATATATATATATATATATATATATATATATATATATATATATATATATATATATATGAGAAAATGTTACAATAATTAGAAATGTATATTACAGAATATTAATTTATTAAAAACTGTTTATAGCATAAATATGCAACTGAAGAATACCTACATATGTTTGTAGGTGTTTGCAGATTGCTATATATACAGTATTTCAAAACATTATGTTTTATCATAGAATTAAATAAGTATAAACCGTTTTGATTTTAATATAGTTTGAGAAAATTTGGAGGCACATTTAGGCACTAGCACTGCCAACACTGACTTGTGTATAATTTCTCTGTTCAATACAATTCATTATTATTATCTCTAAACCTGTTGTTCTTTTATTTCATTGTTGGTACCCCTAAACGGGTCCACAACACTTATATATATATATATATATATATATATATATATATATATATATATATATATAGAGAGAGAGAGAGAGAGAGAGAGAGAGAGAGAGAGAGAAATAAATATTTAGACATCGAAATATATATATATATATATACACACATGTATATATATATACATGTGTGTATATATATATATATATATATATATATATATATATTTAGGTAGATAGATTTTGACGATCCAATATATAGATAGATAGATAGATAGATAGATAGATAGATAGATAGATAGATAGATAGATAGATTTTGACAATTCAAAACATGTTCAAATCAAGTTTCAAATAAAGACCATACACCAAGATATGCTTGTTTACAGCCGTTTCAGGGCGGTATTAATTTTCGTCATACAAAGAATCATAAAAATGATAAATGCTGACTCTCATTAGAACAACATTTTGGTAAATCAGAATTATTCGGAAGGGCCATACAAAGTTAACACATTCCATATACATGTGCAAAAAGTTTTAAATTCCACCCAAAACGCAATCAACTCACAAGAAACGTTTTCTCAACAACTTCCGCGATAGATACTAGTGATGGGACGATTCGCATACTCTTTCCGATTCCGATAAAATTACCGATTTAGATTCCGATACTAAAAGTTGCCTAAAAATGTAGAATTACATTTTTAGGGGGTCGGGGGTATTTACCGTATAGTCGTCATCTACTTTTAAATGTAGATATAATTTTTGTTTTTATTTGCCAAACTTCTTTAATGTTTGAACTTTATGTATTGTATACAAGATTTTGATAAACTCATTGTGAGATTTTCATCTATATTTTTCACTCGTGCCATTTTTTCTTATTTATCTATTCGGTCCAGTGTTGCCCGTGTCATTTTTTCCGGTGCCATTTTAACCTATATTCTTTACTATGATCTAAATTTTAGTTTTATTGTTATATTTAAAAGCAATGAATACTTATTTTTTCATCATTTTGACCAGCAATGGAAAATTAAGTTTTAAACAAAAACAATACCAAAATTAAAAGAATGGTTTTTGAAATCGGAAAATAGTTTTAAAAAATTCCGATTCCGACACCGATTCTGATATCTCAAATGGTTCCGATTTTTCTTATTCGCGATTCCGATTAATCTTTCCAACACTAGTAAATACCAGAGAGAGAGAGGGTGAGAGGGAGAGAGAGAGAAAGAGAGAGAGAGAGTGAGAGATTGATACAAACAAACTGGGTTAAATCTACACACTTATAGAGACTGACACACACGCACAATAAACATTTAGACTAGCAAATAAATGCTCCCTACGGTCGCATATTTTTTCTAAGCAACTGTGCCACCCTCTTCTCTCTGGCTGTCTGCGAGAGGGTGTTCCTATTTACTTGTCTAGGGTTATATAATTGTGAAAAAACTACATGCAATGCATAGTTCTAGCGAAAAAAATTGCTTTGGACTATTAACATAATTTCCAACGCTATTGATAATGTTTACCCATTTCTTTATTTATTTTTGTATTATCGCTTATGTTTGAATTCATGCTTTGAAACATGATGTAAATCATTCATCTATGACGTCACGCTAAAGCTATACTTATTTTGTTAAGATAATGTTTTAAGATCTATTCATAAAAAAGTGCAAATAACTAAGTCGGTAGAACGTCAGACTTACAGGGTTTCGGTTTCGATTTCCGGTCGTGGCATTTGATTTATTTGTTGGGAATTTATTATTTAATATTAATATGATATTTTTCATTTCTGAGTGAAGTTAAGATATTCATTCAAAAAAATTCTCACAGACAGACAGACATCCATAGAGAAAGTGACCATTATATTATAAGTGAATGGTTCGTTGTTCCTGGTCTGTCTGCACCTACATATGTCGATCAAATTTAAAACTCAACTCCATTTCTGTTCTAATAAAAAAAAACTATGAATAGAAATCAGAAAACCGGTTTGGCTTTTTATACAAAAATAAACAGAATTTTTTTTTTTCCCCACATAGAATGTTTGTTTTGTTTACACGATTTATTAAAAAAAATAATTACCCCTAAATGACAGTCACGCTAGGATCAAAGTGTAGTATCTGTTCTGATACGATTACCCACGGCAGTAAATGTGGTATTGTGGTGACTGCAAAGCTTCTAGCCAACTATAGCAACAGATTGGAGATATGCTTTTCATTTTAGATCTGGAGTGCAAGTCAGTTCTAGGAGCTTATCAAAACAAGGTTTTTCTTCAAAGAGAGAGCCATTCATTTTGACTGGAGCAAAAAATAAATCCGAGCATTGGTGGTGAAAGGAGGGAAATGTGGTTTAAGAGATGTTAGAAGTAACAAGCTACCTTTTCCCCATTGCACTACATGATCCAGATCAAAAGAGAGAATCTGCAAGATTTAAATCAATAATGCTCTTCTGTGTGCTGCCATAGACAGTTGTGTCATCTGCGTAGATGTCAACAAATGATCTCGCAATATAATTTAGAAACACATTAATGAATTAATGCCAGATAGTTCGTAGTTATCAAGCTTATGAAACACACCTTTGAGTCAGACCCTTT
This sequence comes from Sepiola atlantica, assembly GCA_963556195.1. NCBI lineage: Eukaryota > Metazoa > Mollusca > Cephalopoda > Sepiida > Sepiolidae > Sepiola > Sepiola atlantica. Next base: position 19,491,587 of record OY744552.1, on the reverse strand, counting down.
CAAAAGCTTTTGACAGATATTGCACTAGAAACAAACACCCCATGAAGAGATTCACTAATCGTATGCGATATTACAATCAGCACATCAGAAGTTTATCTTGTAGGACAAAACCAATACTGCTTCTCATTAAGTAGATTATTTTTGCCGATGTTATATAAAACTTCTTGATTCATCACAAATTCAAACAACTTGTTCATGACGTACAGGGGACTCATTGGTCCGTACTAACCACGAGTAAGTGAAATCTTACTCTTTACATAAACAATATCAGCTGACAAAGAATGCTGTATTTGTTTTTAAATATTCAGTGAAAGTCAGTCTTAGGAGCTTATCAAAATAATGGGCTTCCTTAATGAAGAGAGACATTTATTTCTAATCTGGCAAAACAATGAATCTGAGCTTTGGTGCTTCTTATAATTATGTGCCACGGAGCCAATATATTCGTGGAGGATGCCACGTTAGATCAGACTGAATAGAAACAATTGTTTCTTTCCGTTTGTGAATTCTCCTAACCTTTCCCTGAGCATCTCATTCTTCTGCATGTTTGTTTTACAAATGAAGACTCGAAACACAAAAAGGATTTTCATTGTTACTTTTATTTTACTGGTGAAGTCGCTTAGCATTTCCCGAAGTATCTTCTTCCTAAGGAAACTGCACAAATGAAGACTCGAAAACACAAAAAATGATTTTTCATTGTTACTTTTATTTTACTGGTGAAGTCGCTTAGCATTTCACAAAGTATCTTCTTCTTAAGGTAACTGCACTAATGAAGACCCGAAAACACAAAAAGGATTTTTCGTTGTTACTTTTATTTTACTGGTGAAGTCGCTTAGCATTTCCCGAAGTATCTTCTTCCTAAGGAAACTGCACAAATGAAGACTCGAAAACACAAAAAATGATTTTTCATTGTTACTTTTATTTTACTGGTGAAGTCGCTTAGCATTTCCCGAAGTATCTTCTTCCTAAGGTAACTGCACAAATGAAGACTCGAAAACACAAAAAGGATTTTTCGTTGTTACTTTTATTTTACTGGTGACGTCGCTTAGCATTTCCCAAAGTAGCTTCTTCCTAAGGTAACTGCACAAATGAAGACTCGAAAACACAAAACGGATTTTTCATTGTTACTTTTATTTTACTGGTGAAGTCGCTTAGCATTTCCCGAAGTATCTTCTTCCTAAGGTAACTGCACAAATGAAGACTCGAAAACACAAAAAGGATTCTTCATTGTTACTTTTATTTTACTGGTGAAGTCGCTTAGCATTTCCCGAAGTATCTTCTTCTTAATGCTGATGCATAAATAAAGACTCCAAAATACAAAAAAATATTTTTCATAGCTTGATTTTATTTTTTATAATGTTGACATTATTTTTTATCACCTTCGACTAATTTATGTACCGTGGGAGTCTGAGGGGGGGGGGGGGGCGGCTACTAGGAGAACAAACATTCAGAACGTCTTCACAATTTGATCACAATTTTCGCTCTGACGTTTTCCATTCCCCAGAATACTTTTCCAAATTGTTTGTATTGATGCATTCCGTATTCGAAACAACAAATGACAAAGGTAAACCTAAAGAATCCCCGACTTAAAGTTAGCAGCAAACGGTAACAGAACTTAAATTAGCATATTCCTTATTGAAAGTCGAATTACCTCCACGCAAACCCTATTCTTTAGACCTGTCCTCGGTCACTACTAGCTGTTTGCTGACCTCAAAATGATTCTCCAGAGAAAGAGATTTAGCTCCAATGAAAAAGAGATATCAGAAACGGAGTCGCATTTTGAGACAAATCGTTCTATGAAAAGCCATTGGATTGTCAAAGAAATATAGGAATCCGTATATCACTCTAGAAAGAGACTATGTTGAAGAATAAAGTCGAATTTGATCTCAAAGTTGTTGTTTTATTAGTTAGGCCAGGAGCTTACTGAGTGGTGTGTTATTAACACTGTTTCGTTAACGACATGAGGTACCGTTGCCACATATAGGCTGATGACGAACTATAATTAGAATATTCTCTTCGAAGTCTAAACCAGCTAAGAGCTGAGATAGTAGAACACCAAACCGAAATCAAGGAGTTAGCCGTACAAATAAAACAAGGATAAAAGACAAAGAATCCATGAGAATGAACCAGATCTTTGCTAGGAACCCCAGAATGGTAAACCAGACCTTATTAGAGACCAAATAGATGTGAATTTTCCATCAGCACAAGAAGAAGTGGTAAGATTCTGGAGACCGTTCTATGAAGATCCCAAAGAACATTGGGGAAAAGAGTAGATTGAAATCATAAAATAGGATAATGTGTTCAAAGTGAAGATGTCAACCGTAGAAATTACCCCTTTTTATTTGTACTTGTATTGAAACAGAATCCACCCGGAGTGAGTTGAACCAGCTTCATCCATTCTTTGCATCGCTACTTTACTTAGGCTGACCAAACCTGACGATTTCAAGTCAACTGCGAACTTCGTATATTTGGGGGTCAGGTTGCCATACAACATCCTGCAAGTTGCTAATGCTGATAGCCACTTATGCAACACACGCTAATAATCAATGTCTATCCAGTGACAGCGTAACATTCACACTGATGTCGACGTGACAATTAACAAAAATGTAGCGTAATATGGAGTTCAGGGGTGGGAGCAGGAGTTTCTTAAGTTCTCTAGTATATCATATTATACGTATATTGTTATAATAGATATATTATATAATATAGTACACAATATCTGTATTACATGTTATATTATATAACACACATGTTATGTAATATATATTATGTAATACATGTATAATGAAAGCATATATTATATAATACATATATTGTACAATACAATATATATATGCAAGTCCCATCCATTGGTGATGTTTATTATATGTTTGCTTGTAAAGACATAAATAGAATGTACTTCTCCCATTTCCTCATAGTAGTTAAGTAAGCCGCATAGAGAAAAGGGTTAAAACTTGAATTATAAAGTGACTCTTGTCTGAGGTTCGAATCGTCCAACTAGCAGAATAGTTATCTCCACACTGACGATTTCCGAAAAGGATAAAATATATATGTATGTTAGTAATAATTGAAAATATTTTTTATAATATATATATATATATATATATATATATATATATATATATATAAAAAGTCTAAAGAAGCTTTGAGTCATTTTAAACAAGAAAAAAAAAGAAAAAAAAAGGGAAGTAAAA
>OY744552.1:19440896-19485896 GCA_963556195.1 Sepiola atlantica | reverse complement strand
TACCGTTCCCCTTCGACCCAGGGCTGTACTCTGCTAAACTCTGTCTCTGAAAGCATAGATAGAGCACTCTTAATTGACTCGAATTCCCAGATACATGTATTTGGGGATTTTAATGCCTAGCACAGTGACTGGTTGGCATTCTCCAGCCTTACTGACGCAGCCGGCAATTCTACGTATTATTTCTCCTGAGCTCACTCCCTCTCTCAGACTGTCAATTTTCCGACCCGCATCCCCGATCGATTAGACCAACAAGCCTCACTTCTAGACCCTTTCTTAACCTCAATGCCCGAGGCTTGTGTGACGAAAGCTCATAGCCCACTCGGGAATGCTGATGACATTGTGCTAATGATACATATCACCCTCAAAAGTCGTCCAGAAGCTGATGAACCGTTGCTCAAAACAACGAGATATAACGAGCAGGCATATTTTGAGTCAATCAGAGATCACATCATCGACGCCCCATGGAGGGAAACTTTCTCACTCCCTGTCGACCAGCGTGCAAAGGAATTAACTGAATGGGTCCAAGCAGGCATTGAAGCCTATGTCCCCATGCGAAAATTCTTTAGCAAGCCCTACTCTCCCCAATGGTTCACCTCGGAATGTGCAGCTGCCATTGCTGAGAGGCAACAAGCATTCCGTAAATTCGGCCGCCATAAGTCAGCTACTAATAGACATAAATTTATAGAGTCAAGAAATAATTGCAAGGCCGTGATAGGCGAAGCAAAGAGAAGGTATAATGAGTTAACAAAAAAACGCATTCAGTCACAGAAACTAGGTACTCGTGATTTCTGGAAAATCTACAATAGTGTAGTGAACAATGGTCAATCAACGATTCCCCCACTATCAAACCACAATGATGTCGTTTGCACGGCCACTGATATGGCTGAACTACTTGCCTAGCATTTCGCTTCTAACTCTACTTTGGACTCAGATAGCCACCCCTCCCCAAATTCCCATTTCGGACCGAAGCCACACTTGATAACCTGGTCATCACCCCATCCCAGGTTAGAGACATCATAAAAAACCTTGACACCTCCAAAGCTTGTGGGCCTGATCTTATACCTCTAATAGTAAAAAAGAAATGCGCTGCTGAACTGGCCCCTGTCCTCTCCAAACTCTACAATAAATGCCTAGCTGAATCTTGCTTCCCCGATAGTTGGAAAATTGCCTCTGTGGTACCAGTCTACAAGAATTCTGGGAATAGAACCGATCCTCAGAACTACCGCCCAATCAGCCTACTGCCGATCTTTGCTAAAATCTTTGAATCCTTAATCAATCTAGCGATAGTACGGCACTTAGTTAATGCTAAACTTCATTCTGACAGCCAGTATGGATTTAGACAAGCACGCTCTACTGCAGACATCCTAACGGTCATCTCTGAATGCATGTATCCTACACTCGACAAGGCAGGTGAAGCTAGGGGAGTAGCGCTTGATATATCCAAGTCCTTTGACAAGGTTTGGCATAAAGGGCTTCTCCTGAAAATATGCTCATACGGTATTACTGGGAAATTACTTAATATAATTAGATCTTTCCTAACCAAAAGAAAAATCCAGGTTGTCCTCGATGGCCGTTCATCTAAGCAACATGACATACATGCTTGTGTACCCCAGAGATCTATGCTTGGACCTTTATTGTTCCTGATCTATATAAACGATTTCCCTGGTTACATAGAGTCGTAGATTGGTTTATTTGCTGACGACACCACGTTTACTCTCGCCATGTTGGCAAAACAGACGCGATCATATCTGATGCAATGGCTGAATCCTTAGAAAATGACTTCCAGGCTGTAGTGGATTTGGGGTCATAAATGGTTGGTAACTTTTAATGCCGCAAAGACAAAGCTCCTTTCCTTCAATGACTACAAGAAACCTCTCCAACCACCGAGTGTCATGGCAAATAACACCCTACCTGAGAGTTCATCATTCAAATTCCTCGACCTAACCTTCACAGGTAACATGAATTGGAATAAATACATTGAAGACATTGCCAAGTAAACTCCTCACACCTGACATTATCATGTATCTCTACAAAGCCGCCATCCGCCCATGCATCAAGTATTGTTGCCACATCTGTGCTGGTGCATCATATACTAGTCTCTCCCTCCTTGACAAGGTCCAGTCCCTGTCCCATCGCCGCAATGTAGCAACCTTGTGCTTGTTTTACAAATACTCCAATGGATTATGCTCCGATGAATTGGCTACTCTAGTTCCCCTACGACGTAAATTCACTAGACGAACTCGACAATATACTAAATCCCATCCATTCACTGTGGAGGTCCCCAGATGCCGGAGAGCCTTCTACCTAAATAGCTTCTTTCCTCGTGCTGCTGGACTCTGGAACTCCCTCCCTGCCCCCTGTTTCCCCAACAGTCCTGACATGCAGAAATTTAAAACTAATGTAAACAGACATCTCGCTGCACAGATCTCAATTTAGGTTGACCACCCCCAACCTTCTCCCTTTTCTTTTTTCTCAGTAGCCCCTTACGTCTACAGTGGCGGCCAGCATTGTTTGGAGTGAACTATGTTAATATATATATATATATATATATATATATATATATATATATATATATATATATATATATGATTATTTTTATTTACACAGACATATACAAAATCTGCGACACTGGCATATCGATGTTATCGATCAACAGATGTTATATACTGAGATCTCATCAGGCAGAGTTAAAATCCAATCTTAACCTTAGATCACATCTTAAGGCCTAACACACCTCAAGGCCTAACACACCTACCACCGCCAAAACAAAAAAATCTATTTAAAAGAACTCCCTACTTAATAGTATAACATATCTCCAAATTCCTCTACAATAAAGTTTTAACAAAGCCAACATATGAACCTTCACAGAAGAACCGACAGAATGACCCTCCACTCAAAACATTACATTGAATGCGACCCAGATGGAACTGAAAGTGCAACTGGTCAACAGAATTAAAAGGCAATAGATATGTCTTTTGGAAAATGAGCACAGTTGATATACCAAGAAAAACTGGGGACAACAGACGAACAGATTCTGAATATAAAGTAGTAGAAGACTTCATTAAAAATAACAACAAAAAAACCTGTCATTAGCCTGGATTGATTACAGGAAGTAATTTGACAGTAAACCTAACCCTAGCATATTTTGAAGACATAAGCTAATTCTTCCAGGAACAAATGACCAGATAGTGCACACAATGACTCTGCATTATATAGAGGAGGAAAATGCAAACCCCAAACATTAATATGAAACTAGGAATATTCCAATAAAATTTTTCATGTAACATGTATTTAATGTGTGGATGTAGTTTTTATTAAGATAAATTAACAAATTACGACTAATAAATAGGCGTTGATTGCTTGAAGTCAAATAATAAGTCTTGATGTAAGAAAATGTGAATGATTCTTATATATATGAGCATCCGTAGATTTCATAAGCGTTAAAGCAAACATTAGTATACAGCAAAATATTTGATTAAACTGTAATTTGATGTTTACATTTATAGTTTATACTTTTATAATAAACTAATATTGGATGATGGTAATTATAGACACTAAACTACCCAAATATTTGATTAAACTGTAATTTGATGTTTAGATTAATAGTTTATACTTTTATAATGAACTAATATTGATGATGGTAATTATAGACACTAAACTACACAAATATTTTATTAAACTGTAATTTGATGTTTACATTTATAGTTTATACTTTTACAATAAACTAATATTGATGATGGTAATTATGGACACTAAACTACCAAAATATTTGATTAAACTGTAATTTGATGTTTAGATTAATAGTTTATACTTTTATAATAAACTAATATTGATGATGGTTATTATGGACACTAAACTACCCAAATATTTGATTAAACTGTAATTTTATTTTTACATTTATAGTTTATACCTTTATAATAAACTAATATTGGATGATTGTAATTATGGACACTAAACTACCCAAATATTTGATTAAACTGTAATTTGATGTTTACATTTATAGTTCATACTTTTATAATAAACTAATATTTGATGATGGTAATTATAGACACTAAACTACCCAAATATTTGATTAAACTGTAATTTTATTTTTACATTTATAGTTTATACTTTTATAATAAACTAATATTGGATGATGGTAATTATAGACACTAAACTACCCAAATATTTGATTAAACTGTAATTTGATTTTTACATTTATAGTTTTTACTTTCATAATAAACTAATATTGGATGATGGTAATTATACACACTAAACTACCCAAATATTTGATTACACTGTAATTTTATTTTTACATTTATAGTTTATACTTTTATAATGAACTAATATTGATGATGGTAATTATGGACACTAAACTACCCAAATATTTGATTACACTGTAATTTTATTTTTACATTTATAGTTTATACTTTTATAATGAACTAATATTGATGATGGTAATTATACACACTAAACTACCCAAATATTTGATTACACTGTAATTTTATTTTTACATTTATAGTTTATACTTTTATAATAAACTAATATTGATGATGGTAATTATGGACACTAAACTACGCAAATATTTGATTACACTGTAATTTTATTTTTACATTTATAGTTTATACTTTTATAATGAACTAATATTGATGATGGTAATTATGGACACTAAACTCCCCAAATATTTGATTAAACTGTAATTTGATGTTTACATTTATAGTTTATACTTTTATAATAAACTAATATTGGATGATGGTAATTATGGACACTAAACTACCCAAATATTTGATTAAACTGTAATTTGATGTTTACATTTATAGTTTATACTTTTATAATAAACTAATATTGATGATGGTAATTATGGACACTAAACTACCCAAATATTTGATTACACTGTAATTTTATTTTTACATTTATAGTTTATACTTTTATAATGAACTAATATTGATGATGGTAATTATACACACTAAACTACCCAAATATTTGATTACACTGTAATTTTATTTTTACATTTATAGTTTATACTTTTATAATGAACTAATATTGATGATGGTAATTATACACACTAAACTACCCAAATATTTGATTACACTGTAATTTTATTTTTACATTTATAGTTTATACTTTTATAATGAACTAATATTGATGATGGTAATTATGGACACTAAACTCCCCAAATATTTGATTAAACTGTAATTTGATGTTTACATTTATAGTTTATACTTTTATAATAAACTAATATTGATGATGGTAATTATGGACACTAAACTACCCAAATATTTGATTACACTGTAATTTTATTTTTACATTTATAGTTTATATTTTTATAATAAACTAATATTGATGATGGAAATTGTAGACACTAAACTACCCAAATACTTTATTAAACTGTAATTTTATTTTTACATTTATCGTTTATTCTTTTATAATAAACTAATATTTGATTATGGTAATTATAAACACTAAACTATCCAAATATTTGATTACACTGTAATTTGATTTTTACATTTATAGTTTATACTTTTATAATAAACTAATATTGATGATGGTAATTATGGACACTAAACTACCCAAATATTTGATTAAACTGTAATTTGATTTTTACATTTATAGTTTATACTTTTATAATAAACTAATATTAGATGATGGTAATTATAGACACTAAACTACCCAAATATTTGATTAAACTGTAATTTGATTTTTACATTTATAGTTTATACTTTTATAATAAACTAATATTTGATGATGGTAATTATAGACACTAAACTTCCCAAATATTTGATTACACTGTAATTTTATTTTTACATTTATAGTTTATACTTTTATAATGAACTAATATTGATGATGGTAATTATACACACTAAACTACCTAAATATTTGATTACACTGTAATTTTATTTTTACATTTATAGTTTATACTTTTATAATGAACTAATATTTGATGATGGTAATTATGGACACTAAACTCCCCAAATATTTGATTACACTGTAATTTTATTTTTACATTTATAGTTTATACTTTTATAATGAACTAATATTGGATGATGGTAATTATAGACACTAAACTGCCCAAATATTTGATTAAACTGTAATTTGATGTTTAGATTAATAGTTTATACTTTTATAATAAACTAATATTGGATGATGGTAATTATAGACACTAAATTACTCAAATATTTGATTAAACTGTAATTTGATTTTTACATTTATAGTTTATACTTTTATAATAAAGTAATATTTGATGATGATAATTATAGACACTAAACTACCCAAATATTTGATTAAACTGTAATTTGATGTTTACATTTATAGTTTATACTTTTATAATGAACTAATATTTGATGATGGTAATTATAAACACTAAACTATCCAAATATTTGATTACACTGTAATTTTATTTTTACATTTATAGTTTATACTTTTATAATAAAGTAATATTGGATGATGGTAATTATAGACACTAAACTACCCAAATATTTGATTAAACTGTAATTTGATGTTTATATTTATAATTTATACTTTTATAATAAACTAATATTGGATGATGGTAATTATAGACACTAAACTACCCAAATATTTGATTAAACTGTAATTTGATGTTTAGATTCATAGTTTATACTTTTATAATAAACTAATATTGGATGATGGTAATTATGGACACTAAACTACCCAAATATTTGATTAAACTGTAATTTGATGTTTATATTTATAGTTTATACTTTTATAATAAACTAATATTGGATGATGGTAATTATGGACACTAAACTACCCAAATATTTGATTAAACTGTAATTTGATTTTTACATTTATAGTTTATACTTTTAAAATAAACTAATATTGGATGATGGTAATTATTAACACTAAACTACCCAAATATTTGATTAAACTGTAATTTTATTTTTACATTTATAGTTTATACTTTTATAATGAACTAATATTGATGATGGTAATTATGGACACTAAACTACCCAAATATTTGATTACACTGTAATTTTATTTTTACATTTATAGTTTATACTTTTATAATGAACTAATATTGATGATGGTAATTATACACACTAAACTACCCAAATATTTGATTACACTGTAATTTTATTTTTACATTTATAGTTTATACTTTTATAATGAACTAATATTGATGATGGTAATTATGGACACTAAACTACACAAATATTTGATTAAACTGTAATTTTATTTTTACATTTATAGTTTATACTTTTATAATAAACTAATATTGGATGATGGTAATTATGGACACTAAACTACCCAAATATTTGATTAAACTGTAATTTGATGTTTACATTTATAGTTTATACTTTTATAATAAACTAATATTGATGATGGTAATTATGGACACTAAACTACCCAAATATTTGATTACACTGTAATTTTATTTTTACATTTATAGTTTATACTTTTATAATGAACTAATATTGATGATGGTAATTATGGACACTAAACTACCCAAATATTTGATTAAACTGTAATTTTATTTTTACATTTATAGTTTATACTTTTATAATAAACTAATATTGGATGATGGTAATGATGGACACTAAACTACCCAAATATTTGATTAAACTGTAATTTGATGTTTACATTTATAGTTTATACTTTTATAATAAACTAATATTGATGATGGTAATTATGGACACTAAACTACCCAAATATTTGATTACACTGTAATTTTATTTTTACATTTATAGTTTATACTTTTATAATGAACTAATATTGATGATGGTAATTATACACACTAAACTACCCAAATATTTGATTACACTGTAATTTTATTTTTACATTTATAGTTTATACTTTTATAATGAACTAATATTGATGATGGTAATTATACACACTAAACTACCTAAATATTTGATTACACTGTAATTTTATTTTTACATTTATAGTTTATACTTTTATAATGAACTAATATTGATGATGGTAATTATGGACACTAAACTCCCCAAATATTTGATTAAACTGTAATTTGATGTTTACATTTATAGTTTATACTTTTATAATAAACTAATATTGATGATGGTAATTATGGAAACTAAACTACCCAAATATTTGATTACACTGTAATTTTATTTTTACATTTATAGTTTATATTTTTATAATAAACTAATATTGATGATGGAAATTGTAGACACTAAACTACCCAAATATTTTATTAAACTGTAATTTTATTTTTACATTTATCGTTTATTCTTTTATAATAAACTAATATTTGATTATGGTAATTATAAACACTAAACTATCCAAATATTTGATTACACTGTAATTTGATTTTTACATTTATAGTTTATACTTTTATAATAAACTAATATTGATGATGGTAATTATGGACACTAAACTACCCAAATATTTGATTAAACTGTAATTTGATTTTTACATTTATAGTTTATACTTTTATAATAAACTAATATTAGATGATGGTAATTATAGACACTAAACTACCCAAATATTTGATTAAACTGTAATTTGATTTTTACATTTATAGTTTATACTTTTATAATAAACTAATATTTGATGATGGTAATTATAGACACTAAACTGCCCAAATATTTGATTACACTGTAATTTTATTTTTACATTTATCGTTTATACTTTTATAATAAACTAATATTGGATGATGGTAATTATAGACACTAAATTACTCAAATATTTGATTACACTGTAATTTGATTTTTACATTTATAGTTTATACTTTTATAATAAACTGATATTGGATGATGGTAATTATAGACACTAAACTACCCAAATATTGGATTAAACTGTAATTTGATGTTTATATTTATAGTTTATACTTTTATAATAAACTAATATTGGATGATGGTAATTATAGACACTAAACTACCCAAATATTTGATTAAACTGTAATTTGATGTTTAGATTCATAGTTTATACTTTTATAATGAACTAATATTTGATGATGATAATTATAGACACTAAACTACCCAAATATTTGATTAAACTGTAATTTGATGTTTACATTTATAGTTTATACTTTTATAATAAACTAATATTGGATGATGGTAATTATAGACACTAAACTACCCAAATATTTGATTAAACTGTAATTTGATGTTTATATTTATAATTTCTACTTTTATAATGAACTAATATTGGATGATGGTAATTATAGACACTAAACTACCCAAATATTTGATTAAACTGTAATTTGATGTTTAGATTCATAGTTTATACTTTTATAATAAACTAATATTGGATGATGGTAATTATGGACACTAAACTACCCAAATATTTGATTAAACTGTAATTTGATGTTTACATTCATAATTTATACTTTTATAATAAACTAATATTGGATGATGGTAATTATAGACACTAAACTACCCAAATATTGGATTAAACTGTAATTTGATGTTTATATTTATAGTTTATACTTTTATAATAAACTAATATTGGATGATGGTAATTATGGACACTAAACTACCCAAATATTTGATTACACTGTAATCTGATTTTTACATTTTTTAGTTTATACTTTTATAATAAACTAATATTGGATGATGGTAATTATGGACACTAAACTACCCAAATATTTGATTACACTGTAATTTTATTTTTACATTTATAGTTTATATTTTTATAATAAACTAATATTGATGATGGAAATTGTAGACACTAAACTACCCAAATATTTTATTAAACTGTAATTTTATTTTTACATTTATCGTTTATTCTTTTATAATCAACTAATATTGGATGATGGTAATTATAAACACTAAACTATCCAAATATTTGATTACACTGTAATTTGATTTTTACATTTATAGTTTATACTTTTATAATAAACTAATATTGATGATGGTAATTATGGACACTAAACTACCCAAATATTTGATTAAACTGTAATTTGATTTTTACATTTATAGTTTATACTTTTATAATAAACTAATATTAGATGATGGTACTTATAGACACTAAACTACCTAAATATTTGATTAAACTGTAATTTGATTTTTACATTTATAGTTTATACATTTACAATAAAATAATATTGATGATGGTAATTATGGACACTAAACTACCCAAATATTTGATTAAACTGTAATTTGATTTTTACATTTATAGTTTATACTTTTATAATAAAGTAATATTTGATGATGATAATTATAGACATTAAACTACCCAAATATTTGATTAAACTGTAATTTGATTTTTACATTTATAGTTTATACTTTTATAATAAACTAATATTGGATGATGGTAATTATAGACACTAAACTACCCAAATATTTGATTACACTGTAATTTTATTTTTACATTTATCGTTTATACTTTTATAATAAACTAATATTGGATGATGGTAATTATAGACACTAAATTACCCAAATATTTGATTACACTGTAATTTGATTTTTACATTTATAGTTTATACTTTTATAATAAACTAATATTGGAGGATGGTAATTATAGACACATATATATATATATATATATATATATATATATGTATATATATATATATATATGTATATATATATTCACTAACTGGACAGACTCCATATTTTTTACACTCATAGTCTTACTCTCCATTACTTTATATATTTTTTTAATTTTTAATTTTGGCTTTTCCACTGCCAACTTATCCATCTATGTAATTCCTCTGATGATAAGATTTTAATCTTTGGAAAGCCTTGGCTTAAGGAAAGAAAAATAAACATGTTTTTATCGATTACACCTTGCATTGAACAATCGAAGATGAAATAGATTTTTTATTCGTACATCTTTATCTTTTTTCATTTATCTTTATATATATATATATATATATATATATATATATTTGAAAATTTCACACATTAGGAGCGTTGGCGAAATGGCAGAGATAAAGAGAATATTTTTTTATAAAATATTTAGAAAACCTTCACAACGCAGATTATTGTTTTCAAAAATAAATTATTTATTTATCTTAAAAACATATATTTTTTTTTTTTTTTTGAACTTGAGCGCTTTCGGTAATAAAATCACCATCTTCAGAAGAATAAGCATATTTTTCTTTTTTTTCTTCATTTTTTTTTTTTTTCCACCCCGACTGAGACAAGCAGTAAGGATGAATTCGTCTCGATGTTATGGACGAAATGTTTATAAGTCGTGTGTATCACGTGGTACGTGGAAAGTTATTTGAAAATTTCACACATTAGGAGCGTTGGCGAAATGGCAGAGATAAAGAGAATATTTTTTTATAAAATATTTAGAAAACCTTCACAACGCAGATTATTGTTTTCAAAAATAAATTATTTATTTATCTTAAAAACATATATTTTTTTTTTTTTGAACTTGAGCGCTTTCGGTAATAAAATCACCATCTTCAGAAGAATAAGCATATTTTTCTTTTTTTTCTTCATTTTTTTTTTTTTCCACCCCGACTGAGACAAGCAGTAAGGATGAATTCGTCTCGATGTTATGGACGAAATGTTTATAAGTCGTGTGTATCACGTGGTACGTGGAAAGTTATTTGATATATATATATATATATATAATAAGAGTTTTTAAAAAGGTTTAAGGCAATGCGAAGGTCCGGGTTGCTGGAAGCTGTGAAGAACAAAAACAGAACAAAACCGAAATAAGTCGGATATAGATCGAAAGGTTTGTTTATTTTTCTAGACAGCAAGGGTGTTAGTTTGTAATGTCCGGATTGTCAAGAATCAATTTGATATTTCGAGAGATTTTTTTTTTTTTTTTCTTCTTCCTCTCCTTGTCAAAAATAAATAAAAGAAGAATCCCGGGTACCGAGAAAATGCCAGGAGCGCTGGGGGGTTAAACCGGAAGTGTTCAGAGTAAAGTATTCAGAGGAAAACTAAATAGATTCATTTTATTTATTTATTTATTTATTTTTTTTTAAAATATATATATATATATATACACCCATATATATATGTAATTGTCTGTTGTTTCTATTTATTTAATTTTTATTTTTATTTATATGTTTAATATTATTGTTTTTTTTTTTTTTGTTTTTTTTTTTTTTTGTTTTTTTTTTTTTCCGTATATAAAACGTAGTTATTACTTATAGTATATATGTTTGTCAACAGGCTGATTCCGGCATTAGATTTTAAATGTGTGTTGATAGCTAATTATTTGTTGTCGGTGCAGTATATTAAAATTTAGTTATGTCTGGTTAAGTTTAATCCTTATTTATTGGTTTTAATTTATCTCTTAAATGCCTATTGTTTTAGTTATGGAAAGTTTGCTGGTTAAGGGGAGACAAATCTCTTATTTTTGGTATTTTGACAAGGAGAGGAAGAAGAAAAAAAAAAAAAAAATCTCTCGAAATATCAAATTGATTCTTGACAATCCGGACATTACAAACTAACACCCTTGCTGTCTAGAAAAATAAACAAACCTTTCGATCTATATCCGACTTATTTCGGTTTTGTTCTGTTTTTGTTCTTCACAGCTTCCAGCAACCCGGACCTTCGCATTGCCTTAAACCTTTTTAAAAACTCTTATTATTACTCCCAGCAATGCTTACAGCAAACTACCAATTCCTATTAACCCTACGTCTAGGCCAGACACAGTTTGCACTAATTAAAAGACTATTCCGACTCTCCGAGAAGCGTGCCAGACTCAGCTGCCAGATCACTTTCCTTAAGAGATGCCTTAAACATAATGTCATACCCAACACCATACGGAATATCCACTTACCTGCTTGCCTCCAACTCCCCAGACTCTATCCAACCCGTAAGTTCCTATACACCTACTGTATCAGGAACATCATAAAATTCCTACATTGCGAGCTACACAAAATCATCCGCAACATCACAGAGATGAAATCGTCTGATCCCGAATCAACTGACCAATCAGCACAGACCATATCCACATCTGTCGACCACGCCTATCTCCAATGCTTCAACCTAGAGAAGAATAGACTCCAACGGAAATTCACCTGGCTTTCATTAAAATACCCTCAACATCAAACACCTAGTGGAACAAATATCGACCACACACATGACCTTAACATTCCTCAAGCTACCCACCCCCTAGTTACTGACCTCACCAACTCCCTTTCTACAGATGAAACAAATCTACTCAGCCTTGGCCCCAAATTCATTACTACCCAAAAACTGAACGACCATGCAAAATTCAATATAGAAACCCAATTCTGTAGAACAGCCTACCACCTGAAATGGCTCTCGGCATTCAATTCCAATACCCCTGACCACCCCAATAACACGAACAACCCTAACGAATCCTTCCCGGTTTACCAACTAGACCATCCTCTACACCCTCCACCCAGCAACCACCTACTCGACCACAAACTCACCAGATTAAAACAAAGAATCTTTACCATACTGCAACAAGAACAACACCACATCACCCCTAACATCACCAGATCCCAACGCCTTACACTTAAAACACTAAAAGATAAAGACTTAATCTACCTACCCTCCGATAAAGGCAAAGAATTCTGCGTCGTCTCGCAAGACTCTTATAACACCCTTGCACTAAAACACCTAGACAATAACACATTATACACTCCTGCCCCTAACATATCAGCCATTAAGATCCAAAATACTATAAACAATACCTGGTCTAAAATCTGCGCCAAACGCAACCTCCCTAAGAAATACAAAATTAATTTCACTACTAAAAATAGCAAGCTCCCTACCTTCTACCACCTTATCAAAACCCATAAGACCAGCAATCACACTCAAATTAGGCCCATCATCTCCAGCGTCGAAGGACCATTATATAAAATCTCCTGGCTACTTTCTAGACTCCTGAAACCACTACTCCCTACCTTCCCTGCACATGTCAGCAGCTCTGACCAAGTCATTAGCAGACTAAACCTACTCCAACAACAACAGCTAAGCTCTAACAAATACACATTTAGCCTCGATGTTGTTTCCCTATACACATCAATACCCGCACACCCAGCCATTGACCTCATCTCCGACCACATCTCTTCCTCCGATAACTTAGAACTCTTCGGGTTAACACCTGAAGACATACACCAACTCCTAGACATTATCATTAACAATACATATTTTACCTTCCAACACCACATATTTAAACAGATTACTGGTCTTCCCATGGGTTCTAGCCTGTCTGGCCTCTTAGCCATATCCTACATGGACAGACTCGAGCAACAAGCCCTCAACACCTGCCACTCACATATCTTCTTCACTAGATACATAGATGACATTCTTGTCCTCACCTCATCTCGTGAAGAAGCTATCAGCATTTTCGACACTTTCAACAACACCGACCCCCATATAAAATTTACTATTGAACACCCTAGCGACTCCGGCTCACTATCTCTCCTCGATTTCAACCTCAAAATCACAGAAGACGGTTCTATACAGACCAACTTCTACAGAAAACCTGCCTGCAAAAACCTATTTGTTCATTTTAAATCTGCCCTGCCCCTTAAAGCCAAACTAGACTATGCCCGTAATGAAATTACCCGCATACAAAATAAATGCTCATCTACTGCCAATAAAATTAAACACACCAAAGACTTCCATCAAACCCTAATCACCAACGGCTACCCCACTTCCACAATAACCCACCTCAGCAAGACCAGACCACGCAGACACAACACACTCTCCAACACATGCTTCCTAAAACTACCTTTCTTTAACGACAGAATCACTAATGCCATCCGCAGTGCAATACATAAAGAAAAACTAGACATTCAACTCACCCACACCGGCACCACCTTACGCCAACACCTTTCCAAAAAACGCACTACACGCACCCAAGAACCATGCTCACTAGCCAATTGTCCCATTCCTACCACTGGACTATGCCACCGCACTAACTGTGTATACAATATATCATGCACTATTTGTAACCACTCCTATATTGGATATACTACAAGACAATTACACCAACGTATAAAAGAACACATGAATACAAATATATCTTCCTTCTTCAAACATACTTCCTCATGCAATACCACACAACAAGACATAAAAGTTTCCATTTTAGCCTCGACCAGGAACCTAGGCGACCTAAGACTGATGGAAGCTATTCTCATTTCCAAACTTAGCCCATTTTTGAATCAAAGACATGAATTAAATTCTACCTTCATCATATAACCTACCCCCCCCCCCCGAACCCATCCCCAGATAATAACCCCCCCCCCCATAATAAACACTATTTGCACAAATCATATCCGTTATACTAAGAATTGACCATTACTTTAGTTAAATAAATTCAACATACAAAGCCATTTACAGAATAACAGAATACCAAAAATAAGAGATTTGTCTCCCCTTAACCAGCAAACTTTCCATAACTAAAACAATAGGCATTTAAGAGATAAATTAAAACCAATAAATAAGGATTAAACTTAACCAGACATAACTAAATTTTAATATACTGCACCGACAACAAATAATTAGCTATCAACACACATTTAAAATCTAATGCCGGAATCAGCCTGTTGACAAACATATATACTATAAGTAATAACTACGTTTTATATACGGAAAAAAAAAAAAACAAAAAACAAAAAAACAAAAAAAAAAAAAACAATAATATTAAACATATAAATAAAAATAAAAAATTAAATAAATAGAAACAACAGACAATTACATATATATATGGGTGTATATATATATATATATATTTTAAAAAAAAATAAATAAATAAATAAATAAAATGAATCTATTTAGTTTTCCTCTGAATACTTTACTCTGAACACTTCCGGTTTAACCCCCCAGCGCTCCTGGCATTTTCTCGGTACCCGGGATTTTTCTTTTATTTATTTTTGACAAGGAGAGGAAGAAGAAAAAAAAAAAAAATCTCTCGAAATATCAAATTGATTCTTGACAATCCGGACATTACAAACTAACACCCTTGCTGTCTAGAAAAATAAACAAACCTTTCGATCTATATCCGACTTATTTCGGTTTTGTTCTGTTTTTGTTCTTCACAGCTTCCAGCAACCCGGACCTTCGCATTGCCTTAAACCTTTTTAAAAACTCTTATTATTACTCCCAGCAATGCTTACAGCAAACTACCAATTCCTATATATATATATATATATATATATATATATATATATATATATAGCAATAGATAAAGTGAAAGAATATATATATATTATAGTTTAAATTCCCGAAACAGTTTTTCATGGTAAACAACTGATGATCCCTTAAAATAGTGTTAGAAACTAACTAATATAATAACTGTAAAAAATAAATTGACTTACATGAGTGATTTTCCACTGGAAGACTTGAGACTATAAGTTTTTTTTTTTTTTTATATATATATATTTTTTTATATAGTTTTAATGGTTGAGAAACTTCCGAGACTATATATATATATATAATTTGAAAATTGAGTAACCAGATATGTTGATGCGAGATTTTGTCAAATAAATAAGATATTTATTAAATCATATTTTTGTCCAAAATTTCGGTTTTATAAACCCTAATGATTGTACCACAGACAATATTTATCTTTTTTATTTCTTTTATAAAACGAAATATTCAATAAACCCTTAATTTTATTTTTACATTCATAGTTTATACTTTCACAATAAACATATATTGGATTTATAATATCGTAATTATAAACGCTAAACTACCCAAATATTCAATTCGCATCAAAAACACGTGCTACATATAAAGGCTTACAATTTTATACAATCACATCAATACGTAACGGTTTGATTAATTTTTCCAGCAGAAGTTTTGTCTTTTGTTTATATATATTTTCTGCTTCTTTTGAGTGATAATATTTGGGGGATATTATTTTGACAATTGTTCTTTGCTTTTTCCTTTTTTCTTATTTAGCATTACGTTAACACTTACTGTCTATCCAACGAAAGCGTAACGTTAACACTGACGTCGACCTGACATTTAAAAAAAAAATAGCGTAATATAGAGTTCTGGAGTGAGAACAGGAGTTTCTTGAGTTCTTTCATTTTCTCGGGTGACGTCAGGACACGAGTCCTACTAGTATATTATATAATACGTATATTGTATAATAAGTATATTATATAATACATATATTACACAATACATGCATTAAAATGCATTTATTATGTAATACATGTTATCTAATACATATATTATGTAATATATGTATTATGTAAGCATATATTATAAGATACATATATTATACAATACCTCTGTAGACGTAAAGGTATAGTGAGAATTAGGGTGAAAGTTTTGGGGTTCATCCTGAATTGGGAGCTGTACAGCGAGATACTTGTTAATATTAGTTTTAAATTCTTGCATATCGGTACTGTCTGGGAAACAAGGAGCAGGGAATAAGTTTGAAACGCCGACAGTACGGGTAAAGAAACTATTGGTGTAGAAAGATCTTCGATATCTGGGGACCTCCACAGTGAATGGATGGGATTTAGCTGATTTCCGCGTTTGTCAAGTGTATTTAGAGCAAGATCATCGGATTACATCCCATTTAAGTACTTGTAAAACAAGCAGAAGGATGCAACATTGCGACGATGTGACAGGGGCTTGCGCTTGGTGGATAGTGAGGAACCTATTAAATTAGCGACACTTTTTTAACCTTGTCTAAGAGGGAGAGACTTGTGGATGGTGCACCAGCCCAGATGTGGCAACAATAGTCCATGCATGGGCGGATGGTGGCTTTGTAGAGATATTAGATACTGTCAGGTGTGATAAGTTTACTAGCACGATAGAGGAAGCCCACTTTCTTTGCAGAAGCCTTGGCAATGTCTTCAATGCATTTGTTCCAATTCATGTTACCTGCGAAAATAAGGCCGAGGAGTTTGAACGTTCGACTCTCAGGTAAGGTGTTATTTGCCATAGCAATCGGTGGTTGAAGAGGTTTCTTGTTGTTGTTGAAAGAAAAAGGGCTTTGTCTTAGCAGCATTAAATGTTACCATCCATGTATGCCCCCATTCCACTATAGACTTGAGGTCACTTTCTAAGAATTCAGTCATTGCCTCGGATATGTGTGCATCCGTTTTGGCCACATGGCGAGAGTGGAGCGTGGTGCCGTCAGCAAATGTACTCATCTCAGACACAATGTTATCAGGAAGGTCATTTAGGAAAATAAGGAATAATAAAGGTCAAAGGATCGATTACTAGGGGTACACCTGCAATTACGTCATATGGTTTGGATGAAGGAACACAGAGAACTACCTGAACAATTATATTAAATATTCGTCCAGTAATACCATATAGTTGAATTTTTAAGAGCCCCCTTTATGTCAGATCTTGTCAAAGGCTTTAGATATATTAAGTGCTACCGTCATAGCTTCATCTGCCTTGTCCAGTGTATATTATATGTGTTCAAAGATAACCGTTGGGATATCAGCAGTAGACCGTGCTTAGCTAATTCCCTATTGATTGTCAGAAAGAAGTTTAGCATTAACGAGGTGTCAGACTATCGCTAGATTGATTAAAGATTCAATGATTTTAGCGAAGATCGTGAATAGACTGATTGGAAGATAATTCTGAGGATCAGTTCTATCTTCAGAATTCTTGAAGCAACATTCAGCGAGGCATTTGTTGTAGAGTTTAGAGAGGACAGAGGCCAGTTCAGCAGAGCATTTCTTTATTACTATTACTTGTATAAGATGAAGTCCACATGCTTTGGAGGTGTCAAAGTTTTTTTATGATATCCTTGACATGAGATGGCGTATCAAATGTGGCTTCAGTCCGCAATGGAAATTTAAGGAGGGGGTGGTTTGCTGAGTCCAAAGTGGGATTTAAGGCGAAACTCTGGGCACGTAGTCGGGCCTTATCTGTTGACCTGTATAGAATCACTATATTATATAATAATCAATCGGTGATGTCGGACACTGTGTTGCAGTTTACTATAGGTTTTCTTGTATAAACACAAATAGACTATAATTCTCTTCTTTCGCAAGAACAAAAGGATTCAGAATTGTGTTAAATTATGACTCGTGTCTGAGGTTCGAACCGTGTGACTAGCAGAACAGCTATCTCCACATTGATGATTACCGAAAAAGATAAAACATATATGTATGTGGATAATAATAAAAAATATTTATTATAATAATATATATATATATATATATATATATATATATATATATATATATGGGAAGAGAAGGATGAAGGTAATCCGACGTGATGGGAAAATGAAAAAGGAAAACCAAAAAAATGGATGTTTTTTATGTGTACATCAACGTTTCGTCTTTATTTATAAGACTTCATCAGGATGAAGTCTTATAAATAAAGACGAAACGTTGATGTATACATAAAAAACATCCATTTTTTGGTTTTCCTTTTTCATTTTCCCATATATATATATATATATATATATATATATATAGAGAGAGAGAGAGAGAGAGAAAGAGAGAGAGAGAGAGAGACAGAGAGAGAGAGAGAGAGAGAGAGAGAAATAGCTATGTGAGTAATTATATGGTTGCGCATATACTTATTTTTAACGACCAACCGTTTTAAATTAAAAGGTCGATGATTGCTCACATTTAACAACATAGTGCATATAAATAGACAATATTAAGCTAAATTCAAGTGACCATAATTTTATTGATTTTATGGTTCATTTTTTCACATTTGAACTCCGTTATATTTTGACAAGCCGTTTCGCCTATAGACAAACAACCGCAATTACTATGTCGAGTCCGGATCTTTTGCCCATTTGCTCTTCAGAAATCAAAAGTTAACCTCCATAAAAAAGATATTATGAGGCAGCTAACAAAAAAGACCCAAAAACCATATCATATAAGTCACTTCCCGTGCATGTATATATATATATATATATATATATATATATATATATATATATATATATATATATAATTACAAATAACCGACAACTCATGTCTGGATATTTTTGTATGAATCACTTCAATTTTCCGGATTAAAGTCTTAATCTCGGACGAGAATTGGCTGATGAATCTGCCGTAATTTTCTTTTAAGTCCAGAGTACTTTCTGACCCATCTGGGTCCATCTTCAGTGGAATAATGTCAATCAGGTAAAGACCTGGAGTGAGATTTATAGTTAATTATAGCGGGAATATTTAAATACAAAACTATATTTATTTAGTATTATAAACATTTAAGTATATTATATTAGTACTAGTGTTAAAATGAATCCTGTTAATACACTTCTTATTTTCCAAATATGATCTAAGGGAAGGATCGGATTTTCATTCTGCCCGATCATATAAAAGCTCTATTTGATATTGAGCACTCTCTATAAGCCCGGTTGAAATTATTTGGATTTTTATCCTGTTGATGTTTACCTTACCTGGATTACTATATAGTAAGTTTAGGTTGATTTTGTGGCAGGGGTTTTGAACCGTGCGAACGTCTGAAATTATCATCCCTACACTGATGAGAGCGAAACCTTGAGACGCTGGCGTATGTAGGTAAAAATAATTGATATTGTTTACTAAAAATTAATATTGTTATAAGCCCCTTTAAAAAGATTGAAGTTGAGCCCTGTTCGGGGAAGTTAAAAATAGACTGACACACAGCTATAAGGCATATTCCGACAACGTTCGTAGAATGTTTAGTCAGTCTTTCTAGATATATCGCCCTTCGCATAAATAGAACTTAAATTCCCTTCTTTAAGGTGGTGATGTCTCGTGGCCTAACGGAGTCTAGGTTGATTCTGTAGCAGGGGCTCGAACCGTGCGACCGTCTGAGATTATCATCCCTACACTGATGAAAGCGAAAGCTTGAAACACTGGCGTATGCAGGTAAAATTAATTTGATATTATTTACTTAAAATTAATATTGTGTGTGTATATCTATCTATCTATCTATCTATCTATCTATCTATCTATCTATCTATCTATATATATATATATATATATATATATATATATATATATATATATATATATAGTCTAAAGAAGCTTTGAGTTATTTTAAACAAAAAGACAAAAAAAAAAGGAAAATGCAGTTTAAATTCCCAGAGAAACTAACTAAATCCAAAATAGTGTAAACTTAACATTTGTTGGAAAATTCATAAATAAATAATATATAATAGTAAGTAAATAAAATAAAAAGGGGGATTAAGTATCTAACAGTGAAACAAAAGCAGGTGACCATAACGTAATCATCTAATATTAACATATATATATATATATATATATATATATATATATATATATATATATATATATATATATATATAAATTGAAATATAAGCCATCCCTACACTGATGAAAGCGAAAGCTTGAAACACTGGCGTATGCAGGTAAAATTAATTTGATATTATTTATTTAAAATTAATATTGTGTGTGTATATCTATCTATCTATCTATCTATATATATATATATATATATATATATATATATATATATATATATATATATATATATATATATATAAAATTGAAATATAAGCCATATTAGCAATACAAGATTAATTAATTTTTATTTTTTTTACATTTATCCAATCAATTTCGGAATAAAATTCCTTCCTCAGGGGTGACCAGTATTGAGTCATTTTTTTTATATATATATAAAAAGAGATATAGAGAGAGAAAGAGAGAAAGAGAGAAGTATAACTGAATTTATATCGGCCATTGTTTGTATGCACTAATTGTTCAGCTATTTGCGCTTGGCGGTTAACACTCATTTGACTGGAAGTCGGCCTTTTAGCAGAGAAGCATAGAACCCTCCCCCTAAAGAAAGACGCCCCACTCGTCGAACCGGTATGGCAGGTTTCTAAACGCCCTTCTTCTTCTTCTTTTGCTTCTTCTTTTTTTTTTTCTTCATTTCTTCTTCTTCTTCTTCTTCTTCTTCTTCTTATTTTTCTTCTTCTTTATCTTTTTCTTCTCATTCTTCTTCTTCTACTTCTTCTTTTTCTACTTCTTCTTCTTCTTCTACTTCTTCTTCTACTTCTTTTTCTACTTCTTCTACTTTTGCTTCTTTTTCTTCTTTTTCTTCTTCCTCTTCTCCTGCTTCTTCTTTTTCTTTTATTTATTCTTTTTCTTTTTCTTCTTCCTCTTTTTTCCTCTTCTTCATTGTCTTCTTTTTCTCCTTCTTCTTTTTCTTTTTCTTCTTCTACTACTACTTTTTCTTTGTCTACTTCCTCTTCTTTTTCTTCTTTTTTTCTACTTCCTCTTCTTTTTTTTCTACTTCCTCTTCTTTTTCTTCTTCTTTTTCTTCTTCTTTTTCTTCTTCTTTTTCTTTTACGTGGTGGCGACCATCTTGTTATTGTTTTGCCTATCTATCAAAAATAGATTTGATTTCCACGCGCTCGCTAGAGAGACAGAGGGGGAGAATAAAAGAAGAGAGAGAGAGGGGGAGAATAAAAGAAGAGAGAGAGAGGGGGAAAAAGGATTGAGTTCAAGCGTGACCATCAATTACAGAGATCACGTACTATTAGAAGTATCTACCTCCTCCTATCGCAGGAAGATGTGTCACAAGGCCGAAAAGTGAGGATGCTAGGCCAGCGCACAACGAGAACCCGCAAAAAAATGCCCTCGGCATTTCCCGGAAGAGGCGCCTCAGGTGATTGGCCATAAACCAACTCCTTCTCAAAGAGAGAAGATAAAGTCTGAGATGGTGGACCTCTTAGTACCACCTATGGCAAATACCTGAGCCCGACAGAGCAGGATCAGAGAAGCCACATCAGCCCACCCTCTGTCAGACTGATTGTCGAGGACGTATCCTCGACTTGTATCAATGTATATTGAATATGAACCCAATAGACGTAGACGTACATGCTAAGATACGTTTATTCAATCTACGCGTTTTGTAATGTGACTGACAAACGGACAGATAGACATCTACTACAGAGATGCAACTTGCGCACAAAGTTCCAGTCTTAAATGTTTAACAGTTTTTTTTCATCGCAGTTCAATGATATCCGGGGACACTTTGGTGATCGTCTCATAACTAAGAGCTGTGGTCATGAATTAGCTTCACATTCACCGTACTTTAACCCACCAGAATTTCATTTATAGTGTTATTTTAAAGATAATGTTTATTGAACTGATGTAAATAAAAGCAGTCCCAAGACAGCAATATGTCAGAATTATTGAAAATTTTGCATGTGATATCTAGGTATGTTTATGATTGCACGTCATTTCGAGGTGTGTTTGTCATTGCACGTCGCATTCAGATGTGTTAATCATTGCACGTCGCATTCAGGTGTGTTCATCAGTACACGTCGTAGTCAGGTGTGTTTATCGTGTGTTAATCATTGAATGGAGATAAAACAAAGACTGTTTGACTAAAACTACTTAAACTTGATGGACAAGTCAGGCATAGGCTGAAGTTTTTTGTACCAAATATGGTTGGATTGTATAAAAGTTTTGTTTTTATTCAGGATTCTATACAGAAATGCTACGGACAGACAGCGCCTCATATACAGATGCGTAGAACCATCTGAAAATGCTATTTTATTCCTGTAATGTGAGCGACGCAAATATAATTTCAAACTCAAGCGTAACAGACCAACGAACGCCCAGAATAACTTCACAAACGAATGTTCAACGATTTTTTTATATCATCGTTCAATAAAATATATATTGGACACAACGACGAGCTTCTCATCAATAAGAGCTTTTTTACTGCTTTTTAACCATCACTTAATGCTTTTTTATTACTTTTTTAACCATCACTTGGTGCTTTTTTACTGCTTTTTTTACCATCATCTGATGCTTTTTTATTGCTTTTTTAACAATCACTTAATGCGTTTTTACTGCTTTTTTAACCATCACTTGATGCTTTTTGCTGCTATTTTACCATCACTTGATGCTTTTTTTACTACTTTTTACAGTCACTTAATGCTTTTTTACTGCTTTTTTAACCATCACTTGCTGCTTTTTTACTGCTTTTTTAACCATCACTTGATGTTTTTTACTGCTTTTTTAACCATCACTTGCTGCTTTTTTAATGCTTTTTTACCATCACTTGATGCTTTTTTATTGCTTTTTTAACCATCACTTAATGCTGTTTTATTGCTTTTTTTTACAATCATCTGATTCTATTTTACTGCTTTTTTAACCATCACTTGCTGCTTTTTTAATGCTTTTTTACCATCACTTGATGCTTTTTTTCTGCTTTTTTAACCATCACTTGATGCTTTTTTAATGCTTTTTTACCATCACTTGATGTTTTTTTATTGCTATTTTAACCATCACTTAATGCCTTTTTACTGCTTTTTTTACAATCATCTGATTCTATTTTACTGCTTTTTTTACTATCACTTGATTTTTTTAATGCTTATTTACCATCACTTGATGCTTTTTTATGCTTTTTTACTATCACTTGATGCTTTTTTACTGTTTATTTACCATCATCGGACACTTTTTACTGCAGAAAAAAAGAAAAAATGTACTGAAACTTGCATAAGGATATGTCATGTGTATGAGGAGAATGCTGTTACAAAACGGAAATGGTTTGCTTGATTTCGAAAAGGAAATTATTCAGTAAGAGATGCTTCTTGCTCTGGTCGGCCAAAGATGATCGACAATGACCATGTGAAAGCCGTAGTTGAACAAGATTGCTGTTTGACAACCAGAAAAGTCTTAGACATTTTCAAGATTCTCAAATCAATTGTTTAAAATAAATTGCATAGACTCGTCTATGTTTCTAAACTTTATGTTTGAGTTTCTCGCCCCCCCCCCCCAAAAAAAAAGGACGAACTTTTTGGCTAACCCAATATTTATATAACCCTAACCCAATCTTAACAATTCAACGGGTGGCTGGCATTTAATTAGGTTCACACTGTGTCAATTTCGGTTTAAAGTATGTGTGCTGATGAATTTAGATAGATTACTTAGTGCTTTTTACTACTTTTTTACCATCATCTGATGCTTTTTTATTGCTTTTTTAACCATCACTTAATGCTTTTTTATTACTTTTTAAACCATCACTTGGTGCTTTTTTACTGCTTTTTTACCATCATCTGATGATTTTTTATTGCTTTTTTAACAATCACTTAATGCTTTTTTACTGCTTTTTTAACCATCACTTGATGCTTTTTACTGCTATTTTACTATCACTTGATGCTTTTTTACTGCTTTTTACAGTCACTTAATGCTTTTTGTTGCTTTTTTAACCATCACTTAATGCTTTTTTACTGCTTTTTAACCATCACTTGATGCTTTTTACTGCTATTTTACCATTACTTGATGCTTTTTTACTGCTTTTACAGTCACTTAATGCTTTTTTTACTGCTTTTTTTAACCATAACTTGATGCTTTTTTACTGCTTTTTTAACCATCACTTGCTGTATTTTTAATGCTTTTTTAACCATCACTTAATGCTTTTTACTGCTTTTTTTACAATTATCTGATTCTATTTTACTGTTTGTTTTACCATAACTTGATGCTATTTTATGCCTTTTTACCATCACTTGATGCTATTTTATGCCTTTTTACTATCACTTGATGCTTTTTTACTGTTTATTTAATATCATCTGACCCTTTTTTACTGCAGAAAAAAGAAAAAATGTACTGAAACTTGCATAAGGATATGTCATGTGTATGAGGAGAATGCTGTTACAAAACGGAAATGGTTTGCTTGATTTCGAAAAGGAAGTTATTCAGTAAGAGATGCTCCTTTCTCTGGTCGGCCAAAGATGATCGACAATGACCATGTGAAAGCCGTAGTTGAACAAGATTTCTGTTTGACAACCAGAAAAGTCTTAGACATTTTCAAGATTCTCAAATCAATTGTTTAAAATAAATTGCATAGACTCGTTTATGTTTCTAAACTTTATGTTTGAGTTTCTCGTTTCCCCCCCCCCAAAAAAAGGACGAACTTTTTGGCCAACTCAATATTTATATAACCCTAACCCAATCTTAACAATTCAACGGGTGGCTGGCATTTAAATAGGTTCACCCTGTGTCAATTTCGGTTTAAAGTTAGTGTGCTGATGAATTTAGATGAATATTAGATCGATCCTCAGATGAAGAATATATTTGATGAAGTAGTGAAAAAACGGAGGGGGGGTGACAGTGACGGAGGGGGAGAGAGACAGAAACACAGAGGGGTAGAAATGTTTTAGTGCTGCATAGCGTTGGGGTGGCTTCGTCGATCCCCACAGATTGTCCATCGTTTTCGTCATCGACAGAAATAGCTGTTCGTCTTTGTATCTGACACGAAGTAGTTGGCTTGTTGGATAGTGACGTTTAGTTGTAAAGGTGGCCGTAGTGGTGATGTGACAACCAGCGTTTCTGTGATTTACTCCCACTTTGTAGCTGGAATGATGTAAGGAAACAAAATAAAAACGACGACACGTTTACTTAATGGCATCATGCGTTTTGATGTTTTACATATTAGGCCAGCCCTCCCCCAACCGTTCCCCAGGGTGTCGAACGAATACAGAGTTTCAATAAATAGTGTCCGAACCCAGTCAGTTCATAAGCCAAAGAAGCAGCCTTTCCTCTCTTCTTCGCCACGTTTCATTTTGGACTTCCTTCAGTTACGTCATATCCTGAAACGTACTCCTTACTTCTAAATTGAGTTCCAATGGAATATTTCACTCTCTTCTTAATTTTAATTTTACCTAAAAAATCCATTTTTAATATTATTTTCACTTGTTACAGGAGAATTTTTAAATGTTTAAAAGAAATCTGTTTATTTTGTGGATGCGTTTATTGAGGAACTTTGGCCGAGTGTTTTTGAATGCCCCTATTTATTTGTCTCCCCACGAGGGCTTAGTAAGATACAAGGTCGTATTTTAACCGTAAATGCGTTTTTCTTCAAATATGACACATTCCAACAAAATGCCTATTTAATATAATATTCAACGAAAATGTGTCAAATTGCAATTTGTCTCACATCTACAACGAGCCTGTTGGCAGGTCTGAGTAGGTATTAATATGATGTTGCTAAATAGGTAATAAATATTTTCGATGACACGCGCGAGTGAGGGTATGATATATATATATATAATAAGCTGTTTTCTTTTAATACATGTATTAAACCTTATACTAATAAGTCACAATTGTATCAAGGCCAAAAGCCATTCGAAATAATATAGATAATCAGTTGAATGATGAAGAATATTATGAGAGGATTGAAAATGAAGAATAGAACGAACAAAATTTGATTTCTTAGTATGACAATTCTTTGCTAATATTGCCTTTTGAGACACCCCTGTTCTAACGTGCAGGAAAGCAGTCCCGTGGTAATGTCTTCCACGGATGGAAATTCCGTTTTATGTCATTCACACGGGGGGAGAAACGAAAACTCTTCGCAGTTGAAGTAAGTATATCTGTTTATTCTGTATTTTATCTAATATTATTTTTGTACAAATTATGCCATTTGTTGCACATTTGCAACATCATTTATTTTTGTTCAACTAATTTTGTTTCCAAAAATCATTTATACTACTATATATTACCGCTATGAAACGTTTTTGACTTGATAAACAAATTTTAAACTAATATAAAAAAAATAAAGAATTGAACGTGTAGAAAATCCAATTTTTCAAAGAGGGGGCACTCTGGATAAAGACAAAAATAATTTTTCAAAAATGCCAAAGTCTAAAATGGCCTCTCCCTCACTGGCAGATGACAGAAAAAAAATGAAGTGTTGCATCTCCACAGATACTACACTTTGCTCCTAACCACATGACTAAATGTAAATCGATGGATATGATAAAATAAAATTTTTGAACACCGGAAAAAGCGACGAAATAGAAATCTTCTTCTTTCGTGTGAATCAGATGATTCCGGTGTTAGCATTAGTTTCCCGATGTTTTTCTAGTTAGAAATCTTTCTGGAAAGACATCGGGTACTTACGGGAAGGACCACGAGAAGGTTGCCAACATCCCTAAGTGAAAGTGGTACTGTGAAACCGACTGGATTCGAACTTGGAACACCCAGGTCCGTGGCTTATCCACTTAACCACCGTCACCTCCTGAAATAGAAATGAATAATACGCAGTCGAGTTGTTTGTTTCGGATAGAGGTGACGCACGTGGGGCGTTCGTCGATGGTGCAGCGGCCGCCGTTCGGCAAAAGACTTGATAGAAAAATGCCTTTTGATTACTTCAAAGCGAATTCTATATTTCAATTTTATTCAAATTTAATGTTTTCTACGTACACAAATAAAACGAAGTGTCTATAAAGGCGCATTGTCAGAACTGTGAGGTGTGTCTGAAACAAATAACGCATCGCTTAAAAACAAACTATTTCGGGATGTTTTGTAGAAAAAACGCCGACAACACAACTAAACCCGCCATAAACTGCACTTCTATGAGTTGACTTACTTACCAAGAATTACGCGTCTGTGGAAAACAATACAACGGGGCTAATTTCCAACTGACTAAAACATGGTCGTTTTAAAGTCTAATGTGTACATGCCATTGTTGAGCCGTCCCCTTAAATAATCAAATTCTGCCCAGTTTACACCATCGTCTCCAATCAAGGTTTTTGTCTCCCCATCCACCTAACAAGCTCCGTAACTATTATCCTCGAGTGGCCATTGGGCCGTTATAAGCTGTGACTCGTTAGTAGAAAACAGACAAAATGGGGGTTGTAGTAAAAAGTGTTATAACTTACTATTACTTACTATTACTATTACTATTACTTACTATTACTATTACTATTACTTACTATTACTTACTATTACTTACTATAACTATTACTTACTTATACTTACTATTACTATTACTTACTATTACTATTACTTACTATTACTGTTACTTACTATTACTTACTATTATAATTACTTACTATTACTTACTATTACTATTATTACTATTACTATTAATTACTATTAATTGCTATTAATTACTGTTACTATTACTTACTATTACTATTACTATTACTTACTATTGCTTACTATTAATTAGTATTAGTATAAATTACTATTACTTACTATTACTTAGTATTACTATTACTTACTATTACTTACTATTACAATTACTTACTATTACTTACTATTACTTACTATTACTTACTACTATTATTACTTACTATTACTTACTATTACTATTACTTACTACTACAATTACTTACTATTTCTTATTATTACTATTTCTTACTATTACTACTATTACAATTACTTACGATTACTTACTATTACTATTACTTACGATTACTTTTACTTATTATTACAATTACTTGCTTTTACTATTACTTAGTATTACTTATAATTACTATTACTGATTATTACTTGGTATTACTATTTCTTACTATTTTTTACTGACTATTACTATTAATTACTAATAATTACTATTACTTACTATTACTATTACTTACTATTACTTACTATTACTATTACATACTATTACTTACTATTAATTAGTGTTACTTATAATTACTATTACTTACTATTACTTAGTATTACTATTACTTACTATTACTTACTATTACTATTACTTACTATTACTATTACTTTACTTACTATTACTATTACTTACTATTACTTACTATTACTATTACTTATTATTACTATTACCTACTATTACTTACTATTACAATTACTTCTATTACTTACTATAACTTACTATTACTTACTATTACTATTACTTTCTATTATTATTACTTACTATTCCTTACTATTACTTACTATTACTATTACTTACTATTACCTACTATTACTATCGTTTACTATTACTTACTATTACTTATAATTACTATTACTGATTATTACTTGGTATTACTATTTCTTGATATTACTTTATATTACTTACTAATACTTATAATTACTATTACTTACTATTACTTAGTATTACTATTACTTACTATTACTTACTATTGCTTACTATTACTATTACCTACTATTACTTTTAATTACTATTACTTACTATTAATTACTATTATTATTACTTATTATTACTATTACCTACTGTTACTTACTATTATTTCTATTACTATTACTTAATATAACTTACTATAACTTACTATTACTTACTATTACTATTACTTTCTATTATTATTACTTACTATTCCTTACTATTACTTACTATTACTATTACTTACTATTACTTACTATTAATATTACTTAAAATTACTTACTATTACTATCATTTACTATTATTTACTATTACTTACTATTACTATTACTTACTATTACTTACTATTACTATTACTTTCTATTATTATTACTTACTATTCCTTACTATTACTTACTATTACTATTACTTACTATTACTTACTATTAATATTACTTACTATTAATATTACTTACTATTACTTACTATTACTATCATTTACTATTACTTACTATTACTATTACTTACTATTACTTACTATTACTATTACTTACTATTACTTACTATTACTTACTATTACGTACTATTAATATTAATTACAATTACTTTTATTACTATTAATTACTATTACTTACTATTACTTAATATTACTTACTATTACTATTACTTACTATTAATTACTATAAATTACAATTAGTATGTATTACTATTACTTACTATTGCTTACTATTACTATAAATTACTATTACTTATTATTACTATTACTTACTATTACTTAGTATTACTATCACTTACTATTACTTACTATTACAATTACTTACTATTACTTACTATAACTTACTATTACTATTACTTACTATTACTATTAATAACTATTACTTACTATTACTATTACTGACTATCACTATTAATTACTATTACTTACTATTACTTACTATTACCAGTACTTACTATTACTATTAATTACTAATAATTACTATTACTTACATTTACTATAACTTACTATTACTTACTATTACTATTACTTACTATTACTTACTATTAATTTGTGTTACTATTTATTACTATTACTTACAATCACTTAGTATTAGTATTACTTGCTATTACGTAATATTACTATTACTTACTATCACTTACTATGACTCACTATTTCTATTACTTACTATTACTTACTACTACTATTACTTACTATTACTATTACTTACTATTACTTACTATTACTTACTATTGCTATTACGTACTATTACTTACTATTAATACTATTGCTATTACTATCACATACTCTTACAAACTTTTACTTTTAATTACTTTTAATTACTATTACTTACTATTACTATTACTTACTAATACTGACTATTACTTACTATTACTATTACTTACTATTACTATTGCGTTCTATTACTTACTATCACAATTACTTACAATTACTTACTATTATTATTACTTACTATTACTATTACTTAATATTACTTACTATTACTATGACTTACTATTACTTATTGTTACTATTACTTACTATTAATTACTATTACTATTAATTACTATTACTTAATATTACTTTTACTGACTATTACTATTAATTACTAATAATTACTATTACTTACTATTACTATTACTTACTATTACTTACTATTACTATTACATACTATTACTTACTATTAATTAGTGTTACTATTAATTACTATTACTTACTATCACTTAGTATTAGTATTACTTGCTATTACGTAATATTACTATCACTTACTATTACTTACTTTTACTATTACTTACTATTACTTACTACTACTATTACTTACAATTACTTACTATTGCTATTACTTACTATTACTATTTCTATTACTTACTATTTCTTACTATTTATTACTATTACTATTACTTACTATTTCTTACTATTACTTACTATGAATTACTATTACTATTTATTATTATTACTTACTTACGATTACTATTAATTACTATTACTTACTATTACTATTACTGATTATTACTATTACGTACTATTACTTACTATTACTATTACTTACTATTACTTAGTATTACTATTATTTACTATTACTATTAATTACTATTAATTACTATTACTTACTGTTACTATTACTAACTATTACTTACTATTACTATTACTTACTATGAATTGGTATTACTCTTAATTACTATTACTTACTATGACTTAGTATTAGTATTTCTTACTATTAATTTATATTACTATTGCTTACTATTACTTACTATTACTTACTATTTCTATTACTTACTATTACTTACTACTACTATTACTTACTATTACTATTACTTACTATTACTTACTATTACTATTAATTACTATTACTTAATATTACTTACTATTACTTACTATTACTATTACTAACTATTACTTACTATTAATTGGTGTTACTATTAATTACTATTGCTTACTATCACTTAGTATTAGTATGACTTACTATTACATAATATTACTATTACTAACCATTACTTACTATTAATTACTATTTCTATTAATTACTATTATTTACTATTACTATTACTTACTAGTACTTGCTATTACTATTACTTACTATTACTCAATATCACTGTTACTTACTATTACTTACTATTACTTACTATTACTTACTATTACTTACTACTACTGTTACTTACTGTTACTTACTATTACTATTACTTACTGTTACTTACTATTACTATTGCTTACTATTACTTACTATTACTATTACTTACTATCACTAACTATTAATAACTATTACTTACTATTACTATAACTTACTATTACTATAACTTACTATTATTTAATATTATTATTACTTACTATTACTTACTATTACTTTTAATAGCTATTACTTACTATTACTATTACTTACTATTACTATTACTTACTATTACTTACTATTACACTTTCTTTTTATTACTCACTATTACTATTACTTACTATTACTTACTATTACTTACTATTTCTTACTATTACTTACTATTACTTACTATACTATTACTTACTATTACTTACTACTACTGTAACTTACTATTACTTACTATTATTTACTATTACTATTGCTTACTATTACTAACTATTAATATTACTTACTATTAATTACTATTAATTACTATTACTTACTATTACTATTACTCACTATTACTATTATTTACTATTACTTACTATTAGTATTACTTACTATTACTATTACTTACTATTACTATTAATTACTATTACTTACTATTACTATTACTCACTATTACTTACTATTACTTACTATTACTTACTATTACTGTTACTTACTGTTACTTACTATTAATTACTATAACTATTACTTACTATTACTTACTATTACTATTAATTACTATTACTTACTATTACTATTACTTAACATTACTTACTATTACTTACTATTTCTATTATTTACTATTACTTACTATTACTATTACTTACTATTACTATTACTTACTATTACTTACTATTACTTACTATTACTTACTATTACTTACTATTACTATTACTTACTGTTACTTACTATTAATTACTATAACTATTACTTACTATTACTTACTATTACTATTAATTACTATTACTTACTATTACTATTACTTAACATTACTTACTATTACTTACTATTTCTATTATTTACTATTACTTACTATTACTATTACTTACTATTACTATTACTTACTATTACTTACTATTAATTACTATTACTATTACTTACTATTACTTACTATTATTTACTATTACTTACTATTTCTATTGCTTACTATTACTAACTATTACTTACTATTACTATAACGTACTATTACTCACTATTACTATTACTTACTATTACTTACTCAAAAGGATGGAATCCTTTCATACCAGTGAGCATTTGCTTAAAAAATCGTTTCTATTATATTTTCACTTCAACATAAGCTCACTTAGATCGCTGTCCACTATTCCGCGATGCGTTCCACATTGGCGTTTCTTCTGCATTTTTTACGACAAAAATGAAGATTTTCTTATCCAAACATCGATGCATTATTTGACTTTACTTGGATCGATTTTCGCCGGAAGAGAGTACAGCACATCTCTTATCACTGCGGTCCATCGGGGATAATTTAGAGCCAGTTCCTTGTCCAACGGAAGAGAGCGTATACACAACAACGTTTGCATTGACCATTTCAAGCCAGGCTTTCAACTAACTCGATGCTGTTTCAATGTGGAAACCTGTACCTTTACCTTTTCCATAACGCACGTTAATCCTCACCTAAAAATCTTTCGGCCTTTTGGTCGAGATCAAAGTGTAGTATCTGTTCCGATGGGTACTGCACCCTATAGACTGGTATTGTCTTGGCCTTTGGGGCTTGATTTACGCCGGTCTATGGGATTGTCCTGTGCAGTTCTAGGAGGTCCACCCTCCCAGGCTTTGCCTCCCCTCTTTGGGGAGGAGTAAGTTAATTGCTTACTGCTTGAGGCGCCCCTACCGGGGAATGCCGACGGGGCTGCCCAGGCAATTTTTGATGGTCAGAGTGCTCACCTCTCGGGCGCTGGCTTTTCAACCCCCACTTTCCGACCCGAGCTTGGGTCACATCTTACTTGTGGGAGTAGGATAAAAACTGGCCTTGTGCCTAACTCCTGGAGAGGAGTAAATTACTCCTCACCTAAACTTAACTCAAACCCGATATATGTGTCATGAAAGGACTTACAAAAATTAGGTCAAGAGCGTGTGCGCACACAGCGCATGACTGACGGGAGTTATTCTTTTTGGGCAAAATTCATTTTTTTCAATAGTAGTGGAGCTTTTTTACAAATCCGAATTTCGGTTCTGTGCATGACCTTAAATTGCATCCGGGGATGAGACCCTTATTGGGGAGCTTTGGGGAGTGTTGGGGTACCCTAGAGTTACCATTTTGTTAAGGAAATCGCTCTGGACAAGACATTAAAACCCTTGATGTAAGGAGCTTAAAATACCATTTCAATGTCAAAACCTAGCCAACGATAAGAGGTTAGATGGATAAGTTCCGACTACGAAAACAGCAATTCTTTGAAAATCCATGGATTAAAGGTCATTTTATTATATTCCTTGTTTTTTTTTTGAGTCGCTCATGACAAGGCTTGTGAGTCACTTTACGCAAGGAGCTAAAAATACTATTCAACGTAAAAAAAAACACTAGCCAAAGATAAGTGTTTTGTGAATAGATTCCGACCCAGAAAACAGCAATTCTTCCCTCTTATTGTCAGAAACATCGCTTATTGAATGTAAGGACTAAAGGACAAAATAAGGGAAGCGAAAGTTACGAGGCTGCTGAAAGTAAACCCAAGGTTAGTCACTTTCTACTCTCCACCTTTACACGGAGTGGAAGTACCTGTCAAAGTCCCATCTATGAGTTTAATAGAATTTACCCCTGGTACGACATTAAACAACCTCGAAGACCCTTGAGCAAGGTGGTGGTCTCTACCCCACTTCCTCAGCAGTTTCTATCATTTTTCAGCCTACCTTATTTCCGAACCCTCTCAACTACTTAAACCGTCCTTGATATGACAGAAAACTGCATCCAGTGGCAAAACTGTAGTAAGTGACGAGCGAACGTAAAAAACATTATTTCACATAAACGTGTTAACTCGACATTTTCAACCAATGAAAATTATTCCCGCTCGTTCGCCACGTTAAAGAGAAAACAATTTTAGAGCTTTTTTGGTAGTGTGGGATCGCTTTTAGTAAATAGATATGCGAGATGAGCGAACGTGAAACATATGCTAGCTTGTGTAAACCCCTATCTTTCTTTATCCATTCGCTCAAATTACTCATTCTTCTTCTTACTTCTGTACTGAAGGATTGGGTTTTACTAAAATCAACTGTTTCCTTAGAGGTCCTCACGAATAAATGTGTATGAAACTTACCAAAATATTAATGTTTATCTATTTGTATAAAAAGAGCTCCTAGCACCACATACACCATCGCTCAGGCGAATTGGTTTCTTCTTTCTTTTGACTTTATTACGATCTTATTTAATAAATAAATAAATTTGTATGAAAATTTAAAAAATATTAATGTTTATTTATATAAACAAAATACAAACGGTGTTGTCTCATGTTTACAAGAAACTTTCGATGAAATATAAACTTTTCGTTTAAAGTATTTCAAGTAGCGAACTTTGTGAAGCGATAGCGAGCTGGCAAAACGTGCTAGTTTCACATAAACTTCTTAACTCGCCATTTTTAACCAATGAAAATGATCCCCGCTCGTGTGCCAAGCTACAATCCCCCAATTTGGGAGCTTTGGGTATTGTGGAGTCGCTACTTCGTGTTACATAACTAGGGTCGTCTTTGAATGACAAGTTTGAGTGACATCTCAAAGGTGAGAGGTTACTCCAGCGGAACTCGATGAAACCACGTGACTTCGAGATGGGGAATTTCTGTCTCTTTGACTGGACAGACTTCAAACAGGAAAAGACGGATCTAAGTGTTGTCCTCAATGAGGGGAGCAGGACGCAAAACATGGGCTTGATGTAGCGATATGAGCTATCCGTCTCTGTCTGTCTTTCTGTCTCTCCCATGCGTATAGAAGAAACCTGCCTCTCTGATGTTTTTCTGTGAATGTCTTTTTATTTTCAATAAACATTTTTTTTATAAACGCCAGCGTCCGATTGGGTTTACACTTTTACATTAAATTGAAGGGTGTAGATATGGGATATCTATGTTATACAATTATACACCCACTTTTACATTTAATTGAAGGGTGTAGATGTGGGATGTCTATGTTATACAACTATACATCCACTTTTACATTGAATTGAAGGGTGTAG
Organism: Sepiola atlantica; assembly: GCA_963556195.1. Taxonomy (NCBI): domain Eukaryota; kingdom Metazoa; phylum Mollusca; class Cephalopoda; order Sepiida; family Sepiolidae; genus Sepiola; species Sepiola atlantica. The sequence continues at coordinate 19,449,558 of OY744552.1, read as the reverse complement.
ATGTGGGATGTCTATGTTATTCAGCTATACACTCATTTTTACATGTAATTGAAGGGTGTAGATTTGGGATGTCTATGTTATACAACTATAAACCCACTTTTACATTGAATTGAAAGGTGTAGATGTGGGATGACAGTGTTATTCAGCTATACACTCATTTTTTACATTAAATTGAAGGGTGTAGATGTGGGATGAAAGTGTTATACAGCTATACACCCACTTTTACATTTAATTGAAGGGTGAAGATGTGGGGTGTCTATGTTATACAGCTATACACACACTTTTACTTTGACATTTTTTACTCATGAGTCGCAGCTAAAAATGAACTCATGCATTTAATTAACATTTTGTTGTTTAGAAAAATAAATAAAGCAAACACTTACTGGAGAGATTCGCCACATGACTGAGTACAGAACTTTCGCCGATCCGATGGTTGTTCTTTTTTTTGATCAGTTTTATTAGCTTTTCTCTTTCTGTGGATGGTGTATGCTTCCGGATCACAGACATTCACTCACTATTTCAGAGACTCGAACCGAGATATTTTTATTATTTCTTAAACCCAATTTTTTAAAAAATCTCTCTTGCACTTGGTTCGCCGAGTATATTCGCCAGGTAGATTTTAAAATGCTTTTTGTTTTAACCCGGTTGTTCCTGTGATTACTGGAACGATGAATATCTTCTTAAGATTTAAGTTTCTTTCATGTCGTACATAAGACCTTGGTATTTCGTTATCATCTTCCTCTCAGCTCTGTTTAAGCCAGCATCATTGGGGAAACTGACTTCAACTAGGGTTGCTACTTTCTCCGCTTTGTAAGATTTAAACGTTGTATGCTGTAAAAATGTATAATGTTCATATTTTGTTACGTTACACATTTGTAGTCATATAATTTTAAAGTTAACCCTGAAATGCTTTTTGTTTCAAATATGACACATTCCAACAAAATACCTATTTAATATAATATTCAACGAAAATGTGTCAAACTGCAACTTGTTTCACATCTGCAACGAGCCTGTTGGCAAGTGTGAGTAGGTATTAGTATAATGTTGCATCTGCACACCCGCTAAATAGGTAATCAGTATATTCGATGTCACGGGCGAGTGTCATCTGCCTAATTCAAGGGCCTAAACTTTTGAATCTGGTCATCATAATTTTAAGTAACAATTAATTTATGATTAAAAGGAAATTGTAGTTTGCTTGAAGCATTGCTGGAAATATAAGTGTAAGTTTGAAATCCGAGGCAGGAGCAATGTGAAACATATACTGGAAGATGGAAAAGATGAATAAAAATAAATGAGAAGAGAAAATAAGAATGGAATCTCAAATCAATTTATTAATATTTCACGTAAAACAGATTAAATACCAGAACAGTAAATAAAGTGATTACTGTCAGGCAATTAAAAGTTCTGGAATAAGGTAAACTTAGAGGTGGTCGAAAAAACTGATAGGATCAACTGTTGACGAAATACCGCAGAGAATTGAAAGTAGGAATGCAGAAAAGAATTAAGATAAGCTGATTGGACATCAAAATTAATTATTCATGTCATAATTTAGTTATATAATTCAGCTAAAGCTTATCATCTTATTAATATTTTTTATTTATGTACTATTTATTATAATTTTATTATTTTATTTTATTTATTTTCTTTTTCTTCTTAATTCAATCTTAATTCTAAAATTTATGATTATTTAGATGCATATATTGTAGTGTTTTCTTATACATGTAAAATTGCATGCCATTTGTTGCACATTTGCAACATCATTTATTTTTGTTCAATATTTTTTGTCTTCAAAAAATCATTTATACTACTTTATATTACTCCTATGAAACTTTTTTCACTTGATAAATTTTTTTCAACCCAATACAAAGAATAAATTACACTGGTCAACAAATTTTTTTTTTTTCTTTGGCAGACCATCTAGGAGTGTTTTCTGGGGTTTTGAAGGTCGCTGATTACGAATATAACATTGGTTTTGCCAGATTGGTTCTAGTTTAGAAGATACTGATAGCCCCAAATAAGCCTAAACTGCTAAAATTCTCCCTGAAATACTTCAATATAGAAGCAGTAAATAATAATTTTCTGATATTATTGAATCATTATAATGATTATGTATATATTGAAGTATTTCAGGGAGAATTTTTATATAATTATTTATATAGGGAGAATTTTTATATAATTATATACTGTAATTACTTAATAACATGTTCCATAAATATAGTTGCAGTATAAATTAAACAGTAATTAAGAATTTTCTTTTTAATTCCACAGTTGAAAATGAGTTCCAGAGAGAAAATGAGTTCTTCTAGAAGATGTTGCAGATATGAACCGGATGTCTTTTGTTACATCTGTGGACAGTATATGATGGCACAACAAAAGAGGAATATTACAGACTTTGTCAAGAGGGCGTACAAAGCATAATTCGATATGATACTTGGTGACCAAGACAAGTCTTGGGCCCCACATATGGTGTGCAAAACCTGTGTAGAAAGTCTCCGCGGTTGGACCAACGGTAAGCTGAAGTTGAAGTTTGCTGTACCAATGGTGTGGAGAGAGCCCAACAATCATTTTGATGACTGCTACTTCTGTCTCAATGACATGACGGGGTTTAACAAGCACAAGAAAGCAAATTGGCAGTATCCGAGCCTGGATTCTGCTATCCGTCCTGTTGCGCACTCTGAGGATGTACCTGTGCCTGTTTTCACCAGTTTGCCTGAAATCGATGAAACCGAAGAGATTCCAGCTGATCTTTCAATATCAAGTGATGATAGCTGTAGTGACTATGAAGAACCCTCAAATGGCCCTCAGCTTTTCAATCAATCTGAACTTAATGACCTAGTGCGAGACCTTTGTTTGTCGAAGGAGCAGTCTGAAGTTCTTGCATCACGACTCCAAGAGAAAAACATTCTTGATTCTGGCACAAAAGTAACATACTATAGGACAAGGGAAGGCAGCTTGCTTCGTTTCTTTTCTAAAGAAGACGACCTGGTCTTTTGTAATGACGTTTCTGCACTTCTTAACTGCATGGGGATCTCATCATATGACCCAGCAGATTGGCGTCTCTTCATAGATAGCTCGAAAGCAAGTCTAAAAATTGTACTTTTGCACAATGGCAATAAGTTTGCTCCTGTACCAATTGGCCATTCTACCAAGATGAAATAAGAGTATGATGCTATCAAATTTGTTCTTGAAAAGCTGAATTACAACACTCATAAATGGCTGATTTGTGTGGACTTGAAAATGGTGAATTTTCTGCTTGGTCAGCAAAGTGAGTACACAAAGTATCCCTGCTTTCTTTGTTTGTGGGATAGCAGAGCAAGAATCCAGCACTGGAGAAGGGAGAACTGGCCAGAACGAGAAAGTCTCGAAGTCGGCACAGCCAACGTCATCAATGAGCCTTTGGTACCCAGGGATAGAATCATCTTCCCTCCATTGCACATAAAACTAGGGCTCATGAAGCAGTTTGTTAAGGCGTTGAACAAGGATGGGGATTGCTTCAAGTACATATGCAGGCAATTTCCAGGTCTTTCCATCGAAAAAGCTAAAGGTGGCATCTTCGATGGACCTCAGATTCGAACGCTCATGAGGGATTCTGACTTCACTAATCATATGAACACGGTTGAGTTAAATGCTTGGGTTTCCTTCACAGATGTAGTGACAAACTTTTTGGGAAATCACAAAGCTGACAATTACAAGCAATTGGTCCGTAAGATGCTTACTGCATACGGAAAACTAGGGGCAAATATGAGCATTAAAGTTCATTTCTTGTTTAGCCACCTCGACAGATTTCCTGGTAATCTTGGTGATTACAGTGAGGAGCAGGGAGAGAGATTCCATCAAGACATCAAAACAATGGAAGAGAGGTATCAAGGCAAATGGGATGAGCACATGATGGCAGACTACTGCTGGAACCTTTTGAGAGACTGCCCAAAAGTTGCTCACAAGCGAAAATCGTATAAACGTCAATTTTAGTTTTGTGAATAAAATATTGTTTTGTGTGTTCATTGTAACTAAGAATCTAGTGTATAATGCTTTGCATTAATTTATGATATATAACTGATTATGTAAATGTTTTTTTTCACTTGGAGAATTAAAATTCAGCAAATTTTTAGCAAATTTTTTGTATATCCTCGAAATCTATGAAAAGTGTTCAGTTATAGGATAAATGAAATGATGTTATATCTAACTTAACTTGTTAGATTGAGATTTTACACTGTCTTTGTGGTTTAAGATCATCATAAAAATCAATATCTGACATTTATGCACTATTTAGCCGTTTTTTGTACGTTTAGCTATGGTCGCGAATGGGTGATTTCAGACAAACGACCCCCCTGTGATAACTCAAAAACTAGAGCCAATTTGAAAAAACTAATGTCAGATTCGGATTCAGCGCCCTTGAAAACCCCAGAAACCAGTCTTACTTTGCCTGCCAAAAATATTGTGTTGACCAGTGTTATTTAAGAGTTAAGCGCCTATCTGCTTTACCAGATGCATTGAGTCATTAAATATTATAGACATTTTATGACCTTTGGGGTCAGCTGTGTACCAATTTGCGGAGTATGTATATTATTTGATCAGGTGAAAAAGAGAAATATTTGAATTTAGATTTCGGTGTCAGGTTTAGAGTTTATTTACCTCTCTCCAACTAAGGGAAAATGTGATACAAGGTCGAAAGGTGGGGATTAAAATACTAGTGCACTGGAGAAGGTGTACCCTGGCTCGTAGAAAATGCTTTAACAATCTCGTAGGCATTCCCCGATAGGGGCGCCTCAGGCCATTGAGATATTATTTTACTAAGGGCTTATCTCTTCTCAAGACTAAAAGCCACTCTAGGATAAGAGGTGATTCAATCGATATATTGTCACTTAGATGATGAAGAATATTATGAAAGGATTAAAAATAATGAATGAATTGAACAAAAGTTATGGCAAATAAATTAGCATTGTATTATATATTTATACAATGCCAATTTATTTGGTATATTTCAGAATATTTTATAATACCTTCGAACGAATGTAATCAAAAATTTAAATAGAAAGGCTTTAGAAGGGTTACTATTGTGTGCTGACAGGGTGGGGGATAGCAGTTCCGGGTGCTTCTATAGAATATTTCAGTCAGAAGGCAATGGAGATGTTTTTCGCTCGGATTATTGTCGGTAATTTAAAATGGCGCCCTTCGTGTCTTGTTGTTGAGTGCGCCAACCACAGCCCGATCAGTCTCTCCTTAACTTCGGTTGAGTGTGGACGTCGGGATGGGGTAAGGTAATACCAGTCGAGGATTCGTTCTCGACAATCAGTCCGGCAGGAACTGGGCCATTTCAGTGGCCTTTTATCTGCCTGGCTGAGGTATACTGTCCTGGGTTTTATTAGTAGGTGCACCCTCCCAGGCCTTGCCTCCCTTCTTTGGTGAGGAGTAAGTTTATCACTTACTGCCTGAGGCGCCCTGACCGGGGAATGCCGACGGGGCTGCCAAGGTTATTTTTGCTAGGTAAGAGTGCTCCTTCTTTAGGGGCGCTGGCTTGACTCTTCCCCCACTTTTCGACCTTGTGCCACATATTCCTGCGGTGGGAGGGAATTAAATACCTGAGTTCGCCTTCGGCCGTGCCGCTGCTACCTGCTACCGCTGCTGTTTTATACTTTGTATCCTCCAAAAACTAATAACGGGGGGAGGGGTCGCTCTGTTATCAATAGACACCATTCGTTAACAAGTTTAATTCAAGTTTTACGCCCTTTTTCGGCGAAAAATGAATGAAAGAAATGTGTGTAATGACAAACGAGAACAGCCGTAACTTAAGAAAGCTTTATTCGGCATAAACTGTCAGTACAATATCAGTGCTGCTATTTATATTGTTAAGACGAACAGGAGAGTTCTCCAAAGGGGAGATAATTTAGAATAGGGAAATTATTCGTAATTGTTCATTACAATGTGTATTGCTTTTTGGTTTACTACATCGTAAAAATAAGTTTAAAATGTGTATTTACATTTTTTTAATAATGCTCGTCGTACCCGTGACCCTTTGGGTCACAATCATTACAACTATTAACTTTACTTCGATTTCGTTTCTAAATTCATAAACTCTGACATATATTTTAATACGTTCTTCTTTCAGAACTAAAGATAATAAAAAGTCTCTTTACTTCTATATTATCTTTCTACTTCTTCTTCTTCTTCTTCTTCTTCTTTTTTTTCTTCTTCTTAATAACAATAATAATAATAAGAAGAAGAAGAAGAAGAAGAAGAAAAAGAAGAAGAAGAAGAAGAAGAAGAAGGAGAATCAAAGGGAAGAATGAGTCTGCAAAACGAACTTCAATAATGTAAACAGATGAAAACTTAAGAAAAATTCTCGAATGCGGAAACCAACCCACGTAAACTACGAACACTAACCAATCACATGGAAGTTGCAACGGATACATGGAAGAAACACCCCGTGAACCCGAAGGAACTGAAACTGCAACAAATCTTATAAACTGCCCCCCAAGTGATAGTGTCAGCCTCGGCTGATACCACACAAAATAATTATAAAAGATCGAAGAGGATGGAAAGACAGAGGGAGAGAGCACTCACCAGACCTCCACTGGAAGAGTGCACGGAGTACTAGGACCTTGAAAGGGATTATTGCCACCCAAAGAGAAGATCAATAGTCGTTGTCAGCGAGAAATCAATGGTTATCAAAAACGATGCAGAGTACTGGAAATCTAGGAAGACCTGTTGTCATTCAGACTCCAGGGAACACCCCCAGTTATTATCAGTGAGCAAAACATTAATATGACTTACTTAATATACGTGTTTGAGCAGAAAGGCAAAACTGGGTTGATTCCTGGCTATTTTGCCAACTAACTTACATACATGTTTGTGGGGTGTAAAAACAAACGTGTGTAAATTACATAGTAGGTCTACTAGTAAACACATGCGAATGAGTACGGTCACAATGACCTTCCCGTGCGTAAAACAAACAACGCTTTCATGCTATATTTTAGACTGATCTGATACTAGGGTAAGATCTGACGAGTAGGGTCAGAATATCAGGGGATGACTTGGGGTGACGAAAGAAGAGTAGCCCACGGATATGATGGCACGTGAGAACAGAGCGAGAAGAAATGTTTACATGTGGAAACTCTTTTGGCTAAGATCAAAGTGTAGTATCTGTTCCGATGGATACTGCACCCCATAGACTGGTATTGTCTTGGCCTTTGGGGCTTGATTTACGCCTGTCTATGGGTCTGTCCTGTGCAGTTCTAGGAGGTGCACCCTCCCAGGCTTTGCCTCCCCTCTTTGGGGAGGAGTAAGTTTATTGCTTACTGCCTGAGGCGCCCCTACCGGGGAATGCCGACGGGGCTGCCCAGGCAATTTTTAATGGCCATAGTGCTCACCTCTCGGGCGCTGGCATTTCAAACCCCACTTTCCAGCCCCGACCTTGGGTCACATCTTACTTGTGGGAGTAAGATAAAAACTGGCCTTGTGCCTAACTCCTGGAGAGGAGTAAATCAATACATGTTGAAACTCGAAGAGAACGGTCGTTGAGAAATGTCTTAAAAAGCGATAAAACCATGATGCTGCACGCGTCCATCAGCGGTATCTTTCTGCCTGTCTATCAGTCTGTCCATCTATCTGTCGATCTATCTATCTATAGTTAAGTTAGGAATATAACTGTCTCTATGTCGTCATCTACAAAATAAGCCGATAATACCAGCATGTTTACTATTTTAAAAAGTGTTTTTTTTTTAGATTTAATATTTAATACTTAATTGATTTTAACTCTAATATATTCAGCATGTCATAATCTTTAAAAATATACAATTTTCAATTTTTCGAAAAAAAAATTATCTGTCCCATAATCTTCACGTTTACCCAAAAAAGTTTCTTTTTAAACATTTTCATTCACACTGTTTATTAAAAAAGTTCAACAAAATGTAATGCAATCTTATTTGAACACAAACGTTGTAGATTTTATAATAACAATTTTCATAGGTTATACACGTCTTGCAAGTAAGAATGCATATTCTCAAAATACAACGATTATGATGTGTTTATAAAAGTCCCAAGGGCAGATAACCCAGTGTGAACAGTCTTAATGGCAATAGACAGTAAACGGGGTTATAGTTCTTTTGTTCGTTGCCGTACAGTCAAATGATGTGTGAAAAAGTGAACAAATAAATAAATTGTTGATAGACATCAGCTACGCAGGTATTTACTCTTACTACTCCTTTTCATTTCTTTATAAATTGAGAAATTGATTTATATAAACCTCTCATAGCTACATGACGTTGCCCGGGCGCATAGACAACAACATGACAGAGCGAATAAACGTATCTGTAATTTGATTGACCCCAACCTTTCTTATCCTCTACACCAGGGGCGGGCAACCTTTTCAGAGTGAGGGCCAGATGAGACGAAAAAAACGAGGAGATTGAAAAAAATATAACTGGAGTTAAAATTATGTTAGACTCGTAGATTGATTTGTTAAAAATACATTAGTCTTCGTAATTTTTACACAACAGGTACTTTCGTCTATAATATAATAATATGTATTGTGTTTATGTATATAGGTTCTACAGTTAATCAATTTAAACACAGATACAATAATCATAATATGACTCGTTCGTATATTGTACATAAGTGTATGCATTTGTGCCCTTAAGTCAGGGGCGGGCAAACTTTTCAGAGT
>OY744552.1:19403396-19435896 GCA_963556195.1 Sepiola atlantica | reverse complement strand
TCCTTATTCAATCCCGAGCAACGTCGGGTCTCCCTACTATTATATAATACTCCCACTGTGAAAAATGTTTTTTTTTAAATTTTTTTAATATCATATAATAATATTAACAGATAACTGGGAGCAACCCGGTTCATGACAAGGATTTCAAAACCTATATGGCAAATGTACCCCGTGAACCAAGTGCAAGAGAGATACACACAATTGTGCTTAAAAGGACGGTTAGAATCTTAAAAAGGATCTCTCGGTTAGAGTATCTGAAATAGCGGATGAATGTCTGGCAAAAAACAAAAAGATGAGAAAATTAAAAAAAAACAAAAAAACTATAAAAGATGTATCGGACTGTCAACAAGTGAGAAAATATTCATAAATCTTTTGCAAAAAAAAAAACAAGGTTAATGGTGTTTTGTTTTTTTATTAATCTTCAGATGACTCGAATCACAGCCAAAAGGTACAACTTTTTACCTATATGGACACCTATTTTAAATTAAAACGTCTTTATGATTCAGTCAATTGTGAAATCAATTCATATCGCACCTGTTAAACACGTTTGTTCAGTCTGTCAGGTTCGTAGACAGACACTGTCCTGAGTAGGACTTTTAAAGTAACCCGAGTTTTTAGGCCTCAAATTTTGGAGCTTTGGGATGTGTGATGTTAACCCTTCGTTACCATTGCTTCCATAAATAAATTGGCTCATGAATTTTGAAATACCTTAAATCTGCTGAATTTATGGTGAATAAAGTGATTTTTGTGCATTTACTTCTTTTATATTTTATTTTTACATTTGATGGAAATAAATCAATAAATGTAAGCTGCTTATATATATATATATATATATATATATATATATATAAAGAGGTGTACTAAAAGCGAACTTTTAGGAGAGGTAAAACCTATTGTGAAGAGTATACAGCTCAATATCCAGGATAGAGCAGGTAAATTGACTGAATTGACTTTTCAACACCGGACTTTTTAGCAATCGGACATTTGCTTGCATTCGGGCAGAGTTTTGCCCTACGTTTTCTTTCCCTACAACTTTTATTTCTTTTTTTCAAATTTTAAATCTTGGCCATTGCCAACTTATCTATCCCAGCAACTTCCTCTGATGATAAGATTTTGATCTTTGAAAAGCCTGGCTTAAGGAAAATTTAACTTGAATAAATTGCCTCTTTGCGGAATATACCTTGCTCTGAGCATTTGAATTGAATTTTGATTTGGCTTTTGTTTCTCTAATTCCTTTCCATTCTTCTTCATATATATATATATATATATATATATATATATATATATATACTTGTAATTCAGGGTTTCGAATCGTGCGACCGGTAGTGAATAGTCATATCTCTATGCTGATGAGTCCTGATTGAAAAGAGACGAAACGTATACGTACATAGATAACAAACAATAACAAATATTTTATATTTGTAGCTCCTCGTAAAATAAGTAGAGCACTCTACTCTCTCTCTCTCTCTCTCTCTCTCTCTCTCTATATATATATATATATATATATATATATATATATATATATATATATATATATATATATATATATAAATACATAAAATATATAAAACATCAAATATATCAGCCCAAAACATTTGAATTCTAATAAAATTTGATTCGCACCTTATTTTATTATTTTACTTTATATATATATATATATATATATATATATATATATATATATATATATATATATATATATATATATATATTATTTCATGTATCCACATAAAATGTTATAAGGAGATACATTTTTTTAGATATCAATTTTCAGTATTTACTTCAACAGTACTCGATACGTGAGTAGAGCAAGGTAGCAAGTTATGAAAATATATTTATCGTAATTAAGCTACACAGAGGCTTCCTTGTTTCATCCCCGGGGCAATCGTCAGGCTAAAATGCATGGACTTAGTTTTGCGGGATGTTTTTATATAAACGTCTACCTAGTTAACCAATCAGATTCTTAGTTGTTCTTTTATTCAGTCGTTGGGCTTCTCGCAAACAAAGGTTCGATTGATTTTACTTCCTATTTCCCATTCTATTGTTCTGTTTTCTATAGGATTACTCATCTCTGTTTCTTTGTTGTTCTCTTAGCCAATCGTTGGGCTTCTCACAAACAAAGGTTCGGTTGATTTTACTTCTTATTTCCTATCTTATTGTTTTTCTATGAGGTGGCCTACCCCTGTTTCTTTTTTTTGTCAATATAATAGGTGACCTTATTTTAACACGTGCTTGCTTGTATTTCTATTTAAGGTTTTAGTTTTTAAGTTTTCAGGTTTTAGTTTATTTTTCTGTTCTTATTGAAGTAGTGGAAATATTTTACTCATAACTTACACGTGCGTACCAAGACACTTATATCAAACATTACATACCAGACTCCAATAAGAACAGAAGTTCAAGACTATGTGGCAACATGTCGCTTAAAAGAAAGTAAAAATATTGTCTGTATCGTCCTGATAAAGATTATTTTATTAATCGAAAATTTGAATTTTAAATAAATAATATTTTATTTTAAATGAAAAAAAAACTGCATTGGATTGGTCTCTTTACCGTTTTAAAAATTACAAATTTAAATTAATTTCGAACCGTGGAAATATTTAACTTATAATATATGTATATATACATATATATATACATCTAAATGAATAAATGCGAAATATTTTACTCATAATATATATATATATATATATGAATACTGTCTTGTTTTTAAATTCCCGAAACAGTTTTTCATGGTAAACAACTGATGATCCCTTAAAATAGTGTTAGAAACTAACTAATATAATAACTGTAAAAAATAAATTGACTTACATGAGTGATTTTCCACTGGAAGACTTGAGACTATAAGTTTTTTTGTTTTTTTTTTATATATAGTTTTATTGGTTGAGAAACTTCCGAGACTATATATATATATATATATATATATATATATATATATATATATATACCTCTAAATGAATGAATGCGAAATATTTTTTCACTTATCCTAACTATGTTTATATCAAAACACACTACGCTTTTTTAATTCAATTATACATATAAGTATTTTCAAATACATTATATATAGCCAACAGAACACTGCGTAAACACATTCATCCCGATGCTTCATTAGCATAATACTTTTATAAACACCTTCTAATAAATTAATATTCTGAACAATTTATTTCTATTTTTTTTTACAGGGTTTTTTTTATATATATTCAAAAGTTTTGTTAATATTAATGTTATTATTAGCAGTAGTAATAATATTAATTCCAACGATTTAATGAAAAACGTAAAATGTTCAAAATGATTATTTTGAAATTCGAATAACTTCCGGTCATGCTTAAACGCATGCGTATGTTTACACGAACCAACAACTTAGATTATCTGAAATAATTTATTTTTAAAAATTTCACTCCGCATTGGACGCAATAACTAACATGGATTTTCTTTAGATAATTACTTTATCTCTAAAACTAAATTTGTTGTAATTTTCGACGATGATGACCACGACGACTATTGAATATGATTATATTTGCTATAATAAAGAAAAAAGAAAACCTTTTTAAATAATAAAAAAATAGATTCATTTATTTTTAGCTTATTTTTTCTGTCTTCTAAATGAATGAATGCGAAAGTTTTTTTTTCTCCATTTATCCAAACTATATTTATATCAAAACACCAATTAATTGGGAATGGGTATAGTTAAAACAATGTTTTTACTCGGAGACTTTCATGATTTTAATAATAACCTTTGACACCGTCAGCTAAGTTTAAACAATGTGATTCTACTTTTTAGCGTCATTCTAACTTATTAGGACAGTTAACTAATATATGTTTAACACTAAACCTAAGTCCGACTGGTAAGGTCGTAAAACTACACGTAATCGCTTAAAAAATAGACCCCTGCTGCCCCGCCCCGTCCAAAAGAATAACGCACAGAATAGTAAAAAAAGTTTTTTTTTAAATGGTTAACTGCCATAAAACGTTAGAATAGCCCGGATATGGAGGATCATTTTAAGTTGAATTTATATGTGACACTGATTTCAAACTCTATATTCTAAAATATTGTTTCTGGGTGTCCACACGTAATCGCCTAAAAAAATAGAATTGTATTTGTGGGGGGGGGGTAGCTGAAAGTGTTAATCTACAATAATACCAACACTTTTAATATTTTTTATTTATACATGAAAAATACGTATTTAATTATTTAGATAATTTTTAAAACGCTATTTTTATTAATTATCACACACAAAAAAATAACAAAACGAAACTAAATTGCTTAAAATTAAAACAAAAAAAATGACGTACACATAATAAATATAAGGTTTTAAAAAATAAATTTAATTATTTAGATAATTTTAAAACGCTATTTTTATTAATTATCACACAAAAAAAATAACAAAACGAAACTAAATTGCTTAAAATTAAAACAAAAAAATGACAGTAAAGTCATAATTTGTAAAGACACTAAAACTAATACCGCCTGAAGATGATTTGACGATTCAAATCGAAAGTACTTGCAAAAAAGAAAAAAGAATTGAACAAGAAACCCATGGATCATATTTACATCAATTTGACCGAAACATTAGATGGACAATTCGGAAAATTGAAAAAATAAAAAAAGTCGCATCAAACAAAACCACTCCGTGTTATTTAATAATGTTTGCCGAAATATATATACATATATACATATATATACATATATATACATTTATATATATACATATATATACATAAATATATACATATATACATGTTTACATATATATATATATACATATATATATATATATATATATATATATATATATATATATATATATATACAGGGTGTTTCAAAAGTCTTGAGAACATAACGATTTTTAATAACTCAAAAACTATTAGGAGTTGAAAAATGAAATTGGTACCGTTGGAAAGGTTAAAGTTTCAAGTTTTGTGGGGAATCTTCAAACTTGCTCAATATGAGCACCATTCGACACACGGCAGACATCTAGTCGATAGTCCATTTCCTGCCAAACGCGTTCCAGCATCTTGACGTCAATGGTTCCCACAACTGCCGTTACTCGAGCCTTTAGTTCGTCAATATCTCTTGGAAGGGGCGGCACATAGACTTGTTGCTTGACAAAGCCCCAAAGGAAAAAGTCACACGGGGTAAGATCTGGAGACCTAGGAGGCCAGGGCATGAGAACGTCATCACCTCGCCCAGATCTCCCAATCCATCTACCAGGCAGCCTTGTGTTAAGAAACTGCCTTACTCTAAGACTCCAGTGTGGTGGTGCACCGTCTTGTTGAAAAATGAAGTCATCAGATTCTGCTTGTTCCAACTGAGCCATTAACCAGTCTTCCAGCATGTTGAGATAGGATTCACCTGTGATAGTTGCCCTTTCAAAGAAGAACGGTCCATAGACACCTTTCTTGGAAATTGCACAAAACACGTTCACTTTTGGTGAATCTCGCTCGTGCTCAAGAAGTTCATGAGGATTCTCAGTACCCCATATGCGAGTGTTATGCTTGTTAACTTTGCCATTCAGATGGAAGGTCGCCTCATCGCTAAAATCAAGCCGGTCATCAAAGCCGTTATCTTCCAACTTCTCTTGCATTGCAATGCAAAAGTCACGGCGAAGTGGCTTATCAGTGTCCTTCAACTTTTGAACCAACTTGAGCTTGTAAGGTACCATTTGCAGTCGTTTCCTTAAGACACGCCATACAGTTGCTGGAGCAAGCTGAAGTTCCCTGCTGGCTCTTCTCACTGATTTACGGGGCTCCGCTGAAAGGCTGTCCGAACTTGCTCAACTGCATCTTCTGAAGTTGAAGGGCGACCTGTTCGCTTACTTGGGCACAAACACCCATCTTTCACAAATTTAGCATGCCATCTGACAATGGATTTCCTTTCAGGGGCTTCTTTATAAATTTCCTGCGAAATGCACGCTGAACACATGTCCACGATTCAGTCTTTGCAAATTGGAGGACGCAAAATGCCTTGTCTTGTTTAGAGAACGCCATTACTGCACCTGGAAAGATAACACGAAAATCATTAGTATGACCAAAAACTTGATTAAGCAAGCTTTAAAATGGCACCAGTTTCATTTTTCTACCTGGAATAGTTCATGAGATATACGCATTTGTAATGTTCCCAAGACTTTTTAAACACCCTATATATATATATATATATATATATATATATATATATATATATATATATATATATATATATATATATATATATATATATATATATATATATATATATATATATATATATATATATATATATATATATATATATATATATATATATATATATATATATATATATATATATATATATATATATATATATATATATATATATATATATATATATATATATATATATATATATATATATATATATAGTTACTAACTAACTAATTACTGGACATTATAAGGAAGTGACATTGGTTAAGTGGTTAACGATGCAGATTGACATACTGGGCGGACCGAGTTCGAATCCAGTCCTTTCCGCAGAAACATTTTTACTCAGGATGCTGTCAACCTTCACGTGGTCCCTTCTGTTAATATTTTGATGTCTTTCTAGAAAAGAATTCTGACTGGAAACATATCGGGGAAACCACTGCTATTACTATTAAGTGAAAATGACAAAGGCATTTCTTATTAATTAAAAAATAAAAATTAATTTACGGAACTCGGTTACATAAATCAAATCTGATGAAACAAGAAACAGTTTTGCTTTTCATCGTGGAGTCGCACGAGGAAAAAGCAGGTATGTTTTCTTGTTTCTGTTCAGACATTACCGTACTTGGTTTTTTATTAAACCGAGTTTCGTAAATAAATTATGATTTTTTTTTAATTCGTATGAAATGCATTCGTCAGTTTTAGTTGATAATGTTTGACCTCTACATATTTTGGTGACCCCGATGTGATTTGAAAACACACCATACTGACATGCCTTTTGTAGTAACTTGTTGTCACTTACAAATCGATCTGTGTGATTTTAAGACAGTATCTGGATGAAATGTCCCAGTCAAGAACGCGCGTGGCAATGTGGGATGAAACAGAACTTGGGAAATGTTCTAGTTAATAATCATTGCTAATTTGATTTATAGAAATTAAAATTATTGAAAAATAATAAAACCGTTAGAAAGCTATACAATTAATTTATTTGTTTAGCAATTTTTAATTTTTTAGTTCTTTTATTTTGAAATTACATTTTTCGATAGTATATCTTAACTATAATTTTTTTTGTCTAAACTATAAGAGTTATTTGTCTAAACTATAAGAGTTATTTGTCTAAACTATAAGAGTTATTTGTCTAAACTATACACATTTATTTGTATAAACTATATAATTTATTTGTTTAGATTATAAAATTCAGTTGTTGTAGCTATAACATTTATTTGTCTTAGCTATAAAATTTACTTCTCTAAACCATAAAATTTATTTGTCTTAAATTCGTCTAAGCTACAAACTTAATTTGTGTAAACTATAAAATTTATGTGTCTAAACTCTAAGATTTATTTGTCTAAACTATAAGAGTTATTTATCTAAACTGTAAGATTTATTTGTCTAAACTATACACATTTATTTGTATAAACTATATAATTTATTTGTTTAGATTATAAAATTCATTTGTTGCGGCTATAAAATTCATTTGTTGCAGCTATAAAATTTACTTCTTTAAACTGTAAAATCTATTTGTCTAAACCATAAAATTTATTTGTCTTAAATTTGTCTAAGCTAAAAACTTAATTTGTGTAAACTATAAAATGTATGTGTCTAAACTGTAAGAGTTATTTGTCTAAACTATTAGATTTATTTGTCTAAACTATAAAATGTATTTGTCTAAACTGTAAGATTTATTTATCTAAACTATTGGATTTATTTGTCTAAACTATAAAATTTATGTGTCTAAACTGTAAGATTTATTTGTCTAAACTATTAGATTTATTTATCTAAACTATCAAATTAATTTGTCTAAACTATTGAATGTTGATTAAATTCACGAGTCCAGTTTTTTGCTATGAAAAGTAGTGACTCATCAGTGAAAAATATAAAAGTGGGTGTATAGCTGTAAATACTTTAATCCGACATCTTCAATTCAATTGTTGACACATGAAGCGAATCAAAATACTGTTACGTTTATTCAATACATTTTGTTGTCAGGAATATTTACATGCGAGCTGATTTTGTAAGCTCGCTATTGCTTCGCGAATTCACTACTTCAAATCCTTAAAACCAAAATGTAAAAAATAAACATTATATTCATAAGAGACAGAACTTCAGCATTTACTTCTAAAAATAGATAAACATTAACATTGATTCGTATAAATAGATATTAACATTTTTGTAATTTTTATTCAAATTTCCTTATCTTTAATACGACAACGTACAGAAATTAAAAGAAAACGGAAATCAATTTGCCTGAGCGATTGTGTGTGGGGGGTGAAGGGTGCACGCGCACCTTTTTTTCTTTTATAAAAAATAAAAGCAAAACAGAAACCACTACTTCATCAAGGCCACCCGTGGACAAGCGTTAATGTGATTTCTATTTATCCCCCCTCCAGGAGATTAGACACAAGTGTCATGTGGGTTTGATGGAAGCGTTTTCAGTGGAATGACTTGGATTTGAACCTGGGACGCCCAGGTTCTCAGTCCACGTCGATACCAACTAAGCCACTGTGCCATCCCCTTTTTGTTTATAACTTACAAATTTTTCAATGGATTTAAAACAATAAAGAAAATGCGTTGTTAGTCGCTAACGGGAGGGAGCAGTAAAGTCACCCTCTCCTCTTTTTCTTTGTGACGTCGCTAACGTGCGAGGGTGAGAAAGAGAGAGAGAGAGAGAGAGAGAGAGAGAGAGAGAGAGAGAGGAAAATGGGGGAAGAGTAGGTCAGCCACCTTCTCCTTTCTGAACACTTTTTTATGCCTCATACATCTTTCGTTGTAGTTAGTTTTATTTAATTACCTCCCCTGAAAAGTAATCAGCAAATATTGAAAGAAAAGTTTAATAATGTATCTTTTTTATTATTAAATCACGTTCATTAACTACTGTTAATATCGACAAATATATTGCATATACATTGAAAAAATAGGACGATAAAATTACGAATTAATAACACCAAACATTTATTTATTATGAACTGTTTAATAAATAGTTATGCAAATAATGCATTCAAAGTTCTGCCTTTAAGCCGTTCGTCTCTACTATATATACAGTATTTCAAAATACTACCTTTTTTTATTATTGATCGGCCTTTGTTCCGATGGATACTACACCCCATAGACTGGTATCGTCTTGGCCTTCGGGGCTTGATTTACGCCTGTCTATGGGTCTGTCCTGTGCAGTTCTAGGAGGTCCACCACCCCAGGTTTCGCCTCCCCTCTTTGGGGAGGAGTAAGTTTATTGCTTACTGCCTGAGGCGCCCCTATCGGGAAATGCCGACGGGGCTGCTCAGGCAATTTTTAAATGGCCAGAGTGCTCACCTTCTCGGGCGCTGGCTTTTCAAGTCCCACTTTCCCGACCCAACCCATCTTACCTTGTGGGAGTAAGATAAAACTGGCCTTGTGCCTAACCTCTTGGGAAGGTAAATAAAATGTTCTATTATTGATATTTAAATCAATAATAGAACATAGTATTTTGAAACACTGTATAGGTCAGTTCATACGAAAATCAGATCGGCACAGTCTAGGCCATTGTTGAAGTGGCTTGTTCTCTGTCGGTCTAAGGTATGGTCCTGTGCCATTCTAGAAAGTCCACCTTCCCAGGCTTTATCTTCTCACCCATTGAGAAGGGGTTAGTTTATCGATACTCGCCTGGGGTTCCATCTGGTACAATGGAAAAATCAGAGTGTGATCCACCCGACATCCAGTTGTAGTGTTCTGCTGGTGTATGGCTACTACACAATGTGCCACAACGGAGTGTGCAAACATTTTTACTTGACCATCTGTAAAAAAACTGAATATCCAATATAAGAGTATGTCATGAGAACAGATATCAGAAAGAACTGTTGGGAATAAGTCATGTACCAAATACGCCCTAAGAGGGGGAGGTACTGTTGCTACACCTGGGGAGGGGGGGGGGGGTTCTGCTCAGAGCACCTTTCCTGCTTTGACAAACTACAAAACCGACTTTGAAATCCTTTTCTCTTCCCTACTACCCCTTTTCGCACAGAAGAGAAGTTGCTAGTCTTTCTCTACTCTGTTGTTAAGTGTAGTATCTGTTCTGATGGATACTGCACCCCATAGACTGGTATTGTCTTGGCCTTCGGGGCTTGATTTACGCCGGTCTATGGGTCTGTCCTGTGCAGTTCTAGGAGGTCCACCCTCCCAGGTTTTGCCTCCCCTATTTGGGGAGGAGTAAGTTTATTGCTTACTGTCTGAGGCACCCCTACCGGGGAATGCCGACGGGGCTGCCCAGGCAATTTTTAAAACCCACTTTCCCGACCCGACCTTGGGTCACATCTTACTTGTGGGAGTAAGATAAAAACTGGCCTTGTGCCTAACTCCTGGAGAGGAGTAAATCAATACTCTGTTGTTATTTTCATGACAGGTGCTCGACTGAGCTTCGATCTATGGTTCATTCCTGTAAAACATTCACAAAACCTCGTCTAGCTACAACCACTGTCAATAATTTCCTTCTGTGTGTGTGTGTGTGTGTGCCTAAAACTAAACGAAACTTCCATGAGCAGAGTTTGTTTCCTAGAACTACCCATCTGTGGAACACGATACCGCATAGCTGCTTCCCAGCTTACTACAGCATGATCGTTTTCAAGTCCAGTGTAAACAGATTCTTTATTTAGCTGATCAAATTCTGCCTAATTCCCACAATCGTTACGAATCATCACAGTGTTAGCTCACTGTATACATGGCACTCATTAACCCTTATCCTCGAGTGGCCATTTAGCCTTGATAAGTGGTGACTCTAGTAAAAAAAAAAATTGAAAAAACATCCACTATGACTTTGCAATCCCTACAGCTACATACCTAAATAACGGAGCTTTTAAATCTGACATAGTTATATGGGACAAAGGGGGGAAAGTATCAACCATAGTTGAAGTCAGTGTCCTTGATGATGCTGGTTTAAACAGAGCAAAGAGGGGCTACTAAATACCAAGTTCTTATGTACGATATGAAAACAAACTGAAATCTTAGGAAGATCTCCGTCATTCTAATAATCATAGGAGCAACTAGGCTCATAAAAAGAATGTAAAAAACTGCCTGGCAAATATACCCGGCGAACCAAGTGCAAGAGGGATCCAAACAATTGGGCTTAAAGGCACGGTTAGAATCCTAAAAAAACATCTCTCGGTTGGAGTCTCTGAAATTGTGCATGAATCTCTGTCATCCGATCACCCAATACCCAGCAAAAACAAAAAAATAATAAAATAGATAAAAAAAGAGTAATCCCCTTATCAGCAGAAGTTCTGTACCCAGTCATGTGGTGAAGCTCTTCGGAAAGAGTATTCATCATTTATTTATTATTTTTTATTTATTTATTTATTTATTTATTTATTTATTTGTTTTTTTTGTTTTTTTTTCCAGGCAATAAAATGTTGATTAAATTCAAAAGTTCATTTTTAGCCATGACTCATGAGTAAAATATATCAACGTAAACGTGGGTGTATAGCTGTCTCACATCTACACCCTTCAATTAAATGTCTGCCATAACTCTAACCTAAACCTAACTCTAACCCTAACCTTAACCAAACTAACCCTAACCCTTAACACTTCAATTAAATGTTTCTCATGACCCTAACCTAACCTTAACAAACCTAACCCTAACCCTAACCCTAACCATACCACTTCAATTTAATGTCTGTCAAAACCCTAACCCTAACCGTGCCCAACTGTACCCTAATCCTTCAATGTCTGTCATAACCCTAACCCAAACCAACCTAACCCTAACCAACATAACCCTAACTGTTGTCTGTCATAACACTTACTCTAACCAACCTAACCCTAACCAACCTAACCCTAACCATTCAATTAAATGTCTGTCATAACCTAAACCCTAACCAACCTAACTCTAACCCTTTAAAAAAATGTCTGTCATAATCATAACCCTTACCTACCTAAACTTTAGCCTTCAATTAAATGCCCGTCATAACCATAACCCTAACCAACTTAACGCTAACCCAAACCATTCATAAAATATCTGTCATAACCATAACCATAACCCTAACCCTAACCAACCTAAGCCTAACAAACCTAACTCTAACCCAAACCCTAACCGACCAAACCCGAACACTTTAATTAAATTTATGTCATAACCCTAACCTTAACCAACCTAACCTAACCCTAACCAATCTAACCTTACACCTTCAATTAAATGTCTGTCATAACCTAAACCCTAACACAAATAACCCTTAAATACATTACCCTAACAACTAAACCCTAAACTTTCAATTAAATGTCTGTCATAAACCTAACCCATATCAATCTAACCCTTCAATTAAATGTCTATCATGACCCTAACCCGAACTAACCTAACCCAAACCAACGTAACAATAACCAACCTAACCCTAATCCTTCAATTCAATTTCTGTCATAACTTTACCCTTACCAACCTAACCATAACCCTAACCCTAACCCTAACTTTAACCAACCTAAACCTTAACACTTCAATTAAATGTCTGTCATAACCCAAATACTAACAAACCTAACCCTAACCCTAACTCTAACCCTAACCCTTCAATCAAATGTCTGCTATAACATTAACCCGAACCTACGTTACCGTATCCAACCTAACCCTTACAAACCAATCCTGAACACTAACTCTTTAATAAATAGTCTGTCATAACCCTAACTCAAACCAACGTAACCGTAACCAAGGTAACCCTTACTTACCGAACCATAACCCCTTCAATTAAATGTCTGTCATAACCCTAACCCTAACCGACCTAACACTAACCCTTTAATTAAATGTCTGTCATAAACTTAACCCTAACCCACCTAACCTTAAATCACCTTACCCTAACTAACAAAACCCGAACCTTTCAATTAAATGTCTATCATAACCTTTACCCTAACTAACCTAACACTAACAAACCAAACTCTAACTAACTTAACCCTAACCTTTCAATTCAATGTCTGCCATAACCTTTAACCCTAACTAACCTAACCCTAACTAACATTATCCTAACCATAACCAACTTAACACTAACAAACCTTACCATAACCAACCTAACCCTAACCCTTCAATTAAATGTCTGTCATAACCCTAACCCAAACTAACCAAACTCTAACCAACCTAACCATAACTAACCTAACCCTTATTATTCAATTAAATGTCTGTCCTAACCCTAACCCTAATCCTAACCCTCACCAACCTAACCCTACCCCTCCAATTAAATGTATGTCATTACCCTAACCATAACAAACTAAAACTTAAACCTTCAATTAAATGTCTGTCCTAACACTAATCCTAACCAACCTAACCCTAACCAACCTAACCCTAACCCTCCAATTAAATGTCTGTCATAACCCTACTCCTAACTAACCTAACCCTAACCAACCAAACTCTAACCCTGACCCTTTAATTAAATGTCTGTTATGATTCTAACCTTAACTAACGTAACCCTTATTAACCTAACCTTTACAAACCAAACCCTAACCATCAATTAAATGTCGATCATAACCTTAAACCTAACCAACCTAACCCTAACCAACCTAACGCTAACCCTTTAATTAAATGTCTGTCATAACCTTAACCCTTAGCAACTTAACCCTAGCCCTAACTCTTCAATTAAATGTCTGCCATAACCCTAACCCAAACTAACCAAACTCTAACCAACCTAACCATAACTAACCTAACCCTTATTATTCAATTAAATGCCTGCCATTACCCTAACCTTAACAAACTAAAACTTAACCCTTCAATTAAATGTCTGTCCTAACCCTAATCCTAACCAACCTAACCCTACCCCTCCAATTAAATGTCTGTCATAACCTTAACCCTAACCAGCTTAACCCTAACCAGCTTAACCCTAACCTTAAACCTTCAATTAAATGTCTGTCATAACCCTAACTAACCTAACCCTAACCAACCTAACTCTAACCATTTAATTCAATGTCTGTTAGAAACTTATCCATAACCAACCTGACCCTAACCCTTCAATTAAATGACTGTCATATCAAGCAAATGAAAATTCTGTTATTCCTATGTTTACTGTTTTTTGTTGTCAGGAATATTTATATATGGTTGTTTAAATCTTAATGCATTATTTATGTTTTTTATTTACTTACCTCACCACGAGGGCTAAGTAAGACACAAGGTTGTTTTTATGTGGGAGATATCCAGCTCCCCAATACCTTTGGTTCTGTTAATTGTAGAGACTCTTAACATGACCGATATTGTAACTTATGAAGTCTCGCATCTTATTTGACCTTGACCTTAAAGTCTTGCATGTTATTTGACCTTGACCATGAAAAGTTTGTTCACGATGGAATTTCCACTTCCGGTTTTCCAAATTTGATGTATGAATCTGATGTTCTTTGCTAACATTTAATTTCAGCCTTATCAGATGAATAGCTTTTGAGTTATCAACTTTTGCATGGCATAATTTCTGCAATCCTTCATACAATATGTAGAAGTAAGGCCCAGATTAGACATTGGCCTATACTTACGTTGTCAGGCGGAGGTATGCATGTTGCATACCCTTTAATTTCTCATACCTTTTCTTCCTTGCGTGGAGGGCTGTGTCGTCTCCATGTCATCTGCTGTATCTGCAACAAAAACCTTCCCAACAAAATTCACGAGGCAACAATCTTTTACTTTGATTTGTTTATTTCACAGGCGTCAGTCTACCGTCGATCTTGGAGATGTTCCACCAACGTTAAGGGAGAGACCAAATTACTACTTTATCGTAGTTAATTCCTAGCTTAAGTCCTTAGCCATTCGAGGAGAGGGAAGAAGGAATCTCATGCCTGTATTCTCTTAGGGAATTTAATTCCCCTAATCATGTTGAAGACTACATAGAGAAATCGTCTGTTCGGCTTGCAACCACCATTCAAATTTGCTAACAGTAACCCCAATTCAAATTTGATGACAGTAACCCCATTTCAAATTTGATGACAGTAACCCCAATTCAAATTTGATAACAGTAACCCCATTTCAAATTTGATAACAGTAACCCCATTTCAAATTTGATAACAGTAACTCCATTTCAAATTTGATAACAGTAACCCCAATTCAAATTTGATAACAGTAACCCCAATTCAAATTTGATAACAGTAACCCCATTTCAAATTTGATAACAGTAACCCCATTTCAAATTTGATAACAGTAACCCCATTTCAAATTTGATAACAGTAACCCCATTTCAAATTTGATAACAGTAACCCCAATTCAAATTTGATAACAGTAACCCCAATTCAAATTTGATGACAGTAACCACGATTCAAATTTGATAACAGTAACCCCAATTCAAATTTGATGACAGTAACCACGATTCAAATTTGATAACCCTAACCCCATTTCAAATTTCAGCCAAATCACATAATTGCTCTTTTAGTTATCAACATTTCCATAGAATAACTTCGGGAATACTTCATACAAAATATGGAGAAATAAAACCCAGATAAAACTTTGATCCATTTTTATGTTGTCAGGCAGAGATATCCAATCTCACGGCTCACTTTTTAAAATTATAAAATAACTTAATTGTTTTTTTTGGCAGTATATTTTCACTGATTTAAGTTCATATATTATTTAATTTTATACTTATTTTTTGGTTATATTACAACGTTGAACCTACACATGGCGGTCGAATATGACGTCAGTACTTTTAGGCCGGTGTTAATCTGCAAAAAAGTAGCCAGGCTTACTAAGATCGGCGAATAGTAATTTGTTTTCTGTTTATTTAATGAAATAACCTGAAACAATTTGTTTTAGAAACTTTGTAAATAAATTAAGTAAAACAAGTTGTTTCGGGTTATATTAATATAAAAAAGTACCCGAGCTTATTAAGGCCGGAAAATAGTAATTTGTTTTCCGATTTTTGCTGTAAAAAATAATATATTAGAAATTTTTTGTTTGTTTTTCATTTTTATTGTGAAAATAAAATAAGTGGGTTTTTTTTATAAATGGATTTGAAATATAATTTTTATTTTTTTATTTTTTTATTTTTTTA
This sequence comes from Sepiola atlantica, assembly GCA_963556195.1. Classification (NCBI taxonomy): domain Eukaryota; kingdom Metazoa; phylum Mollusca; class Cephalopoda; order Sepiida; family Sepiolidae; genus Sepiola; species Sepiola atlantica. Next base: position 19,419,784 of record OY744552.1, on the reverse strand, counting down.
TTTTTTTAATTTTTAATTTTTTCAGATTACAAATTTACAATTTGACAAAAAAATCTTTTTTCACATTTTTAAAATAATAAAATCAATAACTGGATCTCAAATAATTTTCTATTTAATTTTCATTATTTATTAATTATATTTGTTTATAAACTTAATAATAATTACCCAAAACACTTTGTCTTATTGGAATTATTTGGACTACTTTTTTCATCTTGGATTTTATTCTCACAACGTTTTAGCCGATGTAACCTCCAAAGTTGTTCAGGTGTGTCTTGTCTAACTTGGGAATATTTATGTCCAATTCAGGAATCTGTACAGAATTTCAAATGGAACCCTTTATTTAATCCACGGGGGGGGGGGGGGGGGGGGGGGGGGGGGGGGGTAGCTTTTTTCTTTTTGAAATCGCTCAAGACAAGGCATGAAGCCACTTGATGTAAAGAGCTAACAAGAATGAAATATGATTAATTGCAAAGACAGAAGGTGCTTATTTGGAGACCACTAGACCAACGAATCAAACAAGCTGGAACAAAAAAACAATAATAAATATTTCTCTCATTTTCAATTACTTTGGGTTATTTTAAAGGGTTTTTAGGGAACATAATATAGGTACAACCTCTGATTTAAAACTCAAATATTTCAGATTTACATTCAAATTTAATGTAAATCTGAAATATTTAGATTTTTAAACCAGAGGTTGTACCTATATTATGTTCCCTAAAAACCCTTAAAAATAACCCAAAGTAATTAAAAATGGGGGAATATTTATCCATATAAATTAAACACTAATTATGCAATGTGTCGTGAATTTAAATTTCTTCTTAAGACCTCTTAAGCCTTAAATTCTGGACATTTTCTAGAATCAAAATCATGTAATGGATTTTGATCAAAATTGGAATAAGGATTCTAGACATAACGTTTAGTAGCATTATATCTTGATTTTAATCTTCGTACGGTGACATAAAAGTGGTGCAAAACTGTTCATTTCAGGAATTCATTTTACCTGCAGGGATAAAACATGTAAATAAAAGCGCTTTAAAATACTTTAAACACAAAAAAAATAGGCAGGTAGGTAGAAAAGTAACTTTACTTGCTTGTGGTTACAGTTATTTGTTTTTTCACCTCTTCTTTGCCCAAAGTTTTTTTTTATCTATGTATTGAGCTTTGTTTAAGAAACAGAGAGACAAACACAGGTTTACAGATTTTAAATAAGTTTCACGGTCAAAGGGAAATAACTATTAATTATAATTTAACGGTTACTTCCCTTTGCAAAAGTTTTGAAGTATAAATTTGGTTACTTGCCTCGCATTGTTGTAGAGGGGAAAAGAAGATACTTCTGTAGTTTACGGACCGTGCTGAAATAATAACGTTATTATGTAGAACCCCATTCTTAGCACGGGGAAGGAGCTTTGTTTACTTACACCTAAAAATTTAATAAACAAAAGATACCATAAAAATTGAACTTGAAAATCCTATTTAAAAAAAAAACAGCAAGGTCCGTAAACTGCAGAAGTACAAAAAAACAAAACGAGTTATTCCCTCAGACACCACTCTAATGTACAACAGCTCCGAAGTCACTTTCAATTCTCGATAAATAAGTATTGCTTTTTTGGAGGTGGGATGGGGTTATTGTATGGGTGACCTCATCCGTGAGGGAATGCCGACGAGACTGACAATTTTCACTATAAACTTGTGTCTAACTTTACAACTATGCGAGGCAAGTAAACAAATTTATACTTCAAAACTTTTGCAAAGGGAAGTAACCGTTAAATTATAATTAATAGTTATTTCCCTTTGACCGTGAAACTTATTTAAAATCTGTAAACCTGTGTTTGTCTCTGTTTCTTAAACAAAGCCTAATACATAGATAAAAAAAACAACTTTTGGCAAAGAAGAGGTGACAAAACAAATAACTGTTACCACAAGCAAGTAAAGTTACTTTTCTACCTACCTGCCTATTTTTTATTTTTGTGTGTTTTACATGTTTTATCCCTGCCGGTAAAATTAATTCCTGATATGAACAGTTTTGCACCACGTTTATGTCACCGTACGAAGATTAAAATCAAGATTTAATGCTACTAAACCTTTTGTCAACAATCCTTATTCCAATTTTGATCAAAATCCATTACATGATTTTGATTCTAGAAAATGTCCAGAATTTAAGGCTTAAGAGGTCTTAAGAAGAAATTGAAATTCAGGACACATTGCAGAATCAGTGTTTAATGACTATGGATAAATATTCCCCATTTTTAATTACTTTGGGTTATTTTTAAGGGGTTTTAGAGAGCATAATATGGGTACAACGTCTGGTTTCAAATTCAAATATTTCAGATTTACATTAAATTCGAATGTAAATCTGAAATATTTATTATTGTTTTTTTGTTCCAGCTTGTTTGACTCGTTGGTCTAGTGGTCTCCATCAATTCACTGTTTTGATACCTCATTGTAATACAGCTTTCTATTCCAGTAGTTTCTTTCCAAGAAGTGCAGGCTTTTGGAACTCTCTTCCTGCTGACTGTTTTCCTCCTACCTATAGCCTTGGTCTTTTCAAGACTAAGGTCAATAGACATCTCCTGTCTTTGCGATAATCATCTTTCGTTCTTGTTAGCTCTTTACATCAAGTGACTTCATGCTTTGTCTGGAGCGATTTCAATTTATTTTTAAATTGGTAGTATGTGGAGATGTCCAATCCTCTCATAGTATCCATCATCATTCAACTGTCGACGTATCCATCTCATTAACGCTAATCCTCGAGTGTGTTTTTCGCCTTGATAGGTGGCGACTCATTAGTAGATGAACGAAAACAAAAAGAAAACTTGTATTTAATATTTTAGTATTTTTATTTGTATTTTTGATTCATTGTATTTTTTAATAACATTAGAAGCATACCCGTCCCAGGGCGGGTAAAATTAATTTCCCGAACAGAACAGTTTTGCACCACTTTTATGTCCCTTTTACGAAGATTAAAATCAAAATATAATGCTACTAAACCTTATGTCTAGAATCCCTATTGCATTTATTAATCATATCCATTACATGATTTTAATTCTAGAAAATGTCTAAAATTCAAGGCTTAATGAGGTCTCAAGAAGAAATTGAAATTCAGGGAATCTTGCTTAATCGGTGTCTTCTTCTTCTTTCGTGTGAATCAGATGATTCTGGTGTTGGCATTAGTTTCCCCGACGTTTTTCTAATTAGAAATCTTTCTGGAAAGACATCGGGTAATTACGGGAAGGACCACAAGAAGGTTGCCAACATCCCTAAGTGAAAGTGATACTGTGGAACCGACTGGATTCGAACTTGGAACATTTGTGCCGTTATCCGCTTAACCACCATCACCTCCCAATCGGTGTCTAATGGGTATGGATAAAATTTAATGAAAATCTGAAATATTTGAGTTTTTAAATGAGAGGTTGTGCCCATATTATGCTCCCTAAAAACCCTTTAAAATTAGGGGTGGGACATAATGGGTGAAAATTTCATTAGGGGTGGAACGTAATGGGTGAAAATTTCAGATTCATGCGAGTAGTATTTTTTTGTGTTATTTATACATAAATAACACTAAACAATCAAACATTTAAACATTTTTTGCATTTAATCTTGGTATAGGGCTTCGTTAGACATAGACACCAGAAACGACCTGGCCTTCGGACTTGAGTAATATCTTTTATGCTTAAAGAGGCCACCCTTCCTGGTATAACCTCCTCCTCCGGAAGCAACCAATAAATTGTCACCCTTTGTCACCCTTAAGAGGATGTTTATTTCATGTCGCCTGTGGAGCCCTGATTTGTGGGGTCTGTCAACAAGAATTTACAGGTATTTTTGTTCCAAATCGCGCCTGTTCTCTTTTGGGTAACGGAATCTTCCTCACATTAAAAACCGAGCTTGTGTCTAATTTTACCCTCGTGGGGAGGCAAGTGAATGGAATAAATGTTTAGTGGTGTCTAGTTACTTCTTCCCACACAGGGTGGGAGTTAGGAGAGCAAAGTTAGATCCAAAGTCATTTTTTTTCATGTCGGGGAAATCCAACTCTCTAAAAAATGAGCATGCTTTATTGAGACAAAAATAAACATTTCCATAGTTTATAATTATTTTTTCGCCTCTAACCAAAGATAGAACAGATTCTACATTTTAATCTTAGCCCGAAGTTCAGGCATAAGTCAGCAATTATTTCATACTTTAAAATTTTCAAAATGTTTGATTGTTTAGAGTTATTTATGTATAAATGAACACAAAAAAATACTACTCGAATGAATCTGAAATTTTCACCCATTACGTCCCACCCCTATTTATATACATAACATGTGAAGACGTGATGACAGGCGTGGAGTGTGGGTTCTGTATACCGAGTTCGAATTCTACCAGGGTTTCTACATCACTTTCACTAATACCGTTGGTAAAAGTAGTATCCTCTCTCCAGCTATGTATAAAATACTAGCATAGACTAGACTCTCAAGTCTTGGTTGTGCAACTAGTCTTAAAAAAAGTAAAATTCTGAAAGACAACCAGTCTTTCTCAACGTATCCAATCAATCGTCTAGGAATGCTCCTTGTCACTAGACACAATGTCGGTTCAGGAGAGATGCGGTTGAGATTGTGCAACCCTTGCTTCACTATAGAACCCCGGCGCAGGCACCCTTACACGAGATCTCTATTCTTTCTCGAGACTGAATGGAGTTTTATATAATAAAAAATATTTTATATATATATATATATATATATATATATATATATATATATATATATATATATATATATATATATGTTGTTTTGAAAGAGTACCAAAACATTTCGTTCACAAAATCATTCATCACCACAAAAGACTTTTTCCTTTCAAAGTTTATTTATTTATTTATCAGATTTATCAAAATACCCCATTGGGTATTGTCAGTTGTGCAAATTCTTGTTCCAGTTACATAATTCTCCTGATGATCTGCCAAGCAAGGACCTGCTTCGTAGAGAAACACGTGTAGGGAAAAAACTCTTTAATTTTGATTAAATGTTACTTTCCTTGAGTAATAGTTAATGTTGAATCCAATAGTGGTATTACTTTTGTATTAGAATTTTTTGTTCTAATATTGTAGGGTCTGCATCTGCGCAAGACATCCATAGAAAAAAAAAAAAATTTAATTTAATTTAATTGTATTACATTTAATTTAATTTAATTTTATTTTATTTTATTTTATTTTATTTAAATTTATTTAATTTTATTTAATTTCATTTAATTTTATTAAATTAAAAAAAAAATTTTTATTTTATTTAATTTAATTTAATTTAATTTAATTGTATTACATTTTATTTAATTTAATTTAATTTAATTTAATTTTATTTTATTTAATTTTATTAAATTAAAAAAAATTTTTTTAATTTTATTTAATTTTATTTAAATTTATTTAATTTTATTTTATTTTATTTAATTTAATTTCATTTTATTTAATTTAATTTAATTTTTTTTATTTTTATTTTATTTAAAATTTGAAAAAAATTTCAATTTTCGAATTGCTAATTTTAGAAATAAAAAAGAAAGTAAATAAAAATTGTAATATGGGGTTCAGGGCTGAGAGTTGGAGGATCTTGTTCATTCTCAGGTATCGGATAATAAAATACATAATTGCGATTTTTTTTTACTAATAAGTCACCACTTATCAAGGCTAAACGCCATTCGAGGATAAGGGTTAATGAGATGGATGGATTGTCAGTTGAATAATGAAGAATATTATGAGAGGATTTTTTATACTAATGAGTCACCACTTATCAAGGCTAAAAGCCACTCGGGGATAAGGGTTAATGGGATTGATAGATTGATGACGAATACCATGAGAGCATTGAATATCTTCACATACAACTCACTTAAAACAACAGTTGACCTCCAAAACAGTAATACTTCCCCCTTTGTCAGAAACATCGCTCATGGAATGTGAGGACTAAAGAAGAAAAAAAGGGAAGCTAGAGTTTCGAGGTTCACTTTCTAATCTCTATTTAATACTATGATTATTTTATTTTATTTATTTATTTCTAATGGATCAGCGATTATCAAGGCCCGGGTCCACTCGAGGATATGGGTCAAAGAGATTGTAAGTTAGACGATGATCATCACCTCGATGGAATGGGCAGAAAATTACTTAAAGAGAATTGATTATCCACGAGGACGATTCAGCAAGTATTTGTTTACATTAGACTTGAAGACGACCATGCTGCAGTCGGTTGGGAAGCAGACTCGTGGTATTTTGTTTCAGAGATGTTATATTCGAGGAAAGAAACTTTGTTAATGGAACCTGTTTTTTTTGTTGTTTTTTTTACAGACAGAGAGAAAGGAAAGCTCTTTTGTTGTTGTAGCTAGATGAGTTCTTGCTGTGAATGTTGTGTGTATGTCGGCAGCAAATATTTATTTAAATGGCGGTTGTTGAGAGAAACTGATGCCTGCTAACGTTTGCGTTGTTAGCAACTTTTTGCGAGGCTCAGAATCGTGCAGAAGAGGTAGAAGCGTGTGGGGGGAGTGACTCCTGACCTCCTTTGGAAGGGGAGCATGCAAATAGAGAAATAAATTAAAGATGATAATTTCAAAATGTCAGCCAAGATGAATAAAATTCGGGGAGCAAGATCAAAGTGTAGTATCTGTTCCGATGGATACTTCACCCCATAGACTGGTATTGTCTTGGCCTTCGGGTCTTGATTTACGCCGGTCTATGGGTCTGTCCTGTGCAGTTCTGGGAGGTCCACCCTCCCAGGCTTTGCCTCCCCTCTTATGGGAGGAGTAAGTTTATTGCTTACTGTCTGAGGCGCCTCTACCAGGGAATGCCGACGGGGCTGCCCAGGCAATTTTTAAACCCCACTTTCCCGACCCGACCTTGGGTCACATCTTACTTGTGGGAGTAAGATAAACACTGGCCTTGTGCCTAACTCCTGGAGAGGAGTAAATCAATACTCGTTGTTACCCGGGGCAGGGGGTGGGTGGGTGGAGGTATGGCCGACAAAATAGAAGAATTAAACACTGTGTGCGACATTGTTTGTTTCTCTCTCTCTCGCTCTCTCTCTATCCCCCTCTCTATATATATCTCTTAATCTCCTCCCTCTATCTCCTCCTTTTCCTCTATCTCCCGCTCTCTACCCTATTTTCCTCTCAATCCACCTCCACTACCTTTCATCGCTCTTTTTTCTGATGATTATTAGGAACTTGTAGAGTATATATCTTTAATTTCGTTTCATTATTTCAATATTTCCTGTAACAATGTTCTATTCACAATATTGAGCATATTAGTCCAGGCAATATAGCACATTTTAGGGCCCAACTTGGAACAAATTGCAACAGAATTTTTTTCACCACCAGGCATTCCCATGAGGTGTCTAGAACATCATACTAAAAGTCCTAAGAAATCAACGTTGAGGAAATATGTCTAATTTACATAAATCCAAGATGGCCGCCAATTTTCGATAATTTGCCATATCTCCGCATTTAGATGTCATAATTGAGTGATTTGAAGTGCTAAAATGGGTTTTTTGAACACAAGGATTTACGTGGAGTAGTTACATTTTTATTGGATAAAGAATTTATAGCCAAAAATCCAATATGCTGGAAAGAATGTCTATTTTTAGAATGTATTTGCTCAACATTTTATTTTTTTCGGTACATTTTTTAACCTAGGGCCTACTGAAATGTAGGAAAACACAATTGTAGCCATAGATAAGTTTGTTATCATACTCATGAACAACAGTAAGCCTGTGTTTCAACAACAGATCATCAATATTAATTTCAAGAGTGTCAATTCCAGTTGTGCCACTTTGTGGTATCCGGCTTAAGCATCGTCGTCTACATCATCTGACAAATCTGGCACCTGTGAGTTAGAGCAACTTGTAACACGACATTCTCTACACACGGCAGTGCAATGGAGACCATATTTTTGGCATGTGCACCTCCTTGTTTTGCAGTTTTTCTTGCAGCTACAACAGATGACATCCAGTATCTCCGGTGGTGCTGTGGGCTGATCTGTCTGTATAGGCATGCACCTCTGTCCACAAGGTGCCATCCCCAATCTTGTGGCTTCATGTTGACACATGTTCCTTTCCACTCCATTACCTGGTAATAGACACGGAGGCTATGGAATCTTGCAGCTGCTGATGTTGGGGGTAGAGCTTGTGGTTCCACGGAAGATGTGTTCTTGGAAATCTTGTCACAGAACCATTTGTATCTTAAGCTGTCCAGTCCTTCCTCTTTGGTACCACCGTACAGTGATACAAGAGCTTTCTCTCCTGCAGCAGTTATGTCCTCCGGTGTTTGCCCTGATTTGTGGAACATCTCTGATTGCTCACGAAACATGGAATCAGTCTTCATCTTCTTCACTGCCAAACCTTTTCACAATCCAAACAGGTGACTAGTGGTATCGCAGCCAAGAATAGCATGGACAAAGAGCAGATGGTCGCAAATCTGAGGACCCAACAACTCTTTCGACTGCTTTATGCACCACACCCTTCTCGATTTGGTGGCTTGCTTTGACTCTGATACCAGAAACAGTTCGTTTTCGGTCATATCAACAAGAGGACCAACAAATCTGTGTCGTCACCAATGAGAACCGTATCTCTTGTTCTGGCAGAAGCAAGGGCTGTTTGAACAATGAGGACATCAGCATCATGCTTTGCGTGTTCTGTGCTGCATCCAGCCCTTTCTAGTTTGTCGCTGAGAAAATGTATGAAGCGCTGTTTGTTTGCCTTGTTGTTCAGGAAGTCCTCCTTCTTGGATTGGATGATCATATCACCAGCAAAGCTTACGGTCAAACTAGAGCAGGTTCCTGTTCTTCTTTGTTGTGTGGCATCTTTAGTTGTGGGTTCATCTTTGTAGCCATCGAAAACAATGACAGCAGCTCCATATTTCTGTGTCACATATCTGACATAAATCTGACACACACTATTATATGTGGAACCTCTTGGCCAGGGAATCCGATGGAGTAGCGCGCCGCCATCAAGGACATATTGGACTTGGTCTACACTCGGCTCACGTTGTTCTTCATCTATAGACTTCCACAGAACATCAGCAAGGACTGCCTTATTGGCCTGCAAGGGAAGGGATGACGAGTCAAATAAGGCAGGAGGGTGGCTACAAAGTTCGAACTTGAATAACGTTGACAAGTCTTTGCACCGTTCACCTACAATTACCAGTCGCTGGAACACCAATTGTGGATCCACTACTACAGATTCCCCTCTGACTTTGACAGTTGATCTGGATGCAAGTGTCATTGCTTCATCGGCTTTTCGGAAGGTGAACTCTTCCACAGATTTCCCTGCCATGCTCACAAGAATCTTTTCTCCAATTTCTTTTGTTTGGTCAACATTGACTCCGTCCTGAGCGGCCATGCCATTAGCAATGTTGTGAAGTGAGGTATTCTCCTTGAATGGATCTCTTTCCTTCAGATAGCTGATAAGATCGAGGGTGTCCTTGACATCTCTGGCCTGTCTAGCCTTCGAAATATCTTTGTGTTGGTCGCTGGTTTCGTAGGAGACCTCGCTGAACTTCTGCATTGCATCGTTGATGTTTGCGCATGCTGGCATGGATAGGACCCACAGTAAGCGCTGAGTCTCTGTCATCCCTTTTCCTCGAGTTAGGCCCCCATGCGTCTTTATACTTCTCATCAAAACTTGTTCGATGATCAGATCTGTGGAGAGCCCTGCCCAGTATCTATCACTGCGCCGCACAACGTGGTATCCCTCTTGGAACTTCTTATACACATCCGGATGTGTATTTGGTAGTTCGGTCATCATTTGCAGGTAAACATATGCAGACTTTGTATACAGTCGGTGTCCAGAAGCGGCAAGGTAGGGAAGCATATCGTGCACACATTGGAGGTGTAAGCTCCAGTTCCCTGTTCTTTCAGCTTATGAATATGTTTCAATATTTTTTGGCCATATTGGATTTTTGGCTATAAATTCTTTATCCAATAAAAATGTAACCTATTCCACGTAAATCCTTGTGTTCAAAAACATCATTTTAGCACTTCAAATCACTCAATTATGACATCTAAATGCGGAGATGTGGCAAATTATCGAAAATTGGCGGCCATCTTGGATTTATGCAAATTAGACATATTTCCTCAACGTTGATTTCTTAGGACTTTTAGTATGATGTTCTAGACACCTCATGGGAATGCCTGGTGGTGAAAAAAATTCTGTTGCAATTTGTTCCAAGTCGAACCTTATTTTGCCTGGACTATATCCCTATCACGATTTGATCTAGTATAAGATAATTATCTTTATATTGTTTAAATATATATATATATATATATATATATATATATATATATATATATATATATGTGTGTGTGTGTGGGTGTGTGTATATATGTTCTCTAAATCTCTCTCTCTATATATATAATATTAATGAATGTAGTATTAATATTGTATTAATAAATGTTGTATATGTTGATATATATATATATATATATATATACAGGCTGATTCATAAGTCACTTAGCTATTTATTTTTGAAATTCTAAAGTTAAAAAATACGGTAATACAAAACAGTAAGTTTATTCAACAAATTAATTTATGGGAGTTTAAAATTACAGCAAATTTTCAAAATTTCCACCTTCGTTCTGCATGTATAGCTCCATTCTTTTTTTGCAAGGAATTTATGACTCTTTGTAGCATATTTGATTGATTATGGTGTTGTGCGAAGGAGGCTTTCTGTTCACATCACGTTTCCATTACCTTTCAACAAGTGTGGGAGATTCATCAAATTTGGCCATATTAATAAACAATAAAAATTCGCTCTTCAATTGTAAATGACATTTTAAATAGCTAAGTGAAGTGACTTATTAATCACCCTATATATATATATATATATATATATATATATATATATATATATATATATATATATGTATATATATATATATATATATATATTAATACAAACTTTATTGATAAAAATAGTACATATTAAAGGCTATTATTGACCCAAATACAAACTGTTTAAACATTAGAGACGAAATGTTTAAAGGATGCGTCCATAGGAGACAAGCACATCTTATAAACTGGACTGACCGATACATATAAAGATCTTCGACAAAGCCCCCAGGCCAAAAAACATCAGCTCAAAATAGCCGTATTCAATACCAGATTTGCTCTTATATTCGCGCCTAAAATTTCCCCACTCGCTATTCTCCCCCGGAAATGTCTTTTCCTAAATATTATCACCCCATCTTATAGTCAACTTAATATATCCCATCTGAAGATCAAAACTTAAAACCAGTAAATTATATCACGAAGATATATAAAAATTCTTTGGGGTCGTTAAGAGAAAAGACCCCCTTTTACATGTTACTAAAACAGTAGGCTTAAAAACTGTTTATTTCCTAAACAGACTCATTTACTTCCAAATTCTTATTCTTAACTCAAAACAAGCTTAATCACCCACATCATTAAATATTAATTTCATAATAAATTGATATTCCATTATAAGTTTATGATTTAAATTTTCATATTATACCACTCAAACTTAAATTTAATAAAGGATTTGTAGAGTTGTCTCCCTTAGACCGTTTTATTTACTGTTAGCGATCACCGACTTACCATTTTAAAATTATTTTTTTGAATAATAAAAACTTTTAAAAATTTTAAAAATTTTTGTATTTAAAATTTAAAATTTAAATTTTTTAATTTTCAATTCTTTAATAATATAACATTTGGATATTTTCAATTAATTCTTTTAATTTTTAATTTCTTTATTTTCAACTTTATTTTATGAATAAAATTTTAACCTCGCATACTGTTCTTTAACAGACGAAACTAATTTAACCCTTCAAATACAAATAACGCCCCAGATAAAAATTGCAGTTAGCAAAACTGACTCACGGGTATTTAAAAAAATATATTTAAAAATCTTAAACCTTAATTTTTTAAATTTTATCTCCCTTTTGGGGGACTTTATAAAGCTTTATAATCTCACACAAAAAAAGACAAAACAAATTAAACACACGAATAAATCACCCAAAACGAGAACTTTACCGGTTTCGTTCGGATCAAAGAACATCTTCATGAAAAATGTAGATTTTAAATGTATTGAAAAAATGGAAAAAACATAAGAAAAAATAAAGGATGTTTTGGGCACGTGCGTAACTATTAAAAAATGAAAAGAATTATGCAGCGTGTGTAACAAAGACGTTAAAATCGAAAAAGGGGGTAGAGACAAAAAAATGAAACAAGAATGAAAGAAAGAATGGAACATTGGTCAAATCCAGTGCAACAGGAGAGTACGTTAACTGGGATCAGAGTTTTTTATGCAGTGGCGAGGTATATTGCATTGTTTTAATGTGGTTTTAGATAGATGTTTGGTTAAGGAATATAACGCGTCACTGATCCTGGTTAGAGTACACAACTTTTTTACAGCATTTCACACATGATGCATTTTTCTTTTATTCTTTTTCATTTCCTTTCCCTCTCCTTTTCCCATCTTAACGTCTTTGTTGCACGCGCTGCTTGATTCTTGTTATTTTTCAAATAGGTGTGCACGTGCACCAAACATTGCGTTGTGCGTCTTTTTCTTTTTTTCCTATGCTTTTGCCTTTATTTAAATTTTTAAACAAATTTTCACTTTTTCTGAAGACGTTCGTTGATCCGAACGAAACCGGTGAAAACCATCGTTTTTGCTGATTACTTTTTGTCTTTAATTTGCTTTTCCTTTTGTCTTTTTTAAAACGCCCTGTCTCCACGGCATTCATTCTATCATATATCGTGTGTTTTATCATCATGTGTGTGTATGTGTGTGTGTTTATAAATACATATATATATATATATATATATATATATATATATATATATATGTATATTAAAAATTGGTTAGTTCATATTCTTTAAAATTTTTAATTTTATGCTATATATACGTATTTATATATATGTATTTATGTATTTAAATATATTTATGTATTTAAATATATATATATATACATATACATATGTATATATATGTATTTATATATATATATGTATTTATATCTATATATATATACATATGTATATATATGTATTTATATATATATGTATTTATATCTATATATATATATACATATGTATATATATGTATTTATATATATATGTATTTATATCTATATGTATATATATATGTATTTATATATATATATATATATATATGTATTTATATATATATATATATATATGTATTTATATATATATATATATGTAGTTATATATATGTATATATATCTATGTATTAATATATACGTATATATATGTATATATATATGTATTAATATAGATGTATATATATATATGTATATATATTGTGGGGGTCGTCATACCCTTTTGGTCGGGGTTACCAACTTCCTCCACAGATAAAAATAATAAGAAGAATATTTACATGCACAATTAACGGAAGTTTATTTACTGAAATAAACATATTAACAAGTAGAATATATTACTTTGTGTAATGAGTTCATGAGTCCTTTCTTTAGTTTCATGTAAGTAAAAAGAAGAATGTCTTTTCTTTGTTGAAGTGTTCATTTGTTATAAAATATTAAAAGAGGCAATAGTGAATGTTCGCCTGTGAAATTGTATGAAACGCGCGAAATGGTGAACTGGAAGAGTGATAGTGAGATGCGTGTAAGCTCCTGATGAAAGTCAGTTGAAAAAAGAGAAAGTTTTATGTTTGTGTGTGCTTATATACTATTGGGTCGGCTCCAGCGAGCTTATTGAGAAAAGTTTAGAAAAATATGTTTTTGGAGAAATCTCATTGGACAAAAATATCACGTGGTGTGCTTGCAAATACGTCCGCTCGTTTTGAGTTGATTTGGTATAAAAAGGCACATCGGAATGTGCGTGGGCGTTATTTTATATTTGTCACGCGCCAATACAACAATTTTCACTCTGCGCGCCTAAATTGTATTTATTTCAAACAACATTTTTTTATTCGAATCTTAACCGTGTCAACTGGCACAATACTCCCCCCAGATTGAAAAAAAGGAAAAAAAAAATTTTTTTTTTTTTTTTTTTAATATGTAATGTATTCCTTGAAATGTTTCGGCCAGTGGACTTTTCTACCGGTTTTTGTCGTAGGTTTGACGTTTCGGTCACTTTCTGCTGGACTCCCCTGTTCTAAGGGAATTTGTTCTGGTGGGGAAATTGGCTGAGGGTGTTCCTCAATGTATGCTGGTTTAATTCGGTCGATCGCGATGTTGTCTTTCTTGTTTTTCCTTTGGACAGTGAGTGTCTCGTCCGTTTTTTGTTCTTGTGCAATCAATTCCATACTCAGCGAACTGGAATTTATCGAAGTTATTGCAGCTCGTGATAATGTGTCAGCCACAATGTTTTCTTGTCCTTTGACGTATCTGATGTCTGTAGAATATTGAGCAATATAATCAAGATGTCTGATTTCTCTTGGGCCATACTTATCTATGTGTGTATGCAGTACATACGTTAACGGTTTATGGTCAGTGTAAATACAAAAGTCTCTTCCTTCCAACAGATGTCTAAAATGTTTAATTGCCAAATAAATTGCTAATAATTCCCTTGAAAAGGTACTGTACTTTGTCTGTGTCTTGCTCAGTTTGGCTGAAAAAAACGAAATAGGGGTCATTGTACTCCCTGTCAGTTGGTGTATAACTGCTCCTACAGCTATGTCTGATGCATCTGTTGTAAGTGTAAGTTTCGATTCCTCACTGTCCTTAATATTATTCAATTTTGTGAAATTGACTAAGGCAGTTTTAGCTTGATGGAAAGCTTTCAAAGCTGATCCTTCCAGTTTTAATTGTTGGTTTTTTGTTTTGTTCTTCAATAATGACGTTAACGGTGCAAGGATTGTGGAACAGTTGGGTAAAAATCGTCTGTAATAATTAATTACACCTATGAAGCGACGAATTTGTCTAACAGACGTAGGTTGTGGAAAATTCGTAATAGCACTTACTTTTTCGGGTAATGGTGATATTCCATCCTTATCAATTGAATGTCCGAGGAAATTTACTTCTTGCTGACCGAAAATACATTTGTCCAAGTTTATTTTTAAACCGTAATGGGACAGTCTTTGGAAAACTTGTTCCAAGTGTTGTTTATGTTCGTCGAGGTTTCTACTAGAAATTAGGACATCGTCCACGTATGCGAATACGAATGGAAGGTCCCTAAAAACCTCGTCTATCAACCTTTGGAAGGTTTGACAGGCGTTCCTAAGTCCGAATGGCATTCTGACAAATTCGTAAAGTCCAAATGGTGTGGTCAGTGCTGTTTTATGGATATCTTCTTCCGCCACCGGTATTTGGTGATATGCTTTCACTAAATCCAGTTTAGAAAATATCGTGGCGTTTTGCAGTCCGATTGCGAAATCGTGAATGTGTGGGATAGGGTATCTATCCGGTACAGTTTGTGCATTTAATCTCCTGAAATCGCCGCAAGGACGCCATGTTGTCGCGTCTGATTTCTGTACCATATGTAGAGGAGATGACCAGGCACTTTTGGAAGGTCGAATAATTCCTTGTTGTAACATGCGTTGGAATTCGTCCTTTGCGATCCTGTACTTATCCGGCTTCAAACGTCTGGGGGTAGCGTAGACGGGTTGTCCACTCGTTTTAATATAATGCCTTGCATTATGTTTTATTTTATCCGCGACTGTGAATGGCTGAGTAAGTTGTGGGTATTTTTGAAACAGCCGACGAATGTACGTCTCTTCAGGAAAGGCAGAACTAATCCCAGTAGACTGGTATCTTGTGGTGATACCTTTTATTACGATTTTTGTTTGGTTATCAGTCAGTGTGCGATTAGTCATGTCTACCGATAGATTATATCGTGCTAGGAAATCTGCTCCTAATATTGGTGTCGTCACGTTGGCTATGGTAAATATCCATGAAAATGTGCGACGCAAGCCGAGATTGATGCTTAAGTACTTCTCACCGTATGTCGATATTTGTGTGCCATTCGCTGCCTGGAGGTGGTAAGGCTGTGGAGTAGCTTTCTGTTTACTTAGCGCTGGTATCACGCTTATTTCGGCTCCGGTATCTATTAAAAAGTTATATCCGTGATTACTGTCACGAATAAAAAATAGACGACCTTTAGTGGAGAATCCAGCAACAGTTGTCGTCTCTACTGGCTGGAATAATCGTTTCCCTCATTCTTGTTAAAAGTGCAAGGATACGTGCATCGCCTTGCTTGTGTGCCGAATTTTTTGTGGTAAAAACAGATTTCGTTCGCTCGTTCTCGTGTGTTGCTTCGACCTCTGCTAAAACTTCGTTTTCGGTAGTTAGGTCGATTATTAAATGAATAACGACGGTCTATTTGCATTAATTCCTGCAATTTACGAGTGAGATTTTCGACCGTGGTTTTTAGTTCGGCCACTTCGACGTCTCTCGTCTGTTTTGGCTGTGCTTGTGTTGAGTTTAATCTGCGGCCCCTCAGATTTTCATG
>OY744552.1:19393396-19398396 GCA_963556195.1 Sepiola atlantica | reverse complement strand
AAAAGCAAATGGAAAGAAAGGGAAAGGAAAGGAAATAGAAAGAAAAGAAAGGGAAGAAATGAAAGAAAAGAAAGGGAAATACATGGAAACATAACAAATGGAAGGGAAAATAAACGAAAAGAGAAAGCAAGGAAAATGTAAGAAATGGAAAGGAAAGAAATGAAAGAAAAGAAAGGGAAACAAATGGAAGGGAAAATAAAAGAAAAAAAAAGAGAAAGAAATGGAAACGTAACAAATGGAAGGGAAAAAAGAGAAAGAAATGGAAAGGAAAGAAAAGGTAAGAAATGGAAAGGAAAGAAAAGGTAAGAAATGGAAAGGAAAGAAAAGGTAAGAAATGGAAAGGAAAGAAATGAAAGAAAAGAAAGGGAAACAAATGGAAGGGAAAATAAAAGAAAAGAAAAGAGAAAGAAATGGAAACGTAACAAATGGAAGGGATAAAAGAGAAAGAAATGGAAAGGAAAGAAAAGGTAAGAAATGGAAAGGAAAGAAATGAAAGAAAAGAAAGGGAAACAAATGGAAGGGAAAAAAGAGAAAGAAATGGAAAGGAAATAAATGAAAGAAAAGAAAGGGAAATAAATGAAAAAATTACAAATGGAAGGGAAAAGAAAAGAACAGGGAAATAAATGAAAAAGTAAGAAATGGAAAGAAAAGGAAAGAAATGGAAAAGAAAAAAAGGATGAAAGAGAAACAAAAAAGGGAAAGAATGAAACGAAAAGTAAAAAAAATGAAAAAGCGAAATAACAAAAAGAGAAAAAAAAGCGAATTAAAGACAAAAAGATATCAGATGGGAAATTAAAGAATATGAAAATCGAACAGAAAAAATGAAAAACGAAAACAATAAACAGTAAAACAAAATTGTGAAAAAGTTTATGAAAACCAAAAGAAGCAAAAAAATTCTGTATTTGAAAGAACAAAAGTTTATGAAAACCAAAGAAGCAAAAAAATTCTGTATTTGAAAATTCAAAGAACAAAGAAAGAACAAAAGTAAATGGACAAATAAAATTCGAATCGTTTAGTTTCTGCTCAACGGCCCACAATTCGGGCATTCCTCAATTCGTCTCGCAGAAGACGGCCTTTACCAGTTTTTGTCTCATTCGTTTTTCGCCCCTCTTTTCACCAACCCATGCATCCGTACTTTCTATCGGAACCGACTGAACATTCAACGAAACAACACAAAGAAGGAAATTAAAAAAGATTTTGTCTTTTCGAAAAAGAATACCAGTTCTACGCCGGACGGAGCCATTTTTGTACAACCGTGCGCACGATTTGTTGCAACGACATTAATCATCATAGCTTCTTCTCGAACGCATGCGCAGTCAGCAGTTTCTGTCTGAGCTAACGACCTTGCCTCTTCCCCCGTCCGCCATCTTGAATTCTTTGGGTCTCTTACCTTTTCTCGTACAACGACTGTCTGACTATATTGAAAATATTACTAAACTATTTCCACGAAAAGGGAGAATATTTTCGTGCTTGTATAGATCGGGTCCCATGGCTGTCAATATTTGCTCGGTAAAAACCGGTTACGACGTACAATAATAACAACAACAAAAACAACACTGAATTATCTATTGCGTTGGTATCTAAGTTCTCGCCGTTTTTTTGTATGTTTTTTTTGAAATTTTTAAATCTATTGTGTTTTAAAATTTAAAAATCTTTTTTCTTCAAGACTTCTATTTTGGAAACTTTTTATAATCGAATTATTTCTAGTTGATTTAAGTTAATTTTTGTTTATTTTCAGATCATTAAAATCGAAAGTCAAGTTAAGAAAATCAACATCCTTGTCTTGGCGATAATCAATTTTCGTTTTTTTTTCATTTCCTTAAATTAACTGGCTTCATGCCTTGTCTGGAGCAATTTCCATTAAAAAGTCGTTAAACGTTGGTCTGTCACGCTTTAATTTAATAAATACTAGACGTACCTACCTTGATCGAAAGGATACATCCGATTTTAGATGTGTACAAATACCTTAATATGAAACTGTCCGTAAGAATAAAAGTCTTAGGGAAACAAACGTTGATTAAATAGATCTTTATTAAGTTAGATATATGTATATGTTTTTATATTTCTATGTACAGGATTCACTCCGAAACTAATTAACCGATTGTTATGAATTTTGTGAACACACCTCATGAACATAAGGGTACGTAATGTGGACTATATTTAGTTTTGTTTAGTTTAATGTAAAGGGGGTGGAATCCCTTCGTTAAAATTCAGATAACTCCGATTTTTGTAAATTTTTAATAGACATCACAAATAAATTTTCCTCAAACTTCAGTTTCTTTCGAGTATTTTAAAAGTGTTTGTGCGCGCGCATGGTGTTGGGGGTAATATAGACATAACCTCCAATTTTAGAATGTAAAAATATCAGATTTTACCCCGCCTAATAAACCGGTATTGTCCGGCCCTTCGGATTTTGATTTACGCCGGTCTATCGGTTGTCCGTCCTGTGCAGTTCTAGGAGGTGAACCCTCCCAGGCTTTGCCTTCTCACCCTTTGAGAGGGGGTTAGTTTATTGCTAATCGCCTGAGGCGCCCCTACCGGGGAATGCCGACGGGGCTGCCCAGGCAATGTTTAAACAGACAGAGTGCTCAAATTCTCGAGCGCTGGTTCTTTCCCACTTTCCCGACCTTGTGTCACATCTTACCTTGTGGGAGGAAGATAAATAGAATCAGATTTGAATTGAATTTGATTCAGTCATTAGCCAAGATCAAAGTGTAGTATCTGTTCCGATGGATACTACCCCCCCCCCCATAGACTGGTATTGTCTTGTCCTTCGGGGCTTGATTTCCGCCGGACTGTGGGTTTGTCATGTGCAGTTCTAGGAGGTCTACCCTCCCAGGCTTTGCCTCCCCTCTTTGGGGAGGAGTAAGTTTATTGCTTACTGCGTGAGGCGCTCTTACCGGGGAATGCCGACGGGGCTGCCCAGGCATTTTTTGTAGGCCAGAGTGCTCACCTTCTCGGGTGCTGGCTTTTCAAATCCCACTTTCCCGACCTTGTGTCACATCTTACCTTGTGGATAAATAACTTGGTTCAGGCATTAGACACCAATTAAGCAAAATTCAGGAATTTTAATCTTTCTTGATACCCCTTAAGCTTAAACGTTAAATATTAGATATTTTCTAGGAGTCAAAATCATGTCACGGAGTTTGATCAAAATTATAATAAGTATTTTTACACATAAGGTTTAATGGCATTATTTCTTTATTTTACCCCTCGTAAAGGGGACATAAAAGTGGTGCAAAACTGTTTTGTTCGAGGAATCGATTTAACTCGTCCCAGAACGGGTATTCATCTAGTTTAATATAGTAATAGAAAATGACATTTTCCGTGGTCTGTCGAACTTTATTTTGAAATACTAGTTTTCAGTCTGTCACGATTATGTTTGAACTAGCATTTTCGTTGGTCTATCAGGTTGATCTCTGGTCTCCACCCTGTAAAGCATTCACAGCAAAAACTCGTCTAGCTACAACCATTGTAAATAATTTTTACTTTATTCCTATGTGTACCTGGAGCTAAACGGGACTTCCATGAGCAGAGTTTCTTTCCAAAACCTACCCGTCCGTGGAACACAATAACCCGGTACTTCTTCCCAGTAGACTACAACATGGTCGTTTTCAAGTCCAATGTTAACAAATTCCTATTGAGCCGTTCGGTGAAATATCCAAATTCTGGCCAGTTTCAACCATCATCTCTAATTCTCAAGATATTTGTCTCACCGCCCACCTGACACAGTTATTAACCCTTATTAACCTCGAGTGGCTTGTGGGTCTAGGTAAGCGGTGATTCAAAAGTAAAAGAAAGCATTGTCAGCGCTAACCTGGTAGATTGAATCGCTGCATCTTACCAATGTCCGTTTATGTTTTGCCCCTTTCAAATATTGAGTCAATAAATTCAGGTCAAGTTTTCCCTCGAAACGAAGTAGAAGATTTAACGAAACAATAAAACGGCCAATCCATAATGGCCGCCGGTTTCGACATCCTAACTTCACGGTAAACGCTATTTTTTCTTTCTCTTTTTTTTTTGTTCTTTCTTCTTTTAATAATTCTCCCATTCGTGTATTTTGTGTACGCATGCGTCCGTCTGGGTTCAGATGGGCTAATGTAATGTTAACGCGTGCAAACAGACAAATAAACAAATATTTGAACAACGCGCTGATTGGTTTGTTTACCGTGCTCGATATTAGCCAAACTTGGCCAAAGCTGAAAATGAAGTCTTGGCGCAGAAAACAGATTTGCGCTTCTTTTGCCTCTGCGCGTTTTACTGCAAATCACCATTATTTTGGGGTTATTTAATGCTAAAACACCATACCCTTTGTAATATATTCGTTGATTGTGAGTTTTACGTCAAATCAACCCTATTTAGGTAATATATATAATTGTTTATTATCTATGTACGTATACGTTTCGTCCTTAAACCGGGACTCACCAGCATAGGGATATGACTATTCACTACCGGTCATGCGATTCGAAACCCCGACGCCTTAACCACACGGCCAATTTTAAATGTGTTAATTTTAACACATTATCGGCGGCTATAACGTCCAGAGCGTTCTACTTTTTTTGAGGAAGGAACGATGCATTTAAAGCTAGTGACGTCATGCTGTGTTAATACTACACATACAGTGCTCTACTTTTTCGGGGAGCGACAAATAATAATAAATATTTGTTATTGTTTATTATCTATGTACGTATACGTTTCGTACTTAAACCGGGACTCATCAGCATAGAGATATGACTATTCACTATCGGTCACGCGATTCGAAACCCCGGATTACGAGTATTTTGCAACTCAAATCCGACGCCTTAGGAGGTCCACCCTCCCAAGCTTTGCCTCCCCTCTTTGGGGAGGAGTAAGTTTATAGCTTACTGCCTGAGGCGCCCCTACCGGGGAATGCCGACGGGGCTGCCCAGGCATTTTTTAATGGCTAGAGTGTTCAACTTTTTCAGTCGCTGGCTTTTCAAATCCCACTTTCCCGACCTTGTGTCACATCTTACCCTGTA
>OY744552.1:19355896-19388396 GCA_963556195.1 Sepiola atlantica | reverse complement strand
CTTTATTGAAAAATATTCTATCAAATTCTAAACATAACCTAATTTGATAAGTAATCGGAACCCGGATGACAAATAGCTAGAGTAAATTGGTCTAGTTTTAAACATCATTAATACATTAATAAATATAGTGGACTCTAGCAACTTTAGAAACATGACACCATCATAATGCCTTATTTAAAATGTCAAACTTTGTGGAATCTTATTTAGCTTAAATATTAATAATAAGAAAATAAATCCTCTAGCTAAAAGGGAAAGCATAATCGGCCAAACTCTGCACT
This sequence comes from Sepiola atlantica, assembly GCA_963556195.1. Lineage (NCBI taxonomy): Eukaryota > Metazoa > Mollusca > Cephalopoda > Sepiida > Sepiolidae > Sepiola > Sepiola atlantica. The sequence continues at coordinate 19,388,118 of OY744552.1, read as the reverse complement.
TAGTTTCGTATTCAAATAAAGTAATTAAACACTCACAATACAAATGAAGTAAAAAACAAAACAGTTTCACTGGTAGTATAACACGAGTCAAACATTTTAACTAAAGTTATTCAACAGAAATATTTTCAAGATGATACGAATATATCTTTTTTTATTTCCTTTTAAGACCTAGAATAAGCTTATGAAAAGGGAGCATGTCGAAGTCAATTAAATCTTCCTTAAAATGCCTTAATGAGTGTATCGCGCGAGTCACAGTAATAAATTGAAATAGGCCTGGAAAAAAGGTTTGGGGTTAGGGTTAGGGTTAGGATTAGGGTTAGGGTTAGAGAAAAGGTTAGGGTTTAGGGTTAGGATTAGGGAAAAGGGTAAGGGAAAAGAGTTAGGGAAAATGGTTAGGGTTAGGGTTAGGGAAAAGGGTTAGGGTTTAGGGTTAGGATAGGGTTAAGGTTAGTCCAGCGTTTTACCATCAGACCAAGACGCTTTGTCTAGAAGTACATATTTCTATAGACATCAATATCGAAGGTTCGATCTCTGTGTAAGTTAGCCATGCTGATGACGGCTGTGAGCCAGAAACACGTGCCCATGGATTACTTTTATGTACGTATAAAATAAATAAAAATATATATATTAACGAAAAAATGCGTCCTATAAAGTTAAGGGCGACTAATAATGCCATTTTCTGCATCTTAATCAATTAGGAAGTGAGACAATCGAAATAATAGTAAGCAAAAAACAACGAACGCTGCAATCACCAATAAAAATAATTACATAAATATACATTATATATATATATCTTATATATATATTATGTATATATTATATATATATATATATTATGTATATATATATATATATATATATATATATATATATATATATATATATATATATATATATATATATATCTTATATTGGCATTCGCTATACCATGGTGAATTAATCCAACACCATAATTTTCATTGGTTTTAGCAACTTCTTTATTTTTGTACTTCGATGAGTTTGTTTTGCATCTCTCATTTTACACACAAAAGTATATATATATATATGCATATATATATATATATATGTATATATATATATATATATATATATATATATATATATATATGTATATATATATACATATATATGTATATATATATATATATATATATATGTATGTGTGTGTGTCAATTTTCTATATTCCTCTCCATTCAGTTCATTATTATCTCTTTCCCTTCTTTTCTCTCTTCTAACTTTCAATTTTTATATATCAATTGGTTATATGATGATTTTTCTTTGGCGATGCCAAACCTTTTTTCCGCGCGAATTTGTCCTGCAAAGAAGCGGAAAACAAAACATGGCTGACTATTCACGCATGCGGCTAGAATTAACCAGACGTAAATCCCAAAAAGCAACTTTTTTTCATGAATTGCAGATTTCAAAATAAAAATCACCAGACTGGTACGGTCAACTGTTTTCGAGCCGAATGTTGGTTTTATGTATCGACTCTTGATTAGACAGAATATCCAATCGGCAGTTTATTTTAACCAACGACACCCGTAAAAATATCCACCCAGAATTCTAGTGCGTAATATAATAACCTAAACACAGAGACTTCATTCACTATTTTTTGATATTTCCCTTTCAGACCAACGCATGTCATAATCCATCCTAGGCATTTTGGTTTATCTTTTATAATATAACCGTAAAGAAAGGAAAAGAAAGAAGAAATCAACTCTCCTTTCAGTGTGTGTGAGGGGGGGGGGAGGTTAAGTTACAATTTAGAAATAGAACGTAACTTTCTGAAAATTGAGTTAGTCTCCCTAAAGAAAATGTCGGAAAGGAACATTCGAACACACTTGCTAAACATTTGCCCACGAAATAAAACAATATTCTTAAACAGAACTATTTTTATATTAAAATCAAAACAATCATTGAATTAATAAAACAATAGCAAAAATAATTGATTAATAAAACTGTCCTTTTATAAAGCAATATACAAATTAGTTAACCGTACGAGTTAGATCGCGCATATGAAAAAATATAAGCTATGGCTATTGTGTAAAGTTGAAAAAAAATACTAAAACGGGATTGCCTAAATCCATATTGTTGGTCAGAATGTAGTTTAGCATTTTTGATTTGGGAGATTATCGCTAGCTTTACTTATGATTCAAAAGATTGAACAAAGTTGAAATAGAGCGTTTTGACTTCACGGTTAGTACAATAAATGGGCCCAACTTATATTCATTTAAATAGGGGGAAAGGGTGAGTGTGGGGTGGAAAGAAAAAAGAAAGGCTGCTAGCTGGAGGAGAAAGAAATAGGGGAAAAAAGGGTGGTAGTTGGAGGTAAAGAAGATAAGAAGGAAGAAAGGGTGGTAGTTGGAGGAGAAGAAGATAGGAAGGAAGAAAGAGTGGTAGTTGGAGGAGAAGAAGATAGGAAGGAAAAAAAGGGTGGTAGTTGGAGGTAAAGAAGATAAGAAGAAAGAAAGAGTGGTAGTTGGAGGAGAAGAAGATAAGAAGGAAAAAAAGGGTGGTAGTTGGAGGTAAAGAAGATAAGAAGGAAAAAAAAGGTGGCAGTGGAAGGGAAAGAATAAAAGAAAGAAAGGCTGCTAGTGGGAGGAGAAGAAGATAGGAAGGAAAAAAGGGTGGTAGTTGGAGGAAAAGAAGAAAGGAAGTAAGAAAGGGTGGTAGTTGGAGGTAAAGAAGATAGGAAGTAAGAAAGGGTGGCAGTGGAAGGAAAAGAATAAAAGAAAGAAAGGGTGGTAGTGGGAGGGAAAGAAAGGAGGAAGGACAGGGTGTGAGTGGGAGGGAAATAAAAATATAGAGATGTTTAAAGGTTAATCTCATATTGTTCTGCCCAACTCAGCCGTGAGCGCGCTTTTCAGTGCAGTTATTATGTAGCAAAATGACGGGATCCCGCGGAGAATTTCGAAATATTTGTATGCTAGTATATATATATATATATATATATATATATATATATATATATACTAGCATACAAATATTTCAAAATGCATCGTTCCTTTCATTGAAAGTCGAACGCTCTATGACGTCAAGCCGCCGCATAAAGTATTTAAATTATCCCCGTTTATTCGTTGTTCAACATTGGCTCAGTGGTTCAGGCGTCGGGATTTGAGTTGTAATATACTCGGAATCCGGGGTTTCGAATCGCATGACCGGTAGTGAATAGTAATATATCTATGCTGATGAGTCCTGATTATTAAGGACGAAACGTATACGTAGATAATAAACAATAACAAATATATATATATATATATATATATATATATATATATATATATATATATATATATGTATGAGGATCCGTGTGGAGTGCAACGAGAACGATAATTAGATTCCTTTTCACATCGAATCATTGTTATTGTATTGAAAGTTGCATCGCTGAAAACATTGTTTTGGTTAAGGTTGTTAGATTTTCAGCTGCAACGAGGGGAAAGTCAAAGGTCCAACTTGCTAGCTAGCTGTCATGATTTGAACGAACTGCCTTCTTGGCCTTTTGGCTAAGATCAAAGTGTAGTATCTGTTCCGATGGATACTGCACGCCTGTCCTGTGCAGTTCTTGGAGGTCCACCCTTTGGGGAGGAGTAAGTTTATTGCTTACTGTCTGAGGCGCCCCTACCGGGGAATGCCGACGGGGCTGCCCAGGCAATTTTTAAATGGCCAGAGTACTCACCTCTCGAGCGCTGGCTTTTCAAACCCCACTTTCCCGACCCGATCTTGGGTCACATCTTACTTGTGGGAGTAAGATAAAACTGGCCTTGTGCCTAACTCCTGGGGAGGAGTAAATAAAACCTAAGTTACGTCTGTGCAGAACCGATCTAGGTCGAAAGTGCAGTAAGAACGACCACAAAGGAGCACGACCTGAGTTACAGCCGACCCATCGAGAGAAGGAGGTAAATGAGTGACAGACTAAAGTCCAGCCCGGAGCAAGGCTTATGTGAAGATGAAATTGTTTATTGGTTGAGGTAGGTGGAACTTGGTCGGACAACGCCAAGTAATCAATATATATATATATATATATATATATATATATATATATATATATATATATATATTTTTTTTTTAAATTTTATTTTATTCCATTAGTTGCGACAAAACAAGTTTTGTTTCATTGGCGCGAATAGCGACCAACTCATCGGGCTAGCGATGGAATTCAAATGGCGTACGTTTTAACTTCACCTTAACGGGAGATTGAAAATTGAAAATACATTGGAGGGGGAGGGGCTGAAATTGAGATCATCACAGCACAAACACGTGAAAACCTCCTACGCAATAATTTGAAACACGACTTGTTGGGGTCCTCCCCCCTCCCCTCTCATGTCCCATGTCACCGTTATAGACAAAGCCCCAACTCTGTCCCCCTAAGGTGAAGTTAAAACGTACGCCATTTGAATTCCATCGCTAGCCCGATGAGTTGGTCGCTATTCGCGCCAATGAAACAAAACTTGTTTTGTCGCAACTAATGGAATAAAATCAAAAAAATATATATTTTGCTCTGAATTTTCATTGAGCATTCTCATAAACCCGGTTTCAACTTCCTTCGGATTCATACCCCCTGGATATTTGTAACAAGTTAATTATATATATATATATATATATATATATATATATATATATATATATATATATATATATATATATATATATATATATATATATATAAGGTGAGACAATCGCGAATTTCTTCAGAGATTAAAGATGATTAAGTTGAGAAGTTTGTTTTGAAAACTGCCGAGTTGCATTTACCAAGAGAATTGGTCTATTCGCCCGGAGAACAAACGTTTTTCACACTGACTGTCTATCAACTTAGCGAGTCGAAGTTGGAATCTCAAACACCTTCCAGAAACAGAGATATTAACCTCTTAATCGGCGACAGACATTTTGTATTCTAACTGCATGTTTCTCGGAAATATGTATGCTTTTTTTTCTTAAGAATATTTGTATTATTTGGACTGTTCAAACTATTGTTCTCATATTGGTTGTTATACTTACAATGTTTCGGCCGATCTCATCTCCGACCTTCTTTAGGTGTATCTTATTGGTGAGTGTTGGAAATAATGTTTTTGTTCTTTTTTCGCACGCACCATAGTCGTTATAATTCAAAATGTGTGATGTGTTTCTGAAACAGAAAAAGCGTTGAGCGTTTTCCATTTTTTATTAATTCAGGTCCGTACTGATTTGGTATAATGTTTTTGAATTAATAATATGTATTATTTGGATTGTTCGGACTATTATTCTCATCTTAGGTGTTATTCTCAGAACGTTTCGGCCGATATAACCTCCGACCTTCTTCTAAAACTGGAAAAGCCTCAACAACATGGAGTAAGAAATAAAAAAAAAGGACGGTAGTTGGGGGTAAGAAGTAAGGAAGGAAGAACGGGTGGTAGTTGGAGGAAAAGAAGGAATGAAGTAAGAAAGGGTGGTAGTGGAAGGAGAAGACTATGGGAAGGAAGAAAAGGGTGGTAGTGGGAGGAGAAGAAGATAGGAATGAAAGAAAAGGGTGGTTGTTGGAGGAAAAGAAGGAGTGAAGTAAGAAAGGGTGGTAGTGGGAGGAGAAGAAGATGGGAAGGAAGAAAAGGGTGGTAGTGGGAGGAGAAGAAGATAGGAAGGAAGAAAAGGGTGGATGTTGGAGGAAAAGAAGGAATGAAGTAAGAAAGGGTGGTAGTGGAAGGAGAAGACTATGGGAAGGAAGAAAAGGGTGGTAGTGGGAGGAGAAGAAGATAGGAATGAAAGAAAAGGGTGGTTGTTGGAGGAAAAGAAGGAGTGAAGTAAGAAAGGGTGGTAGTGGGAGGAGAAGAAGATGGGAAGGAAGAAAAGGGTGGTAGTGGGAGGAGAAGAAGATAGGAAGGAAGAACGGGTGGTAGTTGGAGGAAAAGAAGGAATGAGTAAGAAAGGGTGGTAGTGGGAGGAGAAGAAGATAGGAAGGAAGAAAAGGGTGGTAATGGGAAGGAAAGAAGAAATGAATGAAGAAAGGGTGGTAGTGGGAGGAGAAGAAGATAGGAAGGAAAAAACGGGTGGTAGTTGGAGGTAAAGAAGATAAGATACGGATACGTTTCGACCCTACTTGTCTTTTTTAGCAGAATGTAACTCTGTTAACGCTGGCGTCCAGATAAGACAGTCAAAAGTAAGTGATGTCACATTAACCACCATTTTTAGGCCGGGACACGGGTGGAAGCAAATGCGTGTGAGGACTGCATTCTTTGGTTACTACGAAGGAGTGAGCACTTACAATTAGATAAGAGTAGAGCGTGGCCATCTTTACTACATGTAAAAGGTATTAGTAGTTTCATAAAGAACGATCTCTCACCTCACGCACAGTTCAGAGATTCTCGCATTAAAATATGATAAAATAAATAATTATTATTTGAACATGATATGACTAATAACAAACACCGTGAACAGATGAAAAAATATTCTTAAAACACAAAATCGAACAGAGTTCTATCGGAGCAAGCAATACCGAGTTGCGACACTTCCGGGAGAACAGCTCAAACCGGAAGTTTGTTTGATGGAGATCACAAAAAGTGTCATGGCGGATTTTTAGAGCGCAATGTTATTTTCTCTCAATGAATTAATTGACTTTTTAAATCATTAATGAAAAACCAATGCCTTGGGGTGTTTTGTTTATTGGGATGATTAAGGTTGTGTACGTTTATTGGCTTGAAATTAGAAGGAATCTTAGCTTAAAGCTATATGAAGAATGAATACACCACTAGACATTGTGGGAAAGAGGGTGTAGCATGACATATACATATTAAAAAAACCCAGCAGGCACACCCGACGTTGTACAGGATTAATCAGCACCACGGTGTACTCCTGTTCCTCTTTGTAAGACTTTCACAGCAAGAACTCGTTTTACTACCACAGCTAAAACAAGACTTTTCTTTTCTGTCTCCAGGTGTCTAGCGTCACGCAAAATTTCCACGGACAAATCTTTATGGAACACATTACGCCGAGTGTGCCTTAAGGGGGTTGGAACTATAGATTTACTGTAGTTTATTAACATTACTGTTATTTTACACCACCTCTCACCAAATCAAAGCTAAGAAAATAAAGATTACAAAACGTGGAGAATTAAAAAGGCAAAAATATGCTGTTATGGGCTACGTTTTACTGCTAGGTGGCTGTTGCAATACCGCAAAGTCATTTACGATGGTGATTGAAATGAGGTGGAGAGTACTGCCAATCTGGTGAAGCTTGTTGTCACTCAGACTCCAGGGAACACCACCGGATTTTGTCGATGAGCAATCACTAACTTGCGTGATAACTCCTTGTGAGTAATAATAATAATAATAATAATAATAATAATAATAATAATAATAATAATAATAATAATAATAATAATAATAATAATAATACTTATAATTATAATTATAATACACTGAACTCGTCAGAGAATTGAAAAGAGTTATGGAGTATGAAGAAAGTAAATATAATACCAATAATCGTAGGAGCACTAGGAACAGTTCCGAAGAACATGGAAAAAAGACTGGGAGAAATTGAAATCAAAGGGAAAACTGAGACCATACAACGGACGGCAATTATAAAAATCTTAAGGAAAATCCTTGAATGCGGAAACTTTTCCGCATAAGCTACGAAGACTAACCAATCACATACAAGGGTTAATAATAATAACACAAAATCACATAAAGAGCACCACAAGAACCCAAGGTACAGAAACTGCAAGACATTTCATAAACTACCCCTTTTTCCCCAAAAAATGATAGCTTAAGCCCCGGCTGATACCACACAAAACAGTTGTGAAAGGTCAAGGAGAATGGTAAGACCCAGGAGGGATAGCACTAACCAGACCTCCGCTGGAAGAGTACGGAGAGCACCAATGGTCGTTGCCAACGAGAAATCGATGGTAAGCGTCTGTTGTGATGATGCACATTCATTTGCAGTAGTTATCGAAATAGTTGGAGAGCACTAGAAAATCTCGGGAGACTTGTTGTCACTCAGACTCCAGGGAACACCACTGGTGATTATCAGTTAGAATCATTGATGACGGCCTACGTGATGTCTCCTAGTGAGTAAACATAATAATAATAAACATAATAATAATAAACATAATAATAATAAACATAATAATAATAAACATAATAATAATAAACATAATAATAATAATAAACATAATAATAAACATAATAATAATAAACATAATAATAATAATCATAATAATAATTAACATAATAATAATAAACATAATAATAAACATAATAATAATAATAAACATAATAATAATAAACATAATAATAATAAACATAATACTAAAAAACATAATAATAATAAACATAATAATAAACATAATAATAATAAATATAATAATAAACATAATAATAATAAACATAATAATAATAAACATAATAATAATAAACATAATAATAATAAACATAATAATAATAAACATAATAATAATAAACGTAATAATAAACATAATAATAATAAACATAATAATAATAAACATAATACTAATAAACATAATAATAATAAACATAATAATAAACATAATAATAATAAATATAATAATAAACATAATAATAATAAACATAATAATAATAAACATAATAATAATAAACATAATAATAATAAACATAATAATAATAATAAACATAATAATAATAAACGTAATAATAAACATAATAATAAACATAATAATAATAAACATAATAATAATAAACATAATAATAAACATAATAATAATAAACATAATAATAATAACCATAATAATAATAAACATAATAATAAACATAATAATAATAATAAACATAATAATAATAAACATAATAATAATAAACATAATAATAATAAACATAATAATAATAATAAACATAATAATAATAAACGTAATAATAAACATAATAATAAACATAATAATAATAAACATAATAATAATAAACATAATAATAAACATAATAATAATAAACATAATAATAATAAACATAATAATAATAAACATAATAATAATAAACGTAATAATAAACATAATAATAATAAACATAATAATAATAAACATAATACTAATAAACATAATAATAATAAACATAATAATAAACATAATAATAATAAATATAATAATAAACATAATAATAATAAACATAATAATAATAAACATAATAATAATAAACATAATAATAATAAACATAATAATAATAATAAACATAATAATAATAAACGTAATAATAAACATAATAATAAACATAATAATAATAAACATAATAATAATAAACATAATAATAAACATAATAATAATAAACATAATAATAATAACCATAATAATAATAAACATAATAATAAACATAATAATAATAATAAACATAATAATAAACATAACAATAATAAACATAATAATAATAAACATAATAATAATAATACACATAATAATAAACATAATAATAATAATAAACATAATAATAAACATAATAATAAACATAATAATAATAATAAAAAACATAATAATAATAAACATAATAATAAACATAATAATAAACATAATAATAATAAACATAATAATAAACATAATAATAATAAACATAATAATAATAAACATAACAATAATAAACATACTTCGTAGAAATGCAATGTTTTTAATGTTATTTTATAAAGGAACTTTTCTGTCTTCTTCTTCTTCATCGTCTTCTTCATCGTCTTCTTCGTCTTCTTGGTATTATTAATGATGATAACAACGAGTTAACGCAGGAAGCTGCCGGATAATAAAGATGAGATGGGGCTGATATTCCACTAACGACTGTCGGTGGATTATTGATGTTCAACGCCGTACTTTTCATACGACATTAATCGAGCGCAGATTTCCAATATGGCCGACGACCTTCCCTATTCCCCGTGCGTTGACACAAGAAAATGAGTAGTGCAAACGTCCAGGAACCTAATTGCTTTTTCGTCGATGAAGCAGCCTCGGCTGCAAAGCGAAAGACCTGAAAAACTTATCAATCAATCCTTGTAATACTTGAGACAATTTTTTTTTATTATAATAAGAAAACAACAACCAAAAAAAAGTTAGATAAATTGAGAAGCGAACCAAAACGTAAAAGGGAAAGAAAAAGAATTGGCGGGCTTTTGTTAACAGCATCCGCCATTTTGTACTGTGTTGTCGTGGAGAAGAAAAGACTTTGGTACAAAAAAATGATAACATCAGATTCTATTTGCTCGTTCGTCTGCCGACTCTCAATAATGTGGATGCCTCTTTCTATCTCACCCCCTCCCTCACATATACACATATACGAGCTGCCCCTATCCGGCAGTGCCCGGGATTCAGTGAAGTTATTGTACTTTTTAAATTGTATTTGTTTGTACATCTTAAAGAACTTATACAGAAAAGAAAAGATAATAATTGTGAAGAAGACAACTCTGAATATATTCTTCAATTAAAATATGAGTTGTTCCCCTTTCTAATTTTGAAATTTAGTGTGAAATGCTTAGTCTGTACAGGTCATGGGGAATATAATTACATCGATTTAGATGCTTATGCCGTGTCTGTGCTATACTATTCTATTGATTGTTAAGAGAATATTTGATGTTAATAGTTAGACTGTATAGGTTATAATTATATAGATTTAATTTTAGTAATATGTGGAGGTATTTTATAGTTCCTATTTATTTGTCTCCCCACAAAGGCAGAGTTTGACACAGCATCAGTTTTTAATACGAGGAAATCCAGCTCCCCAAGTAGAGCATTCTGTATTGGAACAAAAATAAAAATTGCCTCACTCTAGAAGATTAAGTGTAGTATCAGAACATATACTACACTTTGCTCATAGTCGAAAGAAGTTATGGAATAGTTTATATTATTTAATGTATGTTGTATTATTGTCGATTGTGGAGGTATTTATATACTTCCCACAAAGTATAATGTAACACAAGACCAGAAAGCGGAAAGGAGAAAAAGTCAGTGCCCCAATAGAAGAGCCAGGCTGGCCTCTGAGAAATAGGAGACTTAGATCTGTATTAAGTCCTGTGATCTGCGAGTCGAACCGAATGATCCATTGTATCTCTTTCTCTTGGCGTATTTTGATTGAGGTGAAATTAGAGTCTATTAAGAGGCACTTAATGTTGTCTTGTGTATTTCCAGGTATGTTGCAGTGTCCTGCTAGTGGTGCGAAAGACGAATTTTGTCGAATAGATGTTTTGTGATTATTGAAACGTGATCTGAAGGAAGTTGAGGTCTCGTCGATGTATTCTCTGTGGTTACAAATCGAACAATAAATGTAGTATATGATGTTGGAGCTGTCGCATATCAGATGTGCGGTTTGCAGTTGGATGTTAGTGTTATGTATGTTAAAGAGGGGTGTGATGTATATAACGATGTATATAAGGCATCTGCGTTTATTATATGTGTAAGTTCTGTGTGATGGTATGTTCTGTGTGTGTTTGTGTGAGAAGGTGAGCATGGCTACCAAATTAGATGGTTGTCTAATTGCATTAATAAGAGGGAGATTAAAGATGGATTTTATGGTGGGATTAGTTTTTACGTTATACACATTTTTGCTGAGATTAGTTGTGAGTTGTGTATGTGTTGGCCATGGCTGAAAATTATGAGAATGTGGTTGTTGTATGTACTTTGTTTCGCTTTTGTTGACTATGAAAAAGCATTTGACTCCATTAAATTCACTCCTATGTTCACAGCTTTGAAAAGTCAAGGAGTTGACAGTTCTTCTTTACGACGGAGCGACAGCAACTTTAAAACTGCAAAAGGATAGGGAAAAGATTAATATAGAAAGAGGTGTAAGACAAGGCGACAATAGTTTACCAAACTTCTTCAGATCCTGGCTGCAAGATTCAGTGATCAATAAAATTAACTGGGAAGGCATAGGTATCAATAGAAACGGAGAATACATTGCTCATCAATAATTTGCCGACGATATCATTGTCAGAAGTCACGCTCCTCAAGAATGAAAAGGGGTTCTAAACAACATTCATAATTTCTTAACAACATTCACAATTTTGTTTTAATGGAAATCGCTACAGACAAGGCACAAAGCCACTTGATGTAAGGAGCTAAAAATACTACATCAGGATAAAAAAAATAGCCAACGATAAGTGTTAGATGGATCGATTAAAACCCAGAAAACAGCAATTCTTCCCCTTTTGTCAGAAACATCGCTTATAATGCTAGACATATAGTTGGCCTTTAAAACAATGTCATGTCCAACAACATGCAACAAAAGCACAGTGAAAGGTGAAAAATGTCGAGATAGTTGACCTAGGGAAGATGGTGAGAAGTGGTGCTGATATCATGCCTGAAATTGAATGACAGAATTTCGCTTGGATAGACAGCCTTTTCCAAAGTAGACAACATCATAGAGAGTAGAAAGTCTACTATGAACATTAAACAGAATGTGTTCCATGAATACATCATGTCCGTTATGACATATGGTAGTGAAACATGGACACTTAATAATAAGCGATACACAAAAAAACAAAGAGTGGCATAATACAATATGGAACGCATTATGCTCGGCATCAGTCTACGTGAAATAAAATGAAACACCTAGACCAGACAGCAAACTGTAAATCATCACGACTATACGAACGGAATAAAATAAAGATGGACAGGTCACCTTTCAGGATATACGGACAACAAGTAGACATGTAGAGCGACGGAATGGACTTCCAGGGAATTGAAAAGACCTAGACGAAGGCAAAAAAAACCGGTGGAGGGACGACCTCGACAGCCAAGTGGGTCCTACATAGCCAGGATAAAACAAGATGGAAACCAGAAGTGATCAAAGACATTAATGATGATGATGATGATGATGATGATGATGATGATGATGATGATGATGATGATGATCTCAGGAGTAATAGTCTGTCAATTTTTATGGTTTTGTTTACAGCTTTTTCGTGTATTTCATAAAGTATTGGCTCGTGCTAAACTGTCGCGTAAAATTGGCGACGTGGAGCATGTTATCTAGGAGTATGCGTATGCAATTAATGTGTATGCACGAACTATAAATAATGAATTTATGCAGGTTGCTGTTGAAATTAAGTAATTTGTGGTTATTTGTGGGTTTAGTGTAGATGGATGTAGATATATTTTGTTGTGCGATTTGACTGTGACGTCTAAAAATAGAATGGAGTTCATATATGTGTACATAGTAAATTAGATAGTGTTTGGAAATTGGTGAAAGACTCTAAGTTGGTAAGGCCGTGTTGCCAAAATGGAGAAAATGTCGTCAATGTAGTGGCAGTAGTTGGAAGGTTTGAGTGGGAAGTTTTGCAGCATTTGGGTTTCTAATATGTGCATGAATATGTTGGCATAACTGAGACCCTTTCGAGTGCCCATAGCGGTGCTATTTGACCTGAAAATAGTTTTGGTTGTTGAATTTGAAATTATTGTGTGTGATGATGAAGTCTATTAAGCTGTGTATGTATTGTATCTGATCGATTTGGAGATTATGGTGAAGGGGGAATGATGTAAAAGCTTGACCACTCTAATCGTGTTTTTTTCGGCCATCCGTAACTACAAAAATAAATAAATAAATACTTGTAGAATAGTCCATATTTAATTTTCTCCCACAAGGGCAGATTTAGATTTAGACACAGTTTTTAATGTGGGGAAAATTCAGCTCCCCAAAATGAGACACTCTAGATTGAGACAAAAAAATGCTCAATTTAGAAGGATTTTTCCTTACTGACTGAGGACAGATAAGATAACATTTTTTGTATTTTATTAACCTCTCCTCGAGGGGACGTAAGACAAAAGTTCAAGTGTGGTTTTGAAAAGCCAGCGCACTCTGGCTTACAAAAAAATTCCTGAGCAGCCCTGTCGGCATTCCCTGGTAGGAACGCGTCAGACGATTAGTAATAAACTAACTCCTACCCAGAGAGAAGGTAAATCCCGGGAGGGTGGATCTCATACTGAGCAGAACCATACCTCAGCCCGACACCAGCAAAGGCAGAAGTATAGTATCAGAATAGAGAAACATAGACAAGTTTTATTTTCAAATTTTCGAAAATAATCGAAAGTCTTAAATCCAATAATGGCTTCGTTTTTTCATTTTCCTCAATCTTTTCTCCTCATAAAAACAGTTTTATCTGTCTTTCGCTGAGATTATAACGTCCATTTTCTCATAAATTTTCAATTCGAGACGTAATTTTTTCAGCGCCATTTTGTTTAGAAATTACCATATAACAACTTCAACCTTTTCTTCTCGTCTGTCCTTCCTCCTTCTCCTTTTCTTTTACTACTTTTAAATCACCCGTTCCCTACCCCAATCCACCATTGTCTCACCCTCCACCTTTCTATCTATCTACATCCCTCTCTATCGCTCTCTATACACCACACTACGACTTTTAAATAACTAACTATTCCTCACCTCCATCCATCATTCCATTTCTTACTCTATCTCTCTCTTTCCTTCTTTCTATCTTCGTCTCCCTCATGCCAATCTCCTTCATTTCTTTTATATTCGTTTAATCCCCCGCCTCAATCAATCATCATTCTCTTTATTTCTCTCTATTTGCCCTGTCTCCATCTACCAATCCACTTCTTACTTTCTCTCTGTTCCTCAACTCTCTTTCTCTTTCTCTCTCATATATATATATATATATATATATATATATATATATATATATATATATATATATATATATATATATATATATATATATATCGCTCCTCGAAAAAGTAGACCACTGTAAGTGTAGTATTAACAGCTTGACGTCACTAGCTTTAAAATGCATCGTTCCTTCCCTTAAAAAGCCCCCTGATAAAGTGTTAAAATTATCACCGTTTATTCGCTATTTAAAATTGGCCGAGTGGTTAAAGACGTCGGATTTGAGTTGAAAAATACTTGTGATCCGGGGTTTCGAATTCGCGGTAGTGAATAGTCATATCCCTATGCTGATGAGTCCCGATTAAAAAAAGGCGAAACATATACGTACATAGATAATAAACAATAACAAATATTATATATATATATATATATATATATATATAGTCTCGGAAGTATCTCAACCATTAAAACTATATAAAAAAAAAAACCCCAAAAAACTTATAGTCACCAAGTCTTTCAGTGGGGAAAAAACACTCATGTAAGTCAATTTATTTTTTACAGTTATTATATTAGTTTGTTTCTAACACTATTTTAAGGGATCATCAGTTGTTTACCATGAAAAACTGTTTCGGGAATTTAAAAACAAGACAGTATTTAATTTCATGGCTTCCCAGCAGAGTTGATCAGACCCCACTTCCCTTAAAAGACAAAAACATAAACGTTCCTTATACTAAATCTACATTTTGTTACATATAAATGTTTTGCTAACTTATATTAGTTATTTAAAACAAAAAATTCTTTACCTGTGCTGTTCGTCTGTCTAATAAAATTTATCCGATACTTACAAAAATGTAGCTGCATTTTAAAGTGTTTGGACGAATTCATTACACTATTATTTAGGTGATTAATGTATTATTTTTAGTTTTATATTATAAATATAAAAAATATCAACACATCAAAAAAATAAAAATAAAAATAAATATGTATATATATATATATATATATATATATATATATATATATATATATATATATATATACATGCATATATATACCTTTAGTCCCTCCTTCTCTCTCTCCTCCTCCTTTGTTGTCCATCTCCCCATTGTCGGCAACCTCAAATAAATATTAATCTTCCTTGTTCATTTACAGTTTTTCTAATCTGCGTTCACAACTGTCGATTTTTTTCCTTTTCTCAGTGTTTCAAATCGGCGTTTATAAGTTAACCGTTAATTTTTTCTCTTTTTCTTCTTCTTCTTTGCCCACTCCCAGTGTTTAAAATCGGCGTTCATAACTGTCGATTTTTTCTCTTTCTTCTTCTTCTTCTTCTTCATCTTCTTTTTTAACATTTCTTTCTTTCTTTCTACTGTATTTTTATTGTTTTTCTTTTTCACATTATAATTAGTAGATGTGTTATATATACGTTTATACATATTCTACATTATTTTTATTTATATATCCTATGATTTGTTCTATCAGTTTGTTTTGATTAATTTGATAAGATTTAAAAGCATCAGGATGGCGAGTAATTGCCTTATTTAATTGTCCAAATATTTTATTTTGATCGCCACCTTGGTTAATCATTCTTATTATTAGATCAGAAATTGGGGGCATGAAATCTACTAATTTTAAGGTAACACGAGCAATCCTCAGAAATTCAGACATAATACTCCCGTAAAATATATACACAGGGCTAGTACTATTTTTATATGGCATTCGCACGATATGAAAAGGGAATGAATTTCTTTTATCAAACAATTTATAGATAAATATTTTATCTTCAATTTTTATATCCAAATCAAGAACAGTAGCTTGTCTTCCCTTATGTTCACAGTTTAATTTTAACTCTTTAGGATATATTAAATGTTTAGTATTTGCAAACTCATCGCTATCATTAATGCAAACAAGGTCGTCAATATATCGCCTACATCCATGATAACTATACGCTCTAGATATATCATTTTTTATTAATGATGACATATACATATATTCCAGTCTATGTAAATATAGATTTGCCCAAAATGGAGACGGATCCAAACCCATTGGAATACCTATTGTTTGGAGTAATAATTTATTCCCTATTTGAAAGTAACTCTATTTTATAAGGTGACTTATAAGAATTGTGAGACCAGTTTTGGACACACTCGTCTTACCATTTTTATTTTTACACCAAAAGGCTTTAGATTTTACAAAGTCTATGTATTTACCTTTTCCTCCTGCAAAAGCTAAATCTACAGTATTACCTAATTCTTTAATAAGTTCTTTATGTGGTATTTTTGTATATAATGTACTAAAATCATATGTCGAGATTGATTTAACCTGTTTACGAGAACTAATACGATCTAATTTTTCTTTTACTAGATCGGAATTATTTACCACCCAAAATGGGTTTATATTACTATAGAATTTACTTTTTTATGGAAATTATTTATTTGGTTTATAATTAATTTAAATATTTTAGACATATATATATATATATATATATATATATATATATATATATTTACAACTACAGAAGATTAAGACAACATTAGTACTTTCGGCTTCAAATGCAAACAAAGGGGGCCTATAGTTGGCCGGACTCTCTTCAGCTTCTGTTTATGTCTGTCTCAGTCTCTGGTTGTGTCTGAGACAGACATAAAGAGCCGCTGAAGACAGTCCGGCATAGAAGATTAACTATGAGTCACCTTTGTTTGCAGTTGAAACCGACGGTATCGATGTTGTCTGAATCTTCCGTAATTATATCTACAAATAAATATTACGCTCTTATTTTTGATTTTTTGTTAATAATCGAGCACTCTGTTGGGGTTCTCCCCCACAAACCATATATATATATATATATATATATATATATATATATATATATATATATATATATATATATATATTACTATACTTTTTTCTTATCTACTAATATTCTATTTTAGATTCATATCCAATCTAGACCTTACTGATTCGAGATGTATTACTTTAACTTTGACCGTTATTATTATTATTTACTCACTAGGAGTTCTCACACAGGTCATCAGTGATTGCTCACCGACAACCGGTGGTATTCCCTGGAGTCTGAATGACAACAAGTCTCCCCAGATTTCCAGTATTCTCCACCTTCTTTCGATAGCCACCGCAAATAAACTTGCAGTATCACAACAGCCGTTTACCATTGATTTATCGCTGGTGAGGACCATTGGTCTTCTCTGAGATTTGGGTGGCAATAAGCCTCCCCAAGGTCCCAACAGTCTCTGCGCTTCCAGTGGAGGTCTGGTTTGTGCTGTTCCTCCTCGGTTTTCTCATCCTCCTTTACCCTATGCAAATATTTTGTGTGGTGTCAGCCTAGGCTGGTACCATTTTTTTTTTTTGAATTAAAAATGAAAATTTTTTTTTTTCATTTATATATTCATTTTTGTTTTTAGGGGGAGCTGATAGTGTTTCTTGCTATTTCTGTTCATTGGTTAATTTTTTTGTCGTGTCAGTTGAGGCCGGTGTAATTTATTGGGGGTGGTGAGCTTATAAAGCGATGTTTCTTGAATTTTCTGTTTCTTTGTTTGTGATGTGTTCTTTCTGTGGTTTTGTTTTCTTCATGTAGTAGATTCCGTGTGCCCCTTCGTAGTTTATGCAGGTTAGTTTCCGCATTCAATGATTTTTTTTTTTAAATTCTAGCTGTTTTGATCATTGCTTTCCTTTGTATAGTTCCAATGATCCCTTTGATTCCAATTTCTCCCAGTCTTTTTTCCAGGTTTTTTTTAGGATTGTTCCTAGTGCTCCTACGATTATTGGTATTATACTGACTTTCTTCATGCTCCATATTCCTTTCAGTTTTCTTGCTAGTTCAATGTATTTGCTTCGTTTTTCCGTTTCTTTGATTTTCACTCTGTGGCATGCTGGAACGGCGAAGTCTACGATTTTGCAAGATTTTTCCTTCTTGTTGATTATTATAACATCCACTGTCCTTGCTTGTATGAGTTTGTCTGTTTGTATATCCATATCCCAGATCATTTTGTGTTTTTCGTTTTCCAGTACTGTTTCTGGTTTATGTTTGTACCATTTGTCTGCGTATTCGAAATTCAATTGTTTGAACAGTTCCCGGTGTACTGCTTTCCCCACACAGTCATGTCTGTTCTTATATTTTTTGGGAGATAGTTTGCTACATTCACTTATTATATGATTTACTGTTTCGTCTCTTAGTCCACACAGTCTGCATTTACTGTTTTCCTGGGTTTTATCTATTTTAGCTTTAAGGTAGTTTGTCCTAATTGCATTGTTCTGTGCAACCATCAGTAAAGATTCCGTTTCTCTGTTCAAGTATCCTTTTCTTAGCCATGTCCAGCTATTTTCGTTGGTTTCTTCTCTTGTCAGTCTTCTGAAGTGTCCATGGTGTTTTTTCTTCCCACTTTTCTTTTCTTGTCGTTTTGTTTCTGGTATCGGTGCTTCCCGAGTTGTTCGTTGGCACGGTGTCTCTTGCTACAGTGATAAGAATTTCCATGTGTTGAGTTATGTATTTTTCCAGCTCTTTTTTTGAGTCTTCCACACAATCTTTTATACTTACCAGTCCTCTTCTCCCTTCGTTTCTTTTCATGTAGAGTCTGCCTGTATCGTATTTTGGATGTAGTGCATTGTGCATGATCATTAATTTTCTAGTCCTCTGGTCCAAGTCCCCGAGTTCCTCTTTGGTCCAGCCTATGAATAGTAAAGAGTATCTTATTAGTGCTACTGCCCAGGTGTTTATTCCTGTTACTAGATTCCTGCTATATAATTTCGTTTCTAGAAGTTTTCTTGTTCTTCGTAAATATTCTTTTCCAATCTTCTCTTTCATTTCTGTAGATTTGATGGTGTCTGCTTCCAGAACTCTAAGATATTTGTAGCTATCCTGTTCGCCTAGCGCCCTAATGTCCTCTTGGATGGGGAGTTCCATGCTCTCTGTTGTCTCCAGTTTTCCTTTTTTTTATTTCTAGTAGTGCACAATTTTCCATTCCGAATTCCATTTGGATGTCCTGGCTGAAAATTCTGGTCATATTTATCAGCTTTTCCAGTTCCTTTTTGCTTTTTGCAAATAGTTTCAGGTCATCCATGTACATCAGGTGGTTTACTCTTAGTTATGTGGCTGTAAACTTGTATCTGGCATACCATTTTCTGAGTATGTAGTTAAGTGGCATCAGAGCTATTATAAACAGAAGTGGTGATAGGGAGTCTCCTTGGAAGATGCCTCTCTGTATCTTTATCTCAGTCAGGTGTTGTCCTCCGGCTGTCAATTCCAGTCTCCATGTTCCCATTGCTTTCTTAATAAGATTAATCATCCTTTCGGGTACTTTGTATATTTTCAAACATTCAATTATCCATGCTTGAGAGATTCTATCGTAAGCTTTTTTGTAGTCAATCCATGCCATGCATATGTTCTTTTTTCTGTTTTTTTTTACCTCCTTCAGGATCTTTTGATCGATGTATAGGAGGTCATGCCCCTCTTTTCCCTTTTGTTCTTCGAAGAGTAGTCCACGATGGTTAGGGACTGGTAGATTTGTTCTCTCAGGATTTTCACATTGTTGGTAAGCAGGTTATTGGTCTGTAGTTGCTTGGGGGTCATTCCTTTTTGGCGTCTTTTTATTATTATTATTATTATTATTATTATTATTATTATCTTTATATAAGTATCAGTGCAATTATTATTATTATTATTATTATTATTATTATTATTATTATTATTATTATTATTATTATTATTATTATTATTATTATTATTGTTAGCATACTTATTATTATCATTGTTAATATGATTATTATTCCAAGGTCCAAATCAGAGAAAGAATAGTCATTCTTTCTTTACTATTTTTGAACTCTGTTTACTTCTTTGACCATTTCTATTCTGCATGGAAGTTGAAATTGGCAATGACTATTCTTACTCTGATTTGGACGTTTTGACATTCAATTTGGATTTTCCGGACTTAATCTTTTATTTTTCAATTTTCCACGGATGACTACACGGATTTCTCTGATTGCTACTGCTTGGAATACTCTCACTTCATGGATTTCCTTTGAACATTTGAGTATTTCCAAATTCTATTTTAACATTACTTGTATTGAGGTTGTTTGCCCTAAAAAAGATGCTTTTAGCCAACAAAAAAGTGTTTTTTCTATATATATATAAATTTTCAAAGTTATATTTAACAGTAATACATACATTACTGCTTTTTTTGTCCTTTGATGAAAATAATTTATCTTTGAAAATCCATGGGTTAATGATCATGAGATTATTCCTTGTTTTGACCTTTTGTTGAATTAATAGAATTTTTAATTTTTCAACTTTTATTTTCTATCATTCATTTTCTGCTCTGCCCAGTATATTGAGCTTTCCATCATCACGAAAGATCATTTTTAAAGATACAATATTTATCTTTAAATTTTCATTCAATTGATATATATATATATATATATATATATATATATATATATATAGTTCTCCTTCTTTCTTTTATTTATTACATTTAAGTAACTCTTACTATTCCTCTTACATCTATCAAGGATCACACCGTTTACTCTATCTCTCTCACTTCACTCCTTTCTTTGTAAGTACCCCTCTCACCACTTCCCACGCCTCCATCGACCATTATACTTTTTACTCTTTACCTCTGCCCCGCTCCCTCTCTCACTTATTATATATCCCTCTCGCCAGTTCTCCTACTTTCCTTTATTACTACACTTAAATAACTCTAACTATTCCCCAACCCCTATCCACCATTAAAGTGTTTACATTCTCTCACGTTCCCTCTCCTTTCTCTATGTATCTCTCTCACTAGTACCCCCGTCTCCATCTGCAATTACACTGGGATGGCACAGTGGCTTAGTTGGTATCGACGCGGACTGAGAACCTGGGTATGCCAGGTTCAAATCCAAGTCATTCCACTGAAAACGCTTCCATCAAACCCACATGACATTTGTGTCTAATCTCCTGGAGGGGGGATAAATAGAAATCACATTAACACTTGTCCACGGGTGGCCTCGGCCTTGATAAAGTGGTGGTTTCTGGTTTGCTAAAAAAAAAAAGGGGTGCGCGTGACCCCCCCCCCCCCCACACACCCCAACACACACGATCGCTGATAATGTGGTGGTTTCAGTTTTTATCTTAAAAAAAATTACACTTCTTACCCTTTCTCCATCCATTTCTGTTCATCCTCTCACCCCCTTTCTATGCTCCCCTTTCTCCAGTTCTACCATTTTCCTTTCTTTTTACTGCGTTTTAAATTACTCTCACTATTCCGCTAACCTCTATCCATCATTATACTTTTTACTCCTTCTTTCTCCACCCTCTCTCTCTCTCTCTTTCTCTCTCTCTCTCTCTCTCTCTCTCTCTCTCTCTCTCTCTCTCTCTATATATATATATATATATATATATATATATATGTGTGTGTGTGTAGAACGCCATCACGCTCTCATGTACATTTCAACTTTACACACGCGTTTTCAAATATAAACTACTTGCCGTTATAATTCAAAAATGAGCACAACAGTAAAGTCATGATTTGTAAAGACACTAAAACTAATACTGCCTGAAGATGATTTGACGATTCAAATCGAAAGTACTTGCAAAAAAGAAAAAAGAATGGAACAAGAAAGCCATGGATCATATTTACATCAATTTGACCGAAACATTAGATGGACAATTCGGAAAATTGAAAAAATAAAAAAAAGTCGCATCAAACAAAACCACTCCGTGTTATTTAATAATGTTTGCCTAATATATATATATATATATATATATATATATATATATATATATATATATCCTTTTCCCCTTCCTTCCCCTTATTACTACGTTTATTCCAACAGTTCTTACTCTTTCTGTTTCTCTCCTTTACCTTTCTTTCTTTCTCTCTATCTTTCTCTCTCTCACATTTCTCTCTCTCTCTATGTAACTATCTGCCAAGTTCTCTCCTTTCTTTATTATTACGTCTACTTTTACCCTTACTGCCCGCTTCTACGTCTCTTTCCTTCTCTCTCCCTCGCTATATATATATATAATTAACTTGTTACAAATATCCAGGGGGTATAAATCCGAAGGAAGTTGAAACCGGGTTTATGAGAGTGCTCAATGAAAATTCAGAGCAAAATATATTTTTTTTGTTGGTGATTTTATTATTCCATTAATTGCGACAAAATATATGTTGTTTCATTAGCGTCCGTAATGAACGCCAACTTTTCAAGCGTCAATGGAATGAAACAGCATATATTTTGTCGCAATTAATGGAATAATAAAATCACCAACATATATATATATATATATATATATATATATATATATATATATATATATATATATATATCTTTCGCTTTCCTTACTTATTACTACTCAATCTGCTATTACATTTTTAACCACCTCTTTGTTTGTATTACCCCACGCCTCCCCATATACATGTATATATATATATATATATATATATATATATATATATATATACATGTATACATGTATATATATATATATATACATATATACATGTATACATGTATACATGTATATTATATGCATATATATATACATATATATATACATATATATATATATATATGTATATATATATATATGCATATAATATACATGTATACATATATATGCATATATATATATATACATGTATACATGTATATATATACATATATACATGTATACATGTATATTATATGCATATATATATATATATATATATATATATATATATATATATATATATATATATATGTATACATGTATATATATTAAAATGCACGATATGTCATGTAAATCAAATGCCGTGTTAGACAAAATGTGCGAAAAAAGACAAACGTAAAACAGATTTAAATACAGGAGAAAAACAAGAAACGAGACATTTGACCGGTTTCGTTCGTATCAACGACATTTGTTGATACAAACGAAACTGGTCGAATCTCTCGTTTCTTGTTTTTCTCTTGTATTTAAATCTGTTTTCCGTTCGTCTTTTTTAACACATATGAATATATAATATAAATCTTTATTTATACAAACATTGTTAGTTACATAGAAGAGCTCTACTTGTTATTGAGCACTTTTTGTAAACACTGGTGTTTCAACAGATTGGCATCTACAGAAACTAATATAATACATGTACTATATATGTATATATGTTTATATGTGCGTGCTTCTTCCACTCTTTCAATCTTTCTCCGCTTTCTTTCTGTCTTTCTCTCTATGTTCTCCTCCCCCTTTATTTCTTTTATTACTATATTTAAATATCTCTCACTATTCCCCCAACTCCATGCACCATTACCCCCTCTCTCATTCAGCTTCTCTATCTCTTTCTGTTCCGTGACTGGTCCTCTCTCTCTCTCTCGCTCTATGAATCTCTCTGTCTCCATTTCTCCCGCTTTCTTTCTTTTATTACTATTCTACCCACTATTACATTTCTTACCCTCTCTCTGTATAACCTCACACCTCCTTATATATATATATATATATATATATATATATATATATATATATATATATATATATATATATATATCCACTTGCCCCCACTCTCTATGCATTTCTCTCCCACTCTGGTTTTTCCTCTTTCTTTTTTATTACTATATTTAAATAACTTTCACCATAACCCCACCTTCACCCACCATTACTCCTTCTATCGGTGAGCTTCTCTCTCACTCTCCCCTCATCTGATATTCATAAGAACACCACAGAGAAACAACTTATTAACAATGGCTGCCACGGTCGTTTGCCTTAGAAACTATTTTCCCCGGCCAGAAATGTCATTTTATCAAGCATTACCCGCCAATTTATAACCATAAATGTCCTCACAATTCGTTGTTATTTACTTTTCAAACCTTGTTCTCCAACGAACGCCGTGTTTGGAGTTGTTATTTTCTAGGATAATAAAATTTGAGGGTGTCGGAAAGCGGCCGACAAAGTATATGCGAGTTAGGCGTCCCTGTCAGGAACGAACGCTTCGAAAAATAATGGTTGTCATCTCACCAGTATAAGTCTGCCTAAGCGGGGATAATCTCGAGTGCGTATGTTGAATTATGTGTGAGTATTGATTTACTCCTCTCCAGGAGTTAGGCACAAGGCAAGTTTTTTATTATCTTACTCCCACAAGTAAGATATGACCCAAGGTCGGGTCGGGAAAGTGGGGTTTAAAAGTTGCCTGGGCAGCCCCGTCGGCATTCCCCGGTAGGGGCGCCTCAGACAGTAAGCAATAAACTTACTCCTCCCCAAAGAGGGGAGGCGAAGCCTGGGAGGGTGGACCTCGTAGAACTGCACAGGACAGACTCATTGACCGGCGTAAGTCAAGCCCCGAAGGACAAGGCAATACCAGTATGGGGTTCAGTATCCATCGGAACAGATACTACACTTTGATCTTAGCCAAAAGGCCGAGTGTGTGAGTATTATTTACTCCTCTCCAGGAGTTAGGCACAAGGCCAGTTTTTATCCTACTCCCACAAGTAAGATGTGACCCAAGGTCGGATCGGGAAAGTGGGGTTTGAAAAGCCAGCGCCCGAGACGTGAGCACTCTGGCCATTTAAAAATTGCCTGGGAAGCCCCGTCGGCATTCCCCGGTAAGGTCGCCTCAGACAGTAAGCAATAAACTTACTCCTCCCCAAAGAGGGGAGGCAAAGCCTGGGAGGGTGGACCTCCTAGAACTGCACAGGAGAGACCCATAGACCGGCGTAAATCAAGCCCCGAAGGCCAAGACAATACCAGTTTATGGGGTGCAGTATCCATCGGAACAGATACTACACTTTGATCGTTTTATATTCCTATTTATCAAACCCTGTATCTGGTGTAGAGAGTATGTTGACGTCAGTGTCTAATAAGCCTGCGGAAAGAGGAATTCTTACATTTTTGTTTGTATTTCAGGTTTGCAATCGAAGATCAAGCAGTGCCGACATCTGATGTTTTTTTTACTACAGAAAAACAAAAGCTACAGAAACATACATAAAGATATACCATGTGTATAGGAAGAATGCTGTTACAGAACGGGTGTACCAGAAATGGTTTGTTCGATCCCGAAAACAAAATTTTTAAGTGAGAGATGCTCCTTTCTGTCGTCAGATGAAGATGATTGACAGTGACAAAGTGAAATCCGTAATTGAACAAGATTGTCGTTTGACAACCAGACAAATCGTAAACATTTTCAAGATTTCAAAATTGAGCGTAGAAATGAATTACATTAATATCTACTTTAAAAAACGAACGGACATTTTGAACAGCCCAATATAATTGTTTGTAAATGAAAATATAACAAACTTATTTTACATAAGCCGTTTTACAATAATATCGTGGGGTCAGCGTTCGTGCCGGACATCCGTTAATCGCAAAATCGGCGTTTTACTTTATTTGTTAATACATCATCATTTTTGTTGGTCTGTCACTGTAAAATCTAAATTAGAACCTGAGTTAATCTGTCATGCTTGAAATTATATATTCGTCTTTTTTTTAGCGGTGAGGTTTTAAATAGAATTTACGTTGGTCTGCAACATTTAAGTTTTCAATAGTATGTGTATCTGATTTGTCTTTCACGAAAAAGTTTTAAATAACGTACAAAATCGGCTACGAAATCTAGTGGGGGATGTCCTCTTTTCGTCCCTACAGCCTCTCTCTTACAGAAGAGACGTTACTCGTCTCTCCTCCCCTCCTCTCTCTCTACTCTATCGTTATTTTCATTTTAGGTGCTCGACTGAGCTCCCGTCTCTTGTTCCTCCCGGTAAAACATGTAAAGCTGAAAACTCGTTTAGCTACAACTACTGTAATCATTTCTTCTTCTGTGTACCTGGAGTTAAGCTGAACTTTTATAAGCAGAATTTCTTTTCAAGCACTTTCCGTCTATGGAATGCAATACTAATAGTTCAAATAAATGAGTCAGCATACAACTCAAGACGTAATGAAATGTCATCTCTTCTATTCAGAAAGTCATACTCAGTCAATCAAAGACCTAGAAGAGCAGGGACAATACAAATACCTTAGCATAAAATAAAACGGTTTAATTCAAGGATGAAAGAAAAAAATGCAAGAGAATATATACTCCGTGTAAGAAAATTTGCAAAACACAGCTTACACAAAAAACAAAGTAACTGACATTAAACCAACTTGCCATGCCAGTGATAACATACAGCTTTGACATTATTGACTGGCCACAAAACAACATTAAGAAGCTAGACACTTAAACGAGAAAAGTGTACAGTGTGATTTACAAGAACCCAGTCTACCCAGGTTTCATATGCCCAGAGAAGCAAGAAGTATGGGCTTCTCAGAAATTGACCATCAACATCGAGCCACTATTGTGAGCACCGGCGAATATCTGATGAGCTCCCAGAATCCAAACCTAATGATGGTACATCAACATCAAGAAACCAGACGAAGTAGAACAACTTCTATCACAAAACTGGACCAACATTTTGAACAAGACTGTCTTACAAAATTGAGAGAGAACTACCAAACAAGCCTGCCACTGAAATAGACCAAAAGAGCCGCCAGGAATACACCAAGACTTTGATTTGCAGAAAACTGGAACAATTGGTCAAGCAACAACGTGCCAAATATTGTTGGATGAACTAAGGAAAGCTCCGTAGACTGGCTCAAAAGAGGATCGTTCCACTACGATCAGGAGAGGATGGTACATGCTGCCCAATACCAAGTATTGATGACCAATGCGGTTTAGAAGATGAGTGGTCTCAGCAACAACAAGTGCAGGTTCTGCTACACAGAAGTGGAGAGTGTGAGCGACCTGACATCCATTAGTAAAGGTTTTGCTGAAGAATTATTACTATACAATGCGACACAACAGGTGTGCAAATATCTCTACTCTGTAAGAAATTGAATATCCAGTGTAGAAAGAACAGTTGGAAATAAGTCATACACAATCCACTATGACTATGCGATCCCTACAGCTACATACCTAGAAAATCAGGCCTATTAAACCTTACATAATATAAGGGAGGGCCCGTGGACGAGTGGTTATAGAATTTGTCTTTGGGCTGGACGACTCGGGTTCGATCCCACTCACGGCATGCGAATTTTCGGTTCTAAAAACTCCCTCTGTAAATGGGTACCTGACTAAAACTCAGGGAAGGTTCAAGGCAGCGGAAGGAGAGGGACGGGCTCCGCCTTCCATATACTGTGCCCTAGACACGGTGATTCTTAACAAATCACCGCCGCTACGGCCATGGGCAGTGTGCGATGTCGGCAACGACACTCGTGCGCGTCCAGGCTATGCGACCATTACCTTTTAATATGGGACGAGACGGAGCGAGTAGCAACCCTTTTTGAAGTCAGTGTTACTAATAATGCAGGCTTAAACAGAGCTGAGAGGGAGAAGATAACTAAATACCAAGGTATTATATACGACATGAAAAGGAACTGGAAAAACTTAGGAAGATCGCCATCGTTCCAGTAATCATAGAAGCAACTTGGCTGATGAAAAAGAATTTCAAAAAACTATCCGGCAAATATACCAAGTGTAGGAGAGAACCAAACAATTGCGATTAAAGAGGCGGTTAGAGGCTTTGAAATAGCGGGTGTATGTCTGGCATTCAGTAGAATCCCCATCTCCAGCGAAAACGAAAATGAAATAAAATTTAAAAAAAAATGCTAAGTCTTTCTGTGGATCCGTTTCAGATAACATTTTCATAAATTGCAGATTTAACGGACGCATCTTACGAATTTGCTGCGATGTAACATTTGCTACGGTCCTGATATAAACAACCATTATTCGCACGAGGCAGAGAGCAGCTTGAGATAAAGAAATAAAAACACTTGAAAAGGGGGAGATATCCCCGAAATATTGTGATATTCCAACTTCACACATACGACTCTAGTTAACGAAGTCTGAGCTGGAAACATGTAAGTTTAAAAAAAAATACATATAAAAATCGACTTGTTTTTAAGTATTCCTTGTTAATTGACTTGAGTTAAGTCATTCTATGCTAGTATTATTTACCTCCTCCCCAGGAGGTTAGGCACAAGGCCATTTTTATCTTACTCCCACAAGGTAAGATGTGACCCAAGGTCGGGTCGGGAAAGTGGGGCTTGAAAAGCCAGAGCCCGAGAATGTGAGCACCTTGGCCATTAAAAATTGCCTGGGCAGCCCCGTCGGCATTCCTCAGGCAGTAAGCAATATACTTACTCTTCCCCAAAGAGGGGAGGCAAAGCCTTGGAGGATGGACCTCCTAGAACTGCACAGTACAGACCCACAGACCGGCGTCATCAAGACTCGAAGGCCAAGACGGTACCAGTCTATGGGGTGTAGTATCCATCGGAACAGATACCACACTTTGACCCTTGCCAAAAGGCCAAGAAATGCCAGTAGGCATAGGTGAAACATTGACTAATTCCCAGCTCCACAGATACCTGTCTTTGTCATGTTTCTTTTTCTAATGGCTGGATATGCATATGGATCGCCCCACTTGTATGCGTACACAGCGCCGTGTCTTCCCAAATGGTCACCCATCTGGTAATGACCAGGCTCAACGTTGCTTAACTTCAGTGATCAAACGAGAACCGGTGCGTCAACGTGATCATGCCATTATAACCTGGCATCTTTTCGCATTGTTCTTATTCACTTGCCTCCCCCTGAGGACAGAGTTGGACACAAGATCGGTTTTTAAAGTGGTGGAAATCCAGCTCCCCAAAAAGGGGCACTCTGGATTGCAACAACAATAAAACTGCTTCAGTCTGGAAAGAGTTCCTCTTTCAGTAACCGAGCACAGGAAAGATGACATGTTCTATCAGAACAGATACTACACTTTGCTTCTTGCCAAATGGAGATTGTTATTCGCCTTCTATAAATGGTCTGCATAATAAGAATTTTTGTTCTTATTTCTTTAAAATTCTTTGAAAACCAGTGCAATTTAGACTAGTGTTGGGACGATTAATACGAATAGGAATCGGGAATCAGAAAAATCGGAACATTTTGGGGGTATCGGAATCGGAACTTTTTTAGCCTTATTTTCCGATTCCAAAAACGGTTCTTTTAATTTAATTTTTGTTTCTTTGTTTAAAACCGAATTTTCTATTGCTGATTCGAGCGATACAATAATAAATATTGATTGATTTTACACTACCAGAAAAACTAACATCTATAGATCACAAAAACGAATTAAGATAAAAATGGCACTGGAAAAATGGCTCCGTAAAAATGGCACGAATGGATAAATAGATAAAAATGGCACAAGTTCAAAATATAGATGAAAATGTAGCAATGCGCTTACCTTGGATGGGAGGTGACGGTGGTTAAGTTGATATCGACACGGACTGAAGACCTGGGTGTTCCAAGTTCGAATCCAGTCGGTTCCACAGTACCACTTTCACTTCGGTGTGTTGGCAACCTTCCCGTGGTCCTTCCCGTAACTATCATATGTCTTTCCAGAAAGATTTCTAACTAGAAAAACATCGGGGAAACTAATGCCAAGACCAGAATCATCTGATTCACACGCAAGAAGAAGTCGATGTATGGAATTATTTCATGTATGATTTGGATAAAATACATAAAGGTAAAACAAAGAAGTTTTTCAAATTAAAAAGAAAATTATATCTACCTTTAAAAGTAGATGAAAACTCTCCGCTAAATACCCCCCCCCCTATCCACCGTTAAAAAAATGAAATTCTAGTTTAGGTGAATTAGTATATTTTAGAATCGGAAATATGAAATCGGTAATTTTATCGGAATCGGGAATTCAGAACAGAATCGGTAATTGTATCGGAATCGGGAAACAATATTGGAATCGTCCCATCACTAATTTAGACGTGAAGGTACGAGAAGGAGGAGCAGTTCTGCCAAGAGTGAAGAAATTGGTAAAAGGCGATGAATTCTTTCGAGTAAAATGGACATGAGATTGAAACACGTCATTTGAGAAAATAGATTCACTCTTTTTCTTTTCCCCTCCTCCCCCTCTCTGTGTGTTCCTTTTCCTCTACCCCTTCCCACATTCGTCGAGCACTTCGCTTTTGTTTCGCTAGTATCATTAATCGCAGTCAAGTTGTCACATCCATGACTGGGCGACGCACAGACGAAGCCCGCCTCTTTCTTCTCTACCCCCCCCCCCCCGCCGTCTCTATTTTCTATTTTCTGTCTGTCCTAGTACCGTCTTCTCGTGTCCTGCTATTAAATGCCGACTTTTTCTTTTCCTTTTTCCTATTTCTTTTTTTTTCTTCTTCTTCTTCTTTCGTTGGTGTCGCATCTGATGCCGAAGACAGTGTCGAGTCTCGATTCTTTCGCCGGCGCTGAATGATGGCTTTCACGGCGGGGAGTGTTTGTCTCTCTATGATATTAACGCTTCTTAACGCCGGCCGTCACAACTTGAGACAATTATCGTGATAGCTGCACGAATTGACAACCGACCAGCGTGACCTCCTTCGACTTTCATCAAGGGGTATAATCAACATTATTACCAGCCATCAAGTGAAACAGAAAGAGACATTGACCGACAGACAGACAGAAGACACACATACATACATACATACATACATACATACATACATACATACATACATACATACATACAGACACACATACATACATACATACATACATACATACATACATACATACATACATACATACATACAGACAGACAGACAGACAGACGAAGCGATAGCTTAAAAATATATTTTTTATATTTTATATTAATTGTTCACCTAAAATGGGGAGGTATTGTTGCCACATCTGGGGAGGTGCCGCTCAAATCACCTTTCCTGCCATGACAGAGTACAAAACCGCCTTCGAAATCCTTCTCTTCTCTTCTCGTTATTCATCTTCCTCCCACAAGGTAAGATGTGACACAAGGTCGGGAAAGTGGGATTTGAAAAGCCAGCGACCGAGAAGGTGAACACTCTGGCCTACAAAATATGCCTGGGCAGCCCCGTCGGCATTCCTCGGTAAGGGCGCCTCAAGCAGTAAGCAATAAACTTACTCCTCCCCAAAGAGGGGAAACAAAGCCTGGGAGGGTTGACCTCCTAGAACTTCACAGGACAGACCCATAGACCCGCGTAAATCAAGCCCCGAAGGCCAAGACAATACTAGTCTATGGGGTGCAGTATCCATCGGAACAGATACTACACTTTGATCCCGGCCAAAAGGCCCAGCCACCGGTTGAAACTTCTCTTCTCTACAGCCACTTTCTCACATGAAATGTAACTTATCTTTCTCTGCTCTAGCGTAGGTGCTCGACTGAGCTCCAATCTATGCCCCATCCCCTGTAAAATATTCACAACTTGTCTAGCTACAACAACTGTCAATAATTTCCCTTTCTTCCCCCGTGTACCTAAAACTAAGCGAGAATTCTATGAGCAGAGTTTCCTTTCTAAAACTACCCGTCTGTGGAACACAATAACGCGGGGCTGCTTCCTAGCTGAATGCAACATAGTCGTTTTCAAGTCCAATGTAAACAAATTCTTAAATAATCAAATTCTGCCCAATTTTAATCATCGTTGCCAATTCTAACGGCGTTGTCTCACCGCCCACCTGGCAAACTCATAAAACCTTATATATTTTTAGTTTTCGGCTGGAACTGGCAGATGAATTTGTCGTACTCATTGTGTACCCTAGTACATTCGGTTCCTTCCGGATACATTTTCAAAACATTCATTTTTATTTTTTAGTGCTGGTTTTGGCGAGAAACATAAAAAATACACGTTCTTTACTAAATACTTACCGCATTAAGATGCCCCCCCCCGAAAGGACTAGGTTACACAACGAGTACGGTAAA
>OY744552.1:19283396-19353396 GCA_963556195.1 Sepiola atlantica | reverse complement strand
CCTGACTGAAGATTCTGGTCGTATTTATCAGCTTTGCAGTTCCTTTTTGTTTTTGCAAATAGCTTCAGGTCGTCCATGTACATGAGATGGTTTATTCGTTGTTCTCTGCCTGTGAACTTGTATCCGGCATCACATTTCCTGAGTATGTAGTTGAGTGGCATCATGATTATGATAAACAGTAGTGGTGATAGGGAGTCTCCTTGGAAAATGCCTCTCTGTATTTTTATCTCCGTCAAGTATTGTCCTCCAGTTGTCAGTTCTAATCTCCATGTTTCCATTGCGTTCTTGATGAAATTAATAATCCTGTTGGGTATCTTGTACATTTTTAAACATTCAATTATCCATGCTTGAGGGATTCTGTCGTACGTTTTCTTGTAGTCAATCCATGCCATAGATATGTTCTTTTTCTTGCTTTTAACTTCTTTCAGGATCTTTTGATCTATGTATAACAGATCATGCGTCCCTCTTTTCCCTTTCTGGCATCCTTTTTGTTCCTCGGGAAGTAGTCCACGATTGTTCAGGGAATGGTAAATTTGCTCTCTAAGTTGTGCCGTTAGGATTTTCCACATTGTCGGTAAACAGGTTATTGGTCTATAATTGCTTGAGGTCGCTCCCTTCTTGGCGTCTTTTTGTATGAGCGTTGTCCTTCCTTTGGTCATCCACTCTGGTACGTCTATTTTATGGATACATACTCTCAGTTTCTGTGCTAGCCTTTCATGTAGGGTCGTGAATTTTTTGAATCAGTACGCATGTATTCCATCGTGACCTGGTGCTTTCCAATTTGCCATTTTCTTTAGTGTTGTCTTAATAGTTTCTTCATTAATTTCTGTTTCCCTTCCTTCTTCAATTTCTAGAAGTTTATCTTTCATGTCTTTCAGCCATTTAGCATTTTTGTTATGATCTTCAGCATTTTCCCATATCTTGCTCCAGAAATGTTTTGTTTGTGTCGGGTCCGGTTGTTCTGTTGTTCTTCTTTTTCCGTTTAGGTTTTTGTAAAACTGGCTTTCATTGTTTTCAAAGGTCCTGTTCTGTTTGTACTGTTCCGATTTGTATCTGTATCGTCTCAATCTTCATTCTTTTGCTGCTATCTTTTGTTTTAGTTCTTCGTGTTTCTTATTTAGTCTTTCCTTGCGATTCAGATTTCTGCTCTTCCATCGTTTACTGTTCTCCTTCATCCTATTCACGGTTTTAGCTTCCTTTTGAAGTTTAGTGATCTGGATTTCCAGTCTTATCTCCCATCCAGATTTCGTCTGTCCATTCTTTTGGTCAGTCTTTTTTTCCCTTTTTAGTTTCATACTTATTGATTTTGCCCCCGCATATATAAAGTTGTTTAGATCTGTGATAGTGTTTGTTGGGATGTACGTGAGTACTCTGTTTACTTTCTCTGTTTCAACTTTTAACTTCTTCCAGTCTTCGTTCCTTAGGGATGGAAGTTTTGTTTTGTTCTCGGACATTAATCGTTTGATGTTTTCCACTTCGCTTGCTTCTTCCTCAGATAGTTCTATAGTTTCGTCGTCTTCGCCTTCTTCAGTTTCTGTGTTTATGTTTTTCTCGTCTTCTTCCTGGGAGTTTTCGTCAAGTGGTATGTTTTGATCTGTCACGCCATTTATCTTTTGTTTAATTTCCGTTAATTCCATCTCCGATAACCATCCTCTCTTGAGTATCTGTTTTGCTTGATCTGCTATCCTTTGTGCCGTTGTATGGTAGTCAGTAGAAATGTCCCATAGATCTTTCATTCGTTTCCGATATCCTCTTTCTGTGGGGTAGCGGCTTTTGTAGTAGCATTCCATTACCAGTTTGTTCTCTTTTGTGGTCCATTTCTTTCTCTGGCTTTTTGGTCTGTTATTTTCATTCTTGAATTATTGTGTTTGGTCAGTGTCCTTATCATATTTGGTATTTGATGGGTTACCTACCTGTTTTTTTGTACGTGGTCCTGTTCCTGAAATAATAATAATAATAATAATAATAATAATAATAATAATTATTATTATTATTATTATTATTATTATTATTATTATTATTATTATTATTATTATTATTATTATTATTATTATTATTATTATTATTATCATTATTATTATTATGTGTACTCATTAGGAGTTCTCACACAGGTCATCATCAGTG
Organism: Sepiola atlantica; assembly: GCA_963556195.1. Classification (NCBI taxonomy): domain Eukaryota; kingdom Metazoa; phylum Mollusca; class Cephalopoda; order Sepiida; family Sepiolidae; genus Sepiola; species Sepiola atlantica. The sequence goes on along the minus strand of OY744552.1, from coordinate 19,351,272 downwards.
ATAGCTCACTGATAATCATTGGGTGGTATTCCCTGGAGTTTGAGTGACAACAAGTCTCCCCAGATATCCACTACTTTCCACCTCTTTCGATAACTGTTGGAAATGAGTTTGCGTTATCACAACGGACGCTTATAATTGATTTCTTTTTGGGGAGGGGGTAGTTTATGAAATTTCTTGCATTTTCTGTTCCTTGGTTTCATGTGGTGGTGTTCTTCCTGTGTTTTTGTTTTCTTCCTATTGCAACTTCCATGTGACTGGTTAGTATTCGTAACTTATGTGAGTTGGTTTCCGCATTCAAGGATTTTGCTTAAGGTTTCAGCTGTTTTCATCATTGTATGGTCTCAGTCTTCCCTTTAATTCCAATTTCTCATAGTCTTTTTTTTCAGGTGTTCCAGGATTGTTCCTAGTGCTCCTACGATTATTGGTATTATATTGACTCTATTCATACTCCATATCACTTTCAATTATTATTGTTATTATTATTATTATTATTATTATTATTATTATTATTATTATTATTATTATTATTATTATTATTATTATTATTATTATTATTATTATTATTATTATTATTATTATTATTATTATTATTATTCGTATGAGTTGAACATCTTTAGTGCTTCGGTTAGATATCAATAATCATTAGGACCAGATATTTTAGCCTATTGTGTCTTCTTGTCACTATGTCCGCATCTTTGATCACTACCGACGATAATATAACAGGTGACGATGAAGGGGCAGCTACGAAAAGAAAGATACAATAAAAGAATAATGCTGATAATTTGTGTTTTTTTTGGATTATTCGGTTTGTGTTTTCATTTTGAATGTTATTTTTACAACGTTTCGGCGATGTAGCCTCCGACCTTCTTCGAGTGCATCTGGTCGAACTCAAGAATCGGCGATATTGAATTTTCTCGCTCACACGCTCCTATTCCGAATTTGTGGCCGTGGGCCGCCATCAGTAAACTGCATTTCATGCATCAAAAATTCATAATTAAACAATTAAAATTCATTAAAATTTGCAGGAATCATTTTTTTAAATGAAAATTAAATATCAAGTAAAATTACATTTTTACTTGACTACTGAAAACCATTGTTGGGATCGCGGGTCGTGTTCCCGCGACTATAAGCGTGTTCGTTAAATCAAGCAATGTTGCATGCAATGACAGAGTAATAATTAATAAACAAAATGTGGTAGTTCAAATAAGGTTTATTGAACGTGCGTGTACGTGGAATGATTAGGTGTGTGGTGTATGTATGTCGATAAGAAACAGTTCTTGAAATGCGTATGTGAAGAAAATGAGTCCGAGAACTCTTACCGTTGTTTGAAACACGTGTTGACGGAAGAAACGCGTGTTGGTTGTTGCTTTGCCGAGGCCAGTTGAAGAGAAAAGAGCGTGAGACGGAGCGCTGTGTCAGCGTCGTTCTGCGAGGCAAATTGAAAAAACAAGAGGGTGATTTTTCGTTTGCATCGGTTTTTATAGTCAGAAGGGCAGATAACTCTGATGTCGCTTTTCAGCGACACCTAACGGCCAACCAGTGTAGTTATGTTTGAAAGGATGAGGTAACTGCTACACCATCAAATAATTTGAATTAAATAAAAATTGATTTCTTTTTTAAATTATTATTATTACTAGTGTGTAATAGTTATAAACCGTCTAAATTAAACTTACAACGTTGTTCACTAAACATCCGGAAACCACCGATGCCAAGTTTATTTGAACTTGGAATCTAATCTAGATAAGTACCAAGAGGGATCAAAAAAGAAACAAAAATTGATATTAATTATTTGCGTCAATTCAAACTCGGCGTTTAACGCTGAAAATACTATTTCAGACTTTAACCGTGACTAACCGACAGACACATGGACTGACTGGAAAAAGTTTTTATGTAAATGAGTGAACGCATATTTTTTCTATTGGGTGGCCACTTATCAAGGACAATAGCCACTCGAAGAAAAGGCTTAATGAGATGGAATGATTGTCAGCCGAAAGAGTTTATTTATCTTTAAAATTTTACAAAATAGTTCACAGTAAATTTGCTTTATAAAATGAGATGTGGCACAAGGCCGAAAATTTGGTCAATTGTCTTAACTAGTTTCAGACACCAAAATACCACATTCACTCTATGGGTAAAACCTATTTAACATTGTCCCAAATTGTTTGACGGTTTTTATTTACAAATATATATTTACAAATTCATCGGTTGGGAATGCGAGTGGTAAAAATCAAAACATGATTTATTAAAGATTAAAGTCAAGTTGTTGATAGATTTTTATTTATCTTGAAAATTTTGCAAAAGAATTTCACAGTATAGTAAATTTTCTTCATAAAATGAGATGTGGCACAAGGCCGAAATGTGGTGGGGTGGAATGGGGATCGGCTTTCGTCTTCTTGGTCTATTCTTTAAACTAGTTTCAGTCACCAAAATACCACATTCACTCTATGGGTAAAATCTACTTGACATTATCCCCAATGGTTTGACGTATTTTAGTTACAGAATATATGTAAAAATTCATCGGTGTGTGTGTGTGTTTGTGTGTGTGTGTGTGTGTGTGTTTGTGTGTGTGTGTGTGTTTGTGTGTGTGTGTGTGAGTGCTAAAAACGACAAAGATTGCTGAAAAATAGGATGATAAGTGTGGTGGTTAGTAAGACCCTCCCAGATCTATCTAGGTGTGAGCTGCTCACTGTTTTCCGGGTTGTTTCAAGAGCCGACGAGTAGAGAGAGAAAACAAGAAGAAAAAACGCGGGTCAGGACTCATTTATACCACTAGCTAAGAGACTGTCGAAAGATGAAGAAGTACATAAACGAATAAATGGATGGAAAGAACAAATTTGATTACTTATATGACGGTATATCATAAGTATTTGAAGAGTTCGAATACAAAACGCGATAAACGCCATTTTCAAAATCACAAAAAAAAAAACTGTCCCCACAAAAAGTTTTGCATTTCAACACTCGACGACACCCCAAAACTATGTGTTACATAATATGATACCGAAATAATTTCTTTTTTGATTTCCATTAAAATCGGCTTTTATGCGAAGCCTAGATTTAATATATTCGTGTTTTTATTGTTTAAGGTCTCAATTTAAACGAATTGGATTTATCGCGTTTTGCGTTCGAACGCTTCATTTGTTTACATTGGATTTGGAGACGACTATGTTGTTATCTACAGGGAAGAAGTACCTCGGTAATGTGTTCCACATTTCTTCTTTTTTTTTTTTTAACTCAGTTAGCTCTCAGAAATCAAGGAGCCTCTCCCTGGTGCTGACAATTAATTTTTTTATGAGATTCATAGATACGCAACTGTTCAATTAAGGGTTTCCTCTACTTCTCAAACTTTGAATTAGTAAAGCAGTGAAGAACACTAGTTTTCAACTCCCTTAATTGACCACTTAATTATGGTCTTTGCAAGAAACTCTGTCCATGGAAGTTCCACCTGACGCTAGGCACACGGAGGAAGAAAATAAAGTCTTTCTATATTGCAAGATGATAGTAGTAGTAGTAGTAGTAGTAGTAGTATAGGTAACAGAGTTGTCTCCCTTTGATGAGATAACTTTAGTCTCTTCTATATTATTGTCTTAATTCTCGATCACATGTAGATACAAGAGCTGCTGCGAGATATCGTGTTTGTATTGAGAGTGTAGCAGTTACCTCCTCCTTTCAAAACATAACTACACCGGTTTGCCGGTAGGTGTCGTTTTTTCACCGACAGGTGGCACTGTAAAGCGACACCAGAGTTATCTGCCCTTCTGACTATAAAAACCGTTGCAAACGGAAAATCCATCTCTTCTTCACCAGCCTCGATAGAAGTACGCTGACACTAGCGTTCCGTTTCACTTTTCTCTTCTGGTCGATTGGCCTCGGCAGAACGACGCTAATACACTAGCGCTTCGTCTAACGCTTTTCTCTTCAAATGGCATCGGCATAACAACCACCAACACACGTGGTCAAACAACGGTAAGAGTTCTCAACTCATTTTCTTTGTGTACGGCTTTCAAAGACTTTTCCTACGCCGGATTCATTTCTTCTTATACCTTTTCAAGAACTGTTTTTCCATCGACACACATGCATACATCACACACTTCACCATTCCACGTACACACACGTTCAATAAACGTTATTTGAACTACCTCATTTTGTTTATTAATTATTACTCTGTCTTTTGCATGCAACATTGCTTGGTTTAACGTACACGTTTATAATCGGGGGAACACGACCCTCGATCCGAACAAGAGTTAAGGATTTACTTTTTTTGTTACCACACATTTCTAGGCTCAAGGGGAATAACTGGTCTATAAAATATGCCCTCCTCGATTGTTAAATACTACTGTAGGGAACAATTATCGGGAAACCAGAATTATTATAATCGGAGTGATTATAATGACTCACCTATATATGACCTACATATTATCTCAATGGCTCTTCATGCTAAATTTAGTGCAATTCTTATTTATATTTTGAAAACCGTAAGTGTTTATTATTTGAATTATTTATATTATTATCATCTTCTATATATATAAACCCCAATGTCCGTGCGTATGTGTGATGTTTGCGTGTCTCCTATGAAAAAAGCTTAGAGGTTATTTATCTACCTCCCACAAGGTAAGATGTGACACAAGGTCGGAAAAGTGGGATTAGATAAGCCAGCGCTCGAAGAGGTGAGCACTTTGGCCATTTAAAAATTGCCTGGGCAGCCCCGTCAGCATTCCCCGGTAGGGGCGCCTCAGACAGTAAGCAATAAACTTACTCCTCCCCAAAGAGGGGAGGCGAAGCCTGGGAGGGTGCACCTCCTAAAACTGCACAGGACCAGACAACCCCCAATAGACCGGCGTAAATCCAGACCCAAAGGCCCGGACAATACCAGTTTATTAGGCGGGGTAAAAAAACCCGAGCTTAGAGTATCTACATAAAATCTAAAAGTGTATTCTTATGTAAAATTTAACAGACAATGGAAGAGCTGTCTACACAGTCTAAGGAAATGCAACGTAGAGAGTAGTAGAAAGAAACGCCGCAGAAGAAATACTATTCTAAAATAGAATGAATGGTGATAGGAAGACAAGAAACATGTTTAACATTAATAAACTCATATTTATTTAGAATAAAAAAATATACACGTGTATAAAAGAGAATGGAAGGCGAGAGTTTGTACTTGTATTTGGTTGTTCCTTGTTGAATTAATGTGTAAGATCCGTGTCTGTATGTTTATAACAGAATGGATCCTAAGGGAAGATCAAGCAGGAATAAAACAATCGATCTCCATAGAATGCTTCAAAGTCACATCTTGAGAAAAAAGGCACGACATTAGAAATATGGGTGCTTGCACATAAAATGTACAGGTGAAATATAACAGTTCGACATAACTTAACAGGGACGCTCTTTGATATACTTACGTATCAGTAAAAAGTAGATATATACACGAAAATTTAGGGGAAATTATCGAGTAGAATTTTAATTAAAGATTTCATTCAGTTTTTTCGTATTTTTTTCCGATTCTCCATTGAATATGACAGACTGACTTTTCTCCCTGTTTTACATGTATTTGCGCTTTTATCAATGGAGAATCGGTAAAAATATGATAAAACTGATTTCTATTTGAAATTAAAATTTTACTCGATAATTTTTGGTGTAGATATCTACTTTTGCCTGATACGTAAGTATATTAAAGGGTTTTCCTGTTAATGTCTTTGAAACTGCCATATTTTACCTGTACATTTTTATGAACAAGTCCCGAAATATTTTATGTGTTTTTTCAGACTTCTATTTTTAGTTTCGTGCTTGTTGTCATATTCACAGAGTATTGCGTCAGCCAGACGAACTCTCTGTGTGTCTGTCTCTGTCTGTCTGTCTTTCTCTTTTTGTCTGGTTCTATCGGAATAAGCTACCTGTACACATGCAGAGAATCCGTTTCAAACGAGCAGGAATCATTCTCAATGGGTGAACATTTTGGATTTTACAACTTCATGTTAAATGATATATTTTATTTCGTAACAGCCCGCTACGTTTATGCAGGCTTCAAAGTAAGCCATTGCTTTGAGTGCGTCCCATTTCCACCCAGTACAGACAGAAGAAGAAGAGAAAAAAAGAAGAACGATAAGCTTAATGAACGGAGAAAGAAAGTAGCTTACACAATTTAGTAACTTTTTTTTTCTTTCGTTCATATCGTATCTCTACTTATACTAGAAACGTAAGCTTGACGGACTAAGCCCTTTACTGTGAAGCGTGGACACATTTGAGCACATTCTAGAAGGAAAAAAAGAAGATGATGAAAAGAAAATTAAAAAGAAAATTGGAGCGATGCGAATAATGTCTTGTCAAATGAAAAAAAAAACGAATAAAAAGTAGAAATTAACAAAAAAAACTAATAAAACCCGTCCCAAATCAGTTATTTAGTGGAAATTCGGTGTCTTGCCGAACACACGGGCGGCTGAATGACATGTAAATGAAACATTGTCCAACATTATTGCCCATTTATTTGCGTCAGACCCGCAGACTGTCCGCGGTGCATGCTGGGAAACACATTTCCCACTCCCTCTGTCTCATCCACGGCTTCATCTCAGACGGGCCCCTGTCGTACGCGGGGAACAGAGCACGGGATCGCGTGTCTGTCTTGTAACGGCGGGTCCGAGGGAAACATAATTAATTCTATTCTTTTAGCGTTAGAGATTTTATAAATTAAAGAATGGAGTTACCAATTTGGTTGCGTGTAATAAAAACACATTTCACGAAAAAAACAAAAAAACAAAAAACAACACATCTTGTCACATTAAGGTTATTCGGCATTGAATATTCCAAGGTGTAGGTGTATCTTTACAATAACCCCGCCAGGAAAAAGAACGTCTTATTTTTTTTTTTTTTAAGATAATCTGTATTATTTAGACTACGGTTCTGATCTTAGATGTTATTCTTACAACGTTTCTTCCGATGTAACTTTCGATTTTCTTCAAGTGCACCGTATCGAACTCGGGAATCTGTACAAAATTGCGATCAACGGGGTAGATTGTTCTTTTTCCGACAGATATGCAGTTCTTTTTTTTTTTACTAAGCACCAACCACATATAAAGGCCAAAAAGCTACTCAAGGATAAGGGTTAATAAGTTTGTCAGGTGAACGGTGAGAAAAACACCGTGATGATTGGTAACGATTGTTGAAATTGAGAAGGCTCTACAAGAATTTGTTTACATTGGACTTGAAAACGACTATGTTGTATGCAGTTGGGAAATAGCTCAGCAGTATTGTGTTCCACAGACGAGTATTTCTAGGAAAAGAAACTCTGCTCATAGAAGCTCCCTTTAGTTTTAGGTGGCAGTGGTTGTAGCTAGACGAGTTTTGTTGTCAGTTTTTTTACAAGAAGGTTGTAATTATATTTTTTGTATCGCCTGTACCGAGGATTGAACCTTTAACCCCAAGAAGACTGTTACTTAGAACTGATTATTACTTAGCACTTAACACATGCGGACAATTCTAAAATAGGCTTACAATGACAATTACTTTTACGAAGAAAAAGATTTTTCTAGATATTAATCAACCTTACATAGATTTATTATTAATTAATTAATTATTTTTTCTAAAAAATAGTTCACTTCAAAAAAAGGGCAAGTTGCCGCTATAAACGTAAAGGAGCTACTGAGAATTAGGGTGACAGTTTAGGGGGTTATCCTAAATTGGGAGCTGTGCAGCGAGATGCTTGTTCAGATAAGTTTTAAATTTCTGCATGTCGGTACAGTCGGGGAAACAGGGAGCAGGGAGGGAGTTTCAAAGGCCGGCAACACGAGAAAAGAAGCTATTGGAGTAGAAGGCTCTCCGGAATCTGGGGACCCCCACAGTCAATGGATGGGATTTAGCTGATTGTTGGGTTGGTCGAGTGTATTTACGTCGAGAGGACACAAGAGCAGCAAGTTCATCGGAGCACAATCCATTGAAGTACTTGTAAAAAAAGCACAAGGATACAACATTGCGGCAATGGGGCAGGGGCTGGAGCTTGGTGGATAGTGAGGGACCTATTAGATTAGATAAGGCTTGATGAGATATAATGATTGTCAGCTGAAATATGAAGTACATTATGGAAGTACAAAAATTGATCAATGAAATAAACTAAGTTTAATCACCTATGGAACGACTTACGACAAGTATTTGTGATATTGAATTTTATCTGCCGGAAGGCAGTCCCGTGGTAACGTGTTCTAATAAGATGTGCGGTGTGGTCAGTATGGGTATGTTAGTGTATGTGAATGTAATGTATGTCGGGAAGAGGGTTTAGTAAAAAGCACTTGTGATTGAGGGAAGATGGCTGTTTCATGGTGTCTCTGTGAACTTCTTAGGAGAAAATACCGGTTGGAACTCTCTCAAATTGGGATTGGCTTTAATTTTCACAACGGATTCCGGACAGAAGAGTTAATTTAATTATTGCCAAGATAAAACGCAGAAAGCAAAAAAAAAAGAAGATATTTTCAAAGTTGATTTTACTGTTTTCTCAGAAAGCAGATTTACCGTAAAATAAAACAATTCACGGGGGATTTCGAGGATTTGGATTACGAACAAAATTCGGAACCGTAGAGATTAAAAGCGGAACCAAAGTCAACAAGAATTCTGAAGATAATCCCGAACCGAACAACTCAAGGGAGTTAATCTCCTGAGAAAATAACCAGTTTGCTACTGGTGGAAACGAGTCACCACGTGTTCTGCGTTTGAAAACTCTTATTTTTTAATATCAAGAATTTTGCCACTGATTAAGACAAATCTTTTTATGCTGAATTAAAAAAAATATCATTAATTTTCTTTGGTCATGTCTTATTTGTACATTAGGTTTGGTTTTTATTTCAGTATATGTTCCTTCCAAAATACCGCTATCATCTAATCGATTCAGAGATCTTTTGTAGCCACAACTTTTAATAACTATTTTACAAAGTTAGATCTGGAGTTCGTATAATATTGTTCGGAAATGTAAGTACCATCCTAAAAGGTTTGCTTACAAGTGCGGATTCTTTCAGACCTAACATCAAGCATAAATCATGGATCTTGGAAGAATGTATGTTGTGCTTACTTTATTTATAGAAATAAAAGGCAAGTCCTTTGTTAAAAATATTAAAACGAAATCGGTTTAAGAATTTTGAAATCTCAACTTGTGTTAGGATGATTTTATGACTCAGTCAACGGATAATGGGCAGGGTAGTTTATTAGGATTTGGTAAACCAATAGAATTCTAAAAGTATATCGTAGTAGTAAAAATATAAGAAGTCCGACGATAATTATCTTTTTGGTTGTAAACACAGAGTCAATGTGAAGAATCTTTTGTAAGTCAGCCGTGATGTTAGCAATATAAATAAATGAACAAACAGACAAAAAGGAGAAAAGAAAAGAGAACGCGAAAATACAAAAATCAGAAAAGGACACTGGGACAAATTTACGTTAAAGCCAGGTACACAAACATTGTTCGCATGTCGTAGTACACACATGCATGGACAAATATACACACGTCTTTATAGATATTCGATTGCAGTCTAGTTATTAAATCAACAATGAAATAACAATATAATTTTGTTATAGTGTTACTCGCGTTAATACACAGAGGGAAAACATATAAAACAAAAAATAGAATGGCTGTACGTGTTTTCTTTGTATCTTGTGTGAAATAACGAAAGCGACTAACCAGGAACAACAATAACAGCAAAAAGTAGCAAAATCACCCCTAAAGGCACACCTCAGAAAGGGGCACCCTGGATTAGAACAAGAATGAATATTTCATCAAACAGCATTTCTCCTTCACTGACCCATGACAGAAAAGAAGAAGTGTAGTATCAGAACAGATACTACACTTTGATCATTGTTGAGCTTTGTTAGAGTGTGGCGTCTATTAGAAATATTATGTAAACTCTATGTGAATAAAGCGGTGTGAAATGTGTTAGTAATTAACCTATAAATTGATTGGAATATAGGCATTTTTTGTATGACTTTATGTTTAGAAATGAATTGATATGGTTAGGTAAATTAAGAAATGAATTGATATTATTAAGTAAATTAATTGATATGATTAGGTAAATTAAGAAATGAATTAATATGGTTAGGTAAATTAAGAAATGAATTGATATGGTTATGTAAATTAAGAAATGAATTGATATGGTTAGGTAAATTAAGAAATGAATTAATATGGTTAGGTAAATTAAGAAATGAATTGATATGGTAAGGTAAATTAAGAAATAAATTGATATGGTTAGGTAAATTAAAAAATGAATTGATATGGTTAGGTAAATTAAGAAATGAATTGATATGCTTAGGTAAATTAATAAATGAATTGATATGATTAGGTAAATTAAGAAATGAATTGATATTATTAGATAAATTAAGAAATGAATTGATATGGTTAGGTAAATTAAGAAATGAATTGATATGGTTAGGTAAATTAAGAAATGAATTGATATTATTAGATAAATTAAAAAATTAATTGATATGGTTAGGTAAATTAAGAAATGAATTGATATGGTTAGGTAAATCAAAAAATGAATTTATATGGTTAGGTAAATTAAAAAATGAATTGATATGGTTAGGTAAATTAAGAAATGAATTGAAATGGTTAGGTAAATTAAGAAATGAATTGATATGTTTAGGTAAATTAAGAAATGAATTGATATGGTTAGGTAAATTAAGAAATGAATTGATATTATTAGGTAAATTAAGAAATGAATTGATATGCTTAGGTAAATTAAGAAATGAATTGATATGGTTAGGTAAATTAAGTAATGAATTGATATTATTAGATAAATTAAGAAATGAATTGATATGCTTAGGTAAATTAAGAAATGAATTGATATTATTAGGTAAATAAAGAAATGAATTGATAGGATTAGGTAAATTAAGAAATGAATTGATATTATTAGGTAAATTAAGAAATAAATTGATATGGTTAGGTAAATTAAAAAATTAATTAATATGGTTAGGTAAATTAAAAACTGAATTAATATGGTTAGGTAAATAAAGAAATGAATTAATATGGTTAGGTAAATTAAGAAATGAATTGATATGGTTAGGTAAGTAAAGAAATGAATAAATATGGTTAGGTAAATTAAGAAATGAATTAATATGGTTAGGTAAATTAAGAAATGAATTAATATGGTTAGGTAAATTAAGAAATGAATTGATATGGTTATATAAATTAAAAAATGAATTAATATGGTTAGGTAAATTAAGAAATGAATTGATATGGTTAGGTAAATTAAAAAATGAATTAATATGGTTAGGTAAATTAAGAAATGAATTAATATGGTTAGGTTAATTAAGAAATGAATTGATATGGTTAGGTAAATTAAGAAATGAATTGATATGGTTAGGTAAATTAAGAAATGAATTAATATGGTTAGGTAAATTAAGAAATGAATTAATATGGTTAGGTAAATTAAGAAATGAATTGATATGGTTAGGTAAATTAAAAAATCAATTGATAAGGTTAGGTAAATTAAAAAATTAATTGATATGGTTAGGTAAATTAAAAAATGAATTGATATGGTTAGGAAAATTAAGAAATGAATTGATATGATTAGGTAAATTAAGAAATGAATTGATATGATTAGGTAAATTAAGAAATGAATTAATATGGTTAGGAAAATTAAGAAATGAATTAATATGGTTAGGTAAATTAAGAAATGAATTGATATGGTTAGGTAAATTAAAAAATTAATTAATATGGTTAGGTAAATTAAGAAATGAATTAATATGGTTAGGTAAATTAAGAAATGAATTGATATGATTAGGTAAATTAAGAAATGAATTGATATGATTAGGTAAATTAAGAAATGAATTGATATGATTAGGTAAATTAAGAAATGAATTGATATGATTAGGTAAATTAAGAAATGAATTAATATGGTTAGGTAAATTAAAAAATGAATTGATATGGTTAGGTTAATTAAGAAATGAATTGATATTATTAGATAAATTAACAAATGAATTGATATGCTTAGGTAAATTAAGAAATGAATTGATATTATTAGGTAAATAAAGAAATGAATTGATAGGATTAGGTAAATTAAGAAATGAATTGATATTATTAGGTAAATTAAGAAATAAATTGATATGGTTAGGTAAATTAAAAAATTAATTAATATGGTTAGGTAAATTAAAAACTGAATTAATATGGTTAGGTAAATAAAGAAATGAATTAATATGGTTAGGTAAATTAAGAAATGAATTGATATGGTTAGGTAAGTAAAGAAATGAATTAATATGGTTAGGTAAATTAAGAAATGAATTAATATGGTTAGGTAAATTAAGAAATGAATTAATATGGTTAGGTAAATTAAGAAATGAATTGATATGGTTAGGTAAATTAAAAAATGAATTAATATGGTTAGGTAAATTAAGAAATGAATTGATATGGTTAGGTAAATTAAAAAATGAATTAATATGGTTAGGTAAATTAAGAAATGAATTAATATGGTTAGGTTAATTAAGAAATGAATTGATATGGTTAGGTAAATTAAGAAATGAATTGATATGGTTAGGTAAATTAAGAAATGAATTAATATGGTTAGGTAAATTAAGAAATGAATTAATATGGTTAGGTAAATTAAGAAATGAATTGATATGGTTAGGTAAATTAAAAAATCAATTAATAAGGTTAGGTAAATTAAAAAATGAATTAATATGGTTACGTAAATTAAAAAATGAATTGATATGGTTAGGTAAATTAAGAAATGAATTGATATGATTAGGTAAATTAAGAAATGAATTGATATGATTAGGTAAATTAAGAAATGAATTAATATGGTTAGGAAAATTAAGAAATGAATTAATATGGTTAGGTAAATTAAGAAATGAATTGATATGGTTAGGTAAATTAAAAAATTAATTAATATGGTTAGGTAAATTAAGAAATGAATTAATATGGTTAGGTAAATTAAGAAATGAATTGATATGATTAGGTAAATTAAGAAATGAATTGATATGATTAGGTAAATTAAGAAATGAATTGATATGATTAGGTAAATTAAGAAATGAATTGATATGATTAGGTAAATTAAGAAATGAATTAATATGGTTAGGTAAATTAAAAAATGAATTGATATGGTTAGGTTAATTAATAAATTAATTAATATGGTTAGGTAAATTAAAAAAATGAATTAATATGGTTAGGTAAATTAAGAAATGAATTAATATGGTTAGGTAAATTAAAAAATGAATTGATATGGTTAGGTAAATTAAAAAATGAATTGATATAGTAATGTAAATTAAGAAATGAATTAATATGGTTAGGTAAATTAAGAAATGAATTGATATGCTTAGGTAAATTATGAAATGAATTGATATGATTAGGTAAATTAAGAAATGGATATGGTTAGGTAAATTAAGAAATGAATTAATATGGTTAGGTAAATTAAGAAATGAATTGATATGCTTAGGTAAATTATGAAATGAATTGATATGATTAGGTAAATTAAGAAATGAATTGATATGCTTAGGTAAATTAAGAAATGAATTGATATGGTTAGGTAAATTAAGAAAGGAATTGATATGGTTAGGTAAATTAAGAAATGAATTAATATGGTTAGGTAAATTAAAAAATGAATTGATATGATTAGGTAAATTAAGAAATGAATTGATATGGTTATGTAAATTAAGAAAGGAATTGATATGATTAGGTAAATTAAGAAAGGAATTGATATGGTTAGGTAAATTAAGAAATGAATTAATTTGGTTAGGTAAATTAAGAAATGAATTGATATGGTTAGGTACATTAAAAAATGAATTGATATGGTTAGGTAAATTAAAAAATGAATTGATATGATTAGGTAAATTAAGAAATGAATTGATATGGTTATGTAAATTAAGAAAGGAATTGATATGATTAGGTAAATTAAGAAAGGAATTGATATGGTTAGGTAAATTAAGAAATGAATTAATATGGTTAGGTAAATTAAGAAATGAATTGATATGGTTAGGTACATTAAAAAATGAATTGATATGGTTAGGTAAATTAAGAAATGAATTGATATGGTTAGGTAAATTAAGAAATGAATTGATATGGTTAGGTAAATTAAAAAATGAATTAATATGGTTAGGTAAATTAAGAAATGAATTAATATGGTTAGGTAAATTAAGAAATGAATTGATATGCTTAGGTAAATTCATACTTTTAGTATTTAAAGCCTCCTAAAAATAGACCAACACAATATTATATGTTAGCCATTGCAAATACCGGAGAACAGTGTTATATATACTGTGAGATTGTATCAATATATAAACATCAAAGAAATCATGCATCACTTTTCAATGGTTTCTCTACGAGCAAAACCAATGGTAGATTTTAAATCAGTATCTCTGTGTGGATGTTTTAGCATCCTTTATAACGAATAATTTAAGGTAAAACCTGTTACTTTTTAATAATGGTACATACGAAATTAAAAAAAAATCTTAACAGGAAAATTCTCCGGCGTGCACACAGTGTTATATAATGAATACTGTGTTGAAGCGGAAAACTCTAAAAGTCAGAAGTCACTCCCAGCAGAAATCGGCGTTTTCTCTCTCTTAGCTGGCGAGATTTCAAGGAATAAGGGCACGTCTGCCTGCTGTCTCCAATAGGAATAGTGCGAACAGCGTGGTCTATCGACTCATCTGTCTTTCTCTCTATATATCTCTCTCTTATTCTCTCTCCCTTTCTCTCTCTCTCTCTCTCTCTCTCTCTCTCTCTCTCTATCTATCTATCTATCTCCAGCATATAAAAATAAAGGGTCCCTTTGACTGTTGTTCTCTGTTTTAAATAACTATTATTAAAAGCTGAACATTGGCGTCCGTGTAGTTTTGTGTTCACAGACGACCAACAACCTGGTTTCACGACGACGACGACGACACGGGTATATAAAGGATTTATACACGCTCGGTAAGAGAAAATAAAACACTATTGTGATTATTCCTGTCTCTATGTTACGTTTTCGGAGGAGTGCCAATACTTTCAGACCACCTTATATATTATTTGAATACATTTATTTTAGAATAGATCGATAAACGCATGCTTATCTTTTAATAATAAGACTTTCGGACCATGGTGTATACGGTTTGAATAAATGAAGATTTTCGATCTCTTATCTGGCGAGATTTAAAGGAACAAAACGCGTTTATCTGCTGTCCCCAATGGGGCCCAGCGCGCACGGCATGGCAATCCGTCTCTCTCTCTCTCTCTCTCTCTCTCTCTCTCTCTCTCTCTCTCTATATATATATATATATATATATATATATATATATATATATATATATATATATATATATATCACGCATTCGAAAATAACCTGTCTCTGGAACTGTCCGTTAGGTTTTTTTTAATTCGATTAAATTTTTTTCTCACCGCTATCACATGCATTTACTCATTGTTTGAAAATACTTAATTATAAAATACTTAATTATAAAATACTTAATTATAAAATACTTAATTATAAAGTTTTCTTTAATAATTACTATCTATGTAGAATAATCTAAAACAGCTACTACTACAGAATTTGAACCGAACTATTTTTTAAAAACTTAGCTGTAAACTAACCCTAACCTAAGTTTAAGTGTAGTTTGTCAAAAGTTGGTTTGGTTAGGTTCAAGTTCTGTAGAAGCACCGAAAAAATAATTATAACGTTTTCTTGAATAGATATTATATAATAAATATTTATGTATAATAATCTGTTACACCGGCCGTTCTTACACAGGAGAAACAACACCGGTTGTCACTATAAATAGTGCGAGACACCAGAAGACAAAGCACAGTCTTGTAACTGTCTAGCCAAGAGCTAGTCACTTTCTTACTTTGTTAATACACTTGTTAAACCAACCCTCGACTTGACTTTCGTTTATTTATTATTTACTGTGGAACAACTTCACAACATAATCTGAAAAAAGCTCAAATTTAAGGCAAAAAAAGGCAAAATAAAATTTTTGAAGGCCAAACTTAAAAAAAAAGACCAAATTTGGCCTTAAAAAGGCTAAACTATCACCCCTGGTGGTTGTGGTTGTTGTTGTTATACTTCCGAATTTAACATTTTGCAAAATTTTACACAACGAAAATAAATGTTGAGCATTAATATAATTAAAAATTTAAAACAATGATTGGGTAATCGAATTAAAATAAAAGAAACCCACAGCGTTTTATTGTAAAGAAGAAAAGAGAAAGAAAATGTAGTAAATAAAGTTTTTAGTTAAAACTATTTGTAGGCAATATGGCCACTAGAGATTAAAACACTGAATTTATTTTATGACAAGAAAAACAATTTTTCTTTTTTAAATACATGAAGATTTGCTAAGAATTTTAAAGCCAGATTTTCTATTCGATAGTTTAAATACCTCCAAATTATTTTCAAATTTCGAGCAGTCACGAAGCAATTGATATGTTTTTCGACTATTAACACAATAGTAAAATGGCTGACTTGTTTACGAAGAAACAGAAATGCATTATGATGGATATAATCTAGCAACATAATTTTAATTTACAACTTTTTTTATTAATATAATAATCTGAAAGTTTAATACAAGAACCGCGATCCAAGAACGATCACTTAGAAAAATCGATTTTATTTGCTTTAAAACAACAGTAAATATTCTAAAATATTTATTAAAAAATATTATTGGGGGGTAGCCCTAATTTACAAGTATATCGTAAAAGTTGAAATTAACTTGAAAAGCTTATCTAAAAAATAGCCCGGTCCGTAAACTGCACAATTACTAAAAAGATAATACAAAAAGTGCTGTTTATTGGTGTGTGTGTGTGTGAGGGTCCCTATTTACAATTATATTCCACGCAAGAACCGTTCTAAAATCTCTTTTTCAATCGATATTTATTCCATAATTGCCGAATTTTCTTACTTTGCCTAAATTGCTGAAATTCCCGTTGCCGAATTTTCTGTTGCCGAAATTTTCGTTGCTGAATTTTTTGTTGCTTAATTTTTCTAAATTCATATATATGCATTTATACATTCAACATTAAAATGTATAATTGATTAAAATTAAAAATCTCAAAAGTAAACTACTAAGTAAATAAATGAATGAACATTTTTCAAAGAGGGTTGATAAGCCGTAAAAGAGGCAATCCATTATAATTTCCCAGCCAAGAATTCAAACATATCGATAAGAAGAATAGTTAGATTTTTTTCTTCGAGATAAAAAAAAATGTGGCGAGTGAGACAACATGCCATGGAATCGAAGATGACGTTAAAAAAAAATCGGAAGTCTTCGAGCAATGGCAAGTTTTGTACGCCCGACAATTTTTAGGAATATTTAGGAGAGAGTGCGCGAGAGAAGTTGCGATTCCCTACTGCGATACGGCGGTAATGATATGTTTGAAGATGAATTTATTAAGAAGAACTTGAGATTTATCGTCTAGGAAACCGAGAGAGGTCGGAAGATTGAAGGTTAACGTTCGGGACGCTTCCGTAACGTCGAAGGAATAAATGTTTATTAGGTTTAATGGAGATGGATACGTGGCGTAAAAGATGGGGAAGCAAGGATTCGAATTGGAAATATGAGGGGAAAGAAAGATACCGAAAGAAGAAGATGATGATGAGGATAAGGAGGAGGTAGAAAAAAGAAGAATTTGGAAGTATATGGACATAAAAGGAGGAGGAGATGATGAAGATGGAAGAGGGAGAAGAGGAGGAGGAAGATGAATGTTAAGAAGGATACAATAGAAAAAGAATATGGATAAGATGGAAGAAGAGGAAAGAAGAAGAAAAAGAAAATGAAAAAGGTGGTGAAGAAGAAAGAAGAAGAAAAAGAAAAAGATGGATGCGTGATAGAAAAGATGAGAATGTAAATATTCAGATTGGAAATATGAGGGGAAGGAAGACACCAAAAAGAGAAGACGAAGAAAAATGATGAAGAAGAAGATAATGATGAAAATAAAAAAGAGGTGGAAGAAGAAGAAGAAGAATGTAAGAGTCTATAGACGTAAAAGGAGAAGATGAGAATGATGAAGAAGAAGATAAAATTGTGGATAAGATGGAAGAAGAAAAAATGATAAAGATAAAGAAAAAGAAAAAGGTGATGGAGAAGGAAGATAGAAGATTCAGAAAAAGAAAAGAGAGAAGATGGAAGAATATGAACAAAGAAGATGAAAAGAGAAGATGAAGAAGAAAAAGATGGATTCGTCGCATAAAATATGGGAGAGCAAGGATTCATATTGGTAATATGAGGTGAAGGAATGAAACAGAAAGAAGAAGAAGAAGAAGAAGAAGAAGATGATGCTAATAAGGAGGAGGAAGTAGAGAATACGGAGGAAGAAGAAGAAAAACAATACCGTGAAGGTATACAAACGAAAGAGAATAATGAAAAGACGAAACGGAAAACGATGGCTAAGATTGAAAATGGAAATAGCGGACGATGAAGGAAGAGAAAGAGGATGAATCAAAAAGAAAATAGAAGGTAAAGAAATATACAAGAATGAAGATGAAAGGATATACACGAAAAATTAGAAGAAATGAAAGATGAAGAAGGAAAAAAGCAAACTAAACTAGATAGAAGAGGAAACATGATTTAGAAGAAAAATCAGTAAAATATGTAGAAGAATAAAAGAAAGACGAAGAAAATACGAAGAAAAGGAGAGAATAGGACGAAAAAAGAAAAATAAAGGACAGTAACATACGGAGAAAATGAAGATGGGTGAGATGATGACGAAGAAGAATATAAAAAAAGATGGTGAAGAAGAAAAGGAAAATATTAAATGATATGAACAAAAAAGGTAGAAGAAGAAGAAGTAAAAAGAAAAAGAAAAAAAAAAGATAAAGAATAAAGGGAAACTATAAAGAAGAAAGGGAAAAGAATATAAAGAAGAAAGGAAAAAGAATATAAAGAAGAAAGGGAAAAGAATATAAAGAAGAAAAGGAAAAGAATATAAATGAGAAAGGGAAAAAGAACATAAAGGAGAAAGTGAAAAGATTATAAAGAAGAAAGGAGAAAATATACAGAAGAAAGGAAGAAGAATATAAAGAAGAAAGGGGAAAATATAAAGAAGAAAGGAAAAAGAATATAAAGAAAAAAAGAAAAAGAATATAAAGAAGAAAGGGAAGAGAATATGAAGAAGAAAGGGAAAAGAATATAAAGAAGAAAAGAAAAAGAATATAAAGAAGAAAAGAAAAAGAATATAAAGAAGAAAGGAAAAAAATATAAAGAAGAAAAGAGAAAGAATATCAAAAAGAAAGGGAAAAGAATATAAAGAAGAAAAGGAAAAGAATATAAAGAAGAACGGAAAAAGAATATAAAGAAAAAAGGGAAAAGAATATACAGAAGAAAGGAAAAAGAATATAAAGAAAAAAGGCAAAAGAATATAAAGAAGAAAGGAAAAAGAATATAAAGAAAAAAGTGAAAAGAATATAAAGAACAAATGAAAAAAGAACATAAAGAAGAAAGGGAAAATAATATAAAGAAGAAAGGAAAAAGAATATAAAGAAGAAAGGGAAAAGAATATAAAGAAGAACGGTAAAAGAATATAAAGAAAAAAGTGAAAAGAATATAAAGAAGAAAGGAAAAAGAATATAAAGAAGAAAGGGAAAAGAATATAAAGCAGAAAGGAAAAAGAATATAAAGAAAAAAGGGAAAAGAATATAAAGAAGAAAGGAAAAAGAATATAAAGAAAAAAATGAAAAGAATATAAAGAAGAAAGGAAAAAGAATATAAAGAGGAAAGCGAAAAGAATATAAAGCAGAAAGGAAAAAGAATATAAAGAAAAAAGTGAAAAGAATATAAAGAACAAATGAAAAAAGAACATAAAGAAGAAAGGGAAAATAATATAAAGAAGAAAGGAAAAAGAATATAAAGAAGAAAGGGAAAAGAATATAAAGAAGAACGGTAAAAGAATATAAAGAAAAAAGTGAAAAAATATAAAGAAGAAAGGAAAAAGAATATAAAGAAGAAAGGGAAAAGAATATAAAGCAGAAAGGAAAAAGAATATAAAGAAAAAAGGGAAAAGAATATAAAGAAGAAAGGAAAAAGAATATAAAGAAAAAAATGAAAAGAATATAAAGAAGAAAGGAAAAAGAATATAAAGAAGAAAGGGAAAAGAATATAAAGCAGAAAGGAAAAAGAATATAAAGAAGAAAGTCAAAAAAATATAAAGAAGAAAGGAAAAAGAATATAAAGAAGAAAGTCAAAAGAATATAAAGAAGAAAGGGAAAAGAATTATATATAAGAAAGGGAAAAGATATAAAGAAGAAAGGAAAAAGAATATAAAGAAGAAAAGAAGAAAGGGAAAAGAATATAAAGAAGAAAGGAAAAAGAATATAAAGAAGAAAGGGAAAAGAATATAAAGAAGAAAGGAATAATGACGGAGAAGAAAGGGCAAAAGAAGATACAGAAAAAGAAAAGAAAATATCTAATAACCAAGACGATAAAAGAAGATTAAGAAGAAAAAGAAATTGAAAAATATGGATGAGATAAAAGAGTAAAAAATGATGAAGAAGAAGAAAATGAAAAGAAAGATGTAAGAATATTAACGAAGAAAATGAATTAATACTACTACTACTACTACTACTACTACTACTACTACTACTAATAATAATAATTATAATAATAATAATAATAATAATAATAATAATAATAATAAGAAGAAGAAGAAGAATTGCCAACTATCAAAGAATATTAACTAAGATTGAAAAAGAAGAAATAAAAAAATATGCATGAGATAAAATAGGAAAACGATGATGAAGAAGAAAATGAAAAGAAGATGTAGAAAAAATAAAAGAACGATGAAAGAATATTAACGCAGAAGATGATGAAGAAGAATATGAATGATGATGATAATAATAATAAGAAATGAAAGAATGTGGATAAGATAATCGACGAAAAAGATGACGTAGAATGAAAGGAAAAAGATGAAGAAGAAGAACAGAAAGATGTAAGAATATGAACAAAGATGAAAGAAGAAGACGAAATAAGAAGAAAAATAATAAAAAATAAGTGTATACGATGAAAAAGGGAAAATATGTTGAAGACGAAGATGAGAGTAAGATGATGAAAAAAGAGGATGGAAGAAGTAGATGGAAAAACAGATAACACGCAAAGGTAACATATCGTAAATATAGATGGAAGGAAAAGAGGAGGAAGAAAAGAAATAAAATAAGGTGGAAGACGAAAGTGAAGAAGAAAGAAAGAACAGGAAATAAAATATAGACGAAAAAAAAAACAGAAAAGGAAAATAAAAGAAGGAGATGGTGGAAGATTAAAGAATAATTTAAAAAGACAAAGAACAAAAAAAAAAAAAACAAGCGAAAAAGGAAAACAAAAGAACAAGAAAAATAACTAGAAGACGTAAATAAAAATGACTCAGGCTAAACGTAAATGCATAGAATTAATAAGGAAGGAAAGAGTGGAAAGAATGTCTCATTAATGGCTTCATAAGAAATCCCTTTTTTGACAAACGTCAAATGAATATAAATATGAAGACGCTGTGGGTAAAATGAGTAAGTTGGTCAGAGATAAGATATTTAATAAAGAATTCTCAGTTAGGAGAAGGAGGGGGGGTGAAGAAAAAAGCGAAAAAAAGAAAAAAAGAAGAAAAGAAAAGATAAAAGAAAGAAGAAAATATAAGAAGAAGAGAATAGGAAGAAGATATTTAATAAAGAATTCTCAGTTAGGAGAAGAGAGGGGGTGAAGAAAAAAGCGAAAAAAAAAATAAAAAAAGAAAAGAAAAGGAAGAAGAAAATATAAGAGAGAATAGGAAGAAGATATTTAATAAAGAATTCTCAGTTAGGAGAAAGGAGGGGGGGGGGATGAAGAAAAAAGCGAAAAAAAAAGAAACAAAAATGAAAGGAAAGATAAAAGGAAGAAGAAAATATAAGAAGATGAGAATAAGAAGAAGATGGACGGCAGAATCTTGAAAATAGAAAGCTACAAAAATTCTTTCAAAAACTAAACCTACCAGACAATTATAGTTTCTTTCGAATAGAGTAATCTTCTTCTTCTATATATATTAAATAGTAACTCTGTCTGTGTGTATGTGTGTGTGTGTGTGCGTCCTCCTGATCTTTGTGTCTTATGTTCACCCAAACCGCTGGACAGAGTTGCTTGACAATTGGTATGTGGCTACTGATCTCTCAGTGAAGGTCATAGGCTATATAAGAAATATATCACTTCAACATCGGGGTGGGGGGACACTGAAAACTGTTTTCCCTTAAATTCAAATGAAATTTAAGTTATAGGAGAGCTGGACTATATACACTTTCATTTAGTTTCACGCAAAGGTTGTAAAAAAGAGGGGTGCGGTTAGTAGCCCTTCATGAAAATTCAAATACGTCTTATTTGTGTGAAGGTTTAACAACAGATACTACACTTTAATTAATAAACATTCACAATATTTCAGTTTTATCGGAGTTTTTTTCTAGGGAAGGGGTACAATATGTGCATAATCCCCCAACAATGCAAATATTTCAGATTTACATTGAATTTGATCCATAGTAATTAGACATCAATGATTCAAAATTCCTGAATTGTAATTTCTTAAATTTATTAAAAAGTGAACATTGGCGTCCGAGTAGTTTTATGTCAACAGACGATCAACAACCCGGATTCGACCACGACGACACGGGTGTATGAAATATTGATATAGGCTCGGTAAATGAAAGTTCTACAGCAATCTTATAAAAAATGAACATAGTTTTGCGTCTATAGACAATCAAAAACCTCGATGCAACTACGGCACGCGTGTATAAAGGTTATACACGCGCTTTGTAAGTAAAAGTGCAACATTAGTCGCTTTAATGAATACTTTGTTTGAGACCAAGAATGAGAGTTGTTCGTTAATTAGCGGGATTCACGTTATTTTATTGATTGTTTATGAAAATACCGTCACCTAATATCATCTTTTTTATTATGGACAATATTTGCAGTTTCCTGACTTTTCTTTTATAGTAAGCTATTATAATATATTTTTACGACTAAATAATCCGATTAATTTGACTGATATTTTATTATAATTTGATTAAAAAAAAAAGGAAAATTTGATGTTATTTTTTCTGCTTGACTTTTATTTGTGATGTTGAGGGGCGCTGAATAAGAAACTTATTGGAATCTTCAAAACTATAAAATATTCCAAATCGTCTTAGAAATAATCGTACGATAAATATTTGTTGAATTGGAATTCTTGAAACTGATATAAATTCTGTGTTAATGTTATTCATCTCATCCTACCCCCTCTCTCTCTCTCTCTCTCTCTCTCTCTCTCTCTCTCTCTATATATATATATATATATATATATATATATATATATATATATATATATACTAATGATAATAATATTAACGATAGTGAAGTATCGTAAAGTGATCTATCGCAATAAAGTAAAGCTCAATACGTTCAGTAGAGCAATCAATTTTTAAGAAGGGAAGATGAAGATAAACAAATATCATAAAATTACATAAAATTACATAAAACTGATTCACATTTTATTACATCGAAAGTTCAGATGCAAGGAGTTACATTAATCCTTAAACAATGGTTTTTCAAAGATAAAACTCTTCTAATACCACATTACCAAATTTTATCCTCTGACGAGATCCCTTAAGCTTGGACATTAAATTTGAGATATTTTCTAGAATCGAAATCATCTAATGGATTTTGACCGAAATTGGATTAAGGATTCTAGATAAATGTTTTAATACCATCATATCCCGAACTCAATCTTCCTAGTGGGACATTATAGTGATGCAAAACTGTTCCGTTCGGGAAATTATTTTT
The DNA here is from genome assembly GCA_963556195.1 of Sepiola atlantica. Classification (NCBI taxonomy): domain Eukaryota; kingdom Metazoa; phylum Mollusca; class Cephalopoda; order Sepiida; family Sepiolidae; genus Sepiola; species Sepiola atlantica. The sequence continues at coordinate 19,327,581 of OY744552.1, read as the reverse complement.
ACCCGTCCTGGGACAAGTATTTTTCAAGTTTGTTTTTATTTTCATGGAAATTACCCCAGACAAGGCATGAAGCCACTTGATGTAAGGAGCTAAAACATACTACTTCAAGGTAAAAAAAAAAGCCAACGATAAGTGTTAGATGGATAGATTCCGACCCAGAAAACAGCAATTCTTCCCCCTTTGTCAGAAACATCACCGATGGAATGTGAGGACTAAAATACAAAACAAGTGAAGCTAGTTACGAGGCCGCTGAAAGAAAAGCCAAGATCTACATTTTACTTTCTATAATTTATTTTATATGATAGATTGAAACCAATACCTCTGAACGAAGCATCAGTGTGAAGTCTATATGAATTCCATGAAAAATGCCATTATACTGAAATCATATGCCCTTAATAGAGTTAAGATGAAAATTCATATACACTAAATGTACAGAAGCAAGGAAATTCCCAAATTTTTACACCTTTATTGTCATTAAGGGTATGCGAGCACAACAGGGCTATGTATTTTACTGGTAGGAATTTTTCTTCAGCGTACCTCACACACTTCATCCACTCATGCATAGAGATTTATACTGTAGTGATGTGATAATGAAATGGTTTGGTTGATATGTAGTCATACCCTCAATGACAATAAAAGTGTAAAAATTTGGGAATTTCCTTGCTTTTGTACATTTAGTGTATATCAATTTTCATTTTAACCCTATTAAGGGCATATGATTTCAGTATACTGGCATTTCTCATGGAATGTCACTACTTTTGTACAGGCTATGCCTCAATACAATGCCTGCTCATAACTGATATAGTTGGTAGTTTGACTAATCAAGGTATATGGTCAACTGAAATTAAAATTCCATCAACTAGACCCTAGAGCCTCTATCTCTGCTAAAAATCAGCTGAATCCATCAAATGGTCGATAAGATATAGAATAAAGTGTATGAATACTGGTCATTTTAAAGTTTTTTAAAAAATTTTCTAGAAAACTAAGGTATATGGTAAACTGAAATTAAAATGCCATCAACTAGACCCTAGAACCTCTATCTCTGCCAAAAATCAGCTGAATCCATCAAATAGTTGATGAGATACAGGGTGGCACATACGTACGTACGTACGTACGTACGTACACACGGATAACATGATTTCATGATTGAACTTTCTGGATTTCTGGGTTGCCTTGCCTTATGATGCTGAAATTCTACGTACTTATAGAACCTATCAAATAAAAATGTTGTGCAAAGTTTTAACTAATTTGGTTTATTGGTTTTTGAGTTATGATTGATTAAAGAAATGAGATTTCCAGCATAGGCCATTCGTGACTTCTATTAAATTATAGAGCGCTCTCGCGCCTCCCTTGATTCGAACGTTTTCTCTGGGAAGATCTTGCGTGTTGCGCGTTTTTGCACAGAGAAAGCCTTAAGCATTCCTTGTTTTGATCCAGTGTATAAAACCCAAGAGACCTCTTCTTTATTCCGCGTCTCGTTCACTCATTTATTAGATGACGTCATTTCTCGCGCGTGTGTTATCGTGATGATCTTCACAGCTGTCACGGCAATCTATTGTCGCTGGTACTTCAGCAAAGCGAGGACAATATTATGACGAGCCTAGCTACCAACGTTTCTCATAGAGTTCTCGTCTGCATGCCAACCCAACTAGAACAACGCTATTAAACTTTCTAATTAATAAACCGTTTATTAGAATAAAGGTTATTATAAATTACTTCTCATCACTAGGAGATCATCAGGATCTAGACAGTTCGTCTTGTATATATATATATATATATATATATATATATATATATATATATATATATATATATATATATATATATACATATATATATATATATATATATATATATATATATATATATATATATATATATATATATATATATATATATAGGCAGCATCTTCTCTTGCAGGCAAGTGTAATTCCCGCCAAAACCATCTATAATACAAACACATGGTCTGTACCTGATTATCCTCATTCTCCTGAAGATGGACCCGGATGGGTCTGAAAGTACTTGGGACACAAATTAAAACTATGGCAGATTCATCGTCTAATTCCCCCCCCCCCCCGCAAACTAAGATTACGATTCGGACTATTGAAATGATCTACCAAAGTATATCCAGACATAAGTTGTCTGGTATATTCAACAATATATATATATATATATATATATATATATATATATATATATATATATATTAACGAAAATACGTCTTATAAAGTTAAGGGCGACTACTAATTCAATTTTCTGCATCTTAATCACTTAGGAAGTGAGGCAATCGAAGTAGTAGTGAGCAAAAGAACTACGAACAAAAACAATATCTTGACGGTTCGTCTTGTCTATATATATATATATATATATATATATATATTTATATATATATATATATATATATAATGCGATTTTGTTCTGTTATGCTATCCAGCATTGCTGAATTTAAATCGTCAACGACTCCCTGGAACAAAGCGAAAAACGTTCAATGCGCGTTTCTCCGCCGTCTTTTTAAAATACTCTTATTTCTCCAGCTTTTTTGTTCATTTGCTTTTGATACCCGAGGATGATTCGACGAAGAATCGAAAACGTTCGTGTAACCTGTGAAACTTATGAAACATTTATTAATTTTTTTCTATTTTAATACAAAAAAGACCATCAGAAAAATTGAAAAAAATAAAAAAGGTATAATTAAACAGACAAATTCGGTTATTTTTTAACAATGTTTGCATAAATAAGAAAATGCTACCTAAATACACACACACACACACACACACACTCTCTCTCTCTCTCTCTCTCTATATATATATATATATTTAATATTTATAAATAAATATTAAATTATTAATATCTACCAACGCTAGCGTTTCAAGCTTATTGTTCTCATCAGTGCAGGAAAGATACAATTTCAGACAGTCGGGAGGCGCGAACCCGGTTCACCGAGTCAGCCTAGAATCTGCAATGATAAAAAATGGAAAAAAATTATTCATGTATTCATCAACGTTTCGTCTGTATGATTAGTCTGAAGAAAATAACACATAACGTACACAATATTTGAAGCAGATTTCATTAAAATGAGGACAGTCAATGTCAACAAAAATTATTCTATTCTTCTGCTGTTCGCCCTCCAACTTTTCATTTTCGACCGACCAATTTTTTGATAAAATAATTTTATTCTCATTCCGCTCTAAATTTTCAACTGTTGACACCAATTTTTGAAATCTTCATTTTAAACACATTGAACTTCGTTACTCTGCCTGGAAGATGAACTCGGCAATACTCACTGTATTATAAATCTGATTTTGACCTATAACCTTCACTTTGGATCCTCCAGACTACATACACCATTTCTCGCCTCTTCGCATTTTCTACGCATACATGCTCATCTGATTGCTATCAAATACTCAACATCTGATTGCTATGGAATACTCAACATATGATTGCTATCGAATACTCAACATCTGATTGCTATGGAATACTCAACATCTGATTGCTATGGAATACTCAACATCTGATTGCTATCGAATACTCAACATCTGATTGCTATAGAATACTCAACATCTGATTGCTATATAATACTCAACATATGATTGCTATGGAATACTCAACATCTGATTGCTATCGAATACTCAACATATGATTGCTATAGAATACTCAACATCTGATTGCTATATAATACTCAACATATGATTGCTATGGAATACTCAACATCTGATTGCTATGGAATACTCAACATCTGATTACTATAGAATACTCAACATCTGATTGCTATGGAATACTCAACATCTGATTGCTATGGAATACTCTACATCTGATTGCTAGAGAATACTCAACATCTGATTGCTATGGAATACTCAACATCTGATTGCTAGAGAATACTCAACACCTGATTGCTATGGAATACTCAACATATGATTGCTATAGAATACTCAACAGCTGATTGCTATGGAATACTCAACATCTGATTGCTATGGAATACTCAACATCTGATTGCTATAGAATACTCAACATCTGATTGCTAGAGAATACTCAACATCTGATTGCTATGGAATACTCAACATCTGATTGCTAGAGAATACTCAATATCTGATTGCTATGGAATACTCAACAGCTGATTGCTATGGAATACTCAACATCTGATTGCTAGAGAATACTCAACAGCTGATTGCTATGGAATACTCAACATCTGATTGCTAGAGAATACTCAACATCTGATTGCTAGAGAATACTCAACATCTGATTGCTATGGAATACTCAACATCTGATTGCTATAGAATACTCAACATCTGATTGCTATGGAATACTCAACATCTGATTGCTATAGAATACTCAACAGCTGATTGCTATGGAATACTCAACATCTGATTGCTATGGAATACTCAATATCTGATTGCTATGGAATACTCAACATCTGATTGCTATGGAATACTCAACATCTGATTGCTATGAAATACTCAACATCTGAACTTCTTGGTACCTTGAGTATTCCTTTTCCAAATTTATTTACTTTAAAAGGATTTTTTTTGACATTGACTGTCTTAATTTTATGATCCTTCTAGCCCAAAACGTTTTGTATATATATGTATTAATTTTCAAAGTTTAATGTTACTGGTAATATTTACATTACCGAGTTTTATCCTCTTATGAAAAGAATTGATCTTTGAAAATCCAGGCATTAAGGATAATGAGACCCATCCTTGCTTTTGAAATTCTGGTGTTTTAATAAATATTGTATTTGTACAACTTTTCTTTCCATCATTAATTTTCTGAATGTATTGCTCTATCCAATATATTGAGCTTTTTATAATCACGATAGACTATTATTGAAGGATACATCATTTATCTTTACATTCTTATTCAACGTTATATATATATATATATATATATATATATATATATATATATATATATATATAATTTGCTAGCTATACTAAACACCACGCGCATGTATCAAAACAATCAGTAACACAGATTCCATGCACTTAGCGTGACGATTCACTGCGGGGATGTAACGCGGATGCTTCTGTGTAGCTTAATTTTCCATAAATATATTATCGTAACTTACTATGTATATATGTATTTAACTGGTTCAAATCGATTGAATTATCGAGCCACGCGCGTGCTTTTTCCGTTTTGTTTCGCTTCGATCGATCAATCTTTCTAGACGAATATTGTTTTCACATTTTTAGTTATAGTTTCATAAGAATTTTGTTTACTACTACTACTACTACTACTACTACTACTACTACTACTACTACTAATGATGATAATAATAATGATTTAATAATAATGATAATAATAATGATAATAATAATACTACTAATAATAGTAATAATATTAGTAATAATAATAATGATAATAATAATAATAATAATAATGATGATAATAATAATGATAATAATAATACTACTAATAATAGTAATAATATTAGTAATAATAATAATGATAATAATAATACTACTACTACTACTACTACTACTACTACTAATAATAATAATAATCAAAAAACCATACCATTATAATGAAATTTAAGTTTTGAAAATTTAATTCATGAAGCTATGTTGAGTTTGCGATTTCTTTACCGAAACACTTTGTAGAGGGACCTTTTTTTTTGCTCGCGTAGTGTTTTTACGGAGCTGTTCATGAAGGCATACATAAATAAATTAATTAAATTCTTGTCTTTTAACATCCGTGCATTTGGTTGCATGCAAGAGCTAATCATGATGCGCTTAATACAAAGCACAGGTTTTAAGTGTCCAGTAATAGAAATGCCCGATGGACTTGTTTATTTCATTTGAAACATGATGATTCATGTATTAGGGTTAGGGTTAGGGTTAGGGTTAGCAATCTCTTTCCTCCGAAGAAAATCTTTTCATTATAAAGATGAGCAGAATTAATAGACGTTACCCGGCTAATAAATTGCTTTAATCAAATATTGTTATATACGTCCCTTTACTGATAGGTTCATAAACAATTATACACCCTTGCCGTTGTCGTCGTTGTAAACCCAGGTCTTCAATCGTCTGTAGATAAAGCACTCGGATGCTGATTTTAGTTTATAGGAAAGGTTTATTTAAAGAGAGAGAGACAGTCAAATAAAATATCAGAGCGCCAGTCCACCTGTATACGTGTGTGAAAGAGAGAGACACACAGACATACCAACAGACAGACAGACACATATGAACACACAGATCGATCGTCTTATTACACCTAGGTGCATTGTACGCGACAGCCCCCTACTATTACTTGGCTCCTCGGGGACAGGCACGGAGTGCTCCGTTGCTTAAGCTACCATCCAAAAACTGAGAAACCCCCCTGCCGGAAGCCATGTAGTTTCAACCACTTCCGCTTTGGGATCACATCTGACGTTTAAGATGTGACTCAAACCCTTCCATTCAAACACGGCTAACAATATCGCATACTTAAGATGTCACTCACACCTTTCCACTCAAACGCGGCTATTTAACAATATCGCAGACTTATGATGGCACTCAAACCCTTCCACTCAAACGCGGCTATTTAACAATATTGCAGACTTATGATGGCACTCAAACCCTTCCACTCGAACGCGGCTATTTAACAATATTGCAGACTTAAGATGTCACTCAAACCCTTCCACTCAAACGCGGCTATTTAACAATATTGCAGACTTAAGATGTCACTCAAACCCTTCCACTCAAACGCGGCTATTTAACAATATTGCAGACTTAAGATGTCACTCAAACCCTTCCACTCAAACGCGGCTATTTAACAATATTGCAGACTTAAGATGTCACTCAAACCCTTCCACTCAAACGCGGCTATTTAACAATATTGCAGACTTAAGATGTCACTCAAACCCTTCCACTCAAACGCGGCTATTTAACAATATTGCAGACTTAAGATGTCACTCAAACCCTTCCACTCAAACGCGGTTATTTAACAATATTGCAGACTTAAGATGTCACTCAAACCCTTCCACTCAAACGCGGCTATTTAACAATATTGCAGACTTAAGATGTCACTCAAACCCTTCCACTCAAACGCGGCTATTTAACAATATTGCAGACTTAAGATGTCACTCAAACCCTTCCACTCAAACGCGGTTATTTAACAATATTGCAGACTTAAGATGTCACTCAAACCCTTCCACTAAAACGCGGCTATTTAACAATATTGCAGACTTAAGATGTCACTCAAACCCTTCCACTTAAACGCGGCTATTTAACAATATTGCAGACTTAAGATGTCACTCAAACCCTTCCACTCAAACGCGGCTATTTAACAATATTGCAGACTTAAGATGTCACTCAAACCCTTCCACTCAAACGCGGCTATTTAACAATATTGCAGACTTAAGATGTCACTCAAACCCTTCCACTTAAACGCGGTTATTTAACAATATTGCAGACTTAAGATGTCACTCCAACCCTTCCACTTAAACGCGGCTATTTAACAATATTGCAGACTTAAGATGTCACTCAAACCCTTCCACTCAAACGCGGCTATTTAACAATATTGCAGACTTAAGATGTCACTCAAACCCTTCCACTCAAACGCGGCTATTTAACAATATTGCAGACTTAAGATGTCACTCAAACCCTTCCACTAAAACGCGGCTATTTAACAATATTGCAGACTTAAGATGTCACTCAAACCCTTCCACTTAAACGCGGCTATTTAACAATATTGCAGACTTAAGATGTCACTCAAACCCTTTCACTCAAACGCGGCTATTTAACAATATTGCAGACTTAAGATGTCACTCAAACCCTTCCACTCAAACGCGGCTATTTAACAATATTGCAGACTTAAGATGTCACTCAAACCCTTCCACTTAAACGCGGCTATTTAACAATATTGCAGACTTAAGATGTCACTCAAACCCTTCCACTCAAACGCGGCTATTTAACAATATTGCAGACTTAAGATGTCACTCAAACCCTTCCACTCAAACGCGTCTATTTAACAATATTGCAGACTTAAGATGTCACTCAAACCCTTCCACTTAAACGCGGCTATTTAACAATATTGCAGACTTAGAAAATTTGCCGACACTGATGTCTGACAGGGATGGTTGAAGAAAACGAGTCAGTAGTATTCAAGATCTCGTTGATTGATCTAAATGAAATACTCCTGAAATCCGAACACATCATAATCCTAACCTCCTCGAATTTGGACTTGTCTTGAAATCTAAAGATTTGTATTGACATGATATGAAACTAATTCACTCTGTTTATTATATTTATTTTTTACTTCTTTGTAGATTGAAATTGTTTATGAATAAGCATTTTTGGCCCATAATCATGTCACTAAGTTAAAATAGAGACATAATTACTTTTACTTTTGTACAAAAACATGAAATTCTCGAAAATACAGATAATGTATGCATTAGATAAGTCCGTTATTACTAATCAATATAATACTGAAAAAAAAGCATTTTTATATATAAAACCATGCAAAAATGCTTGAATATAAAGTCCGAGACCTTCTTGAATTTCGCTGCGTTCTTTATTCGCGTTCAGTGCAGTTGCTTATATAAACTAATAACTCAGTTCCAATGAATGAATATAAGGGTGAAAGAATATAATCACATGGCATGAACGAAAATGAAGAACGCAGCGAAATTCAAAAATATCTCACAATTAACGAATGATGAATCTATAAACAATAAATACATTTTCAGACATTCAATAAATTTTCAAACATTTTATAAATTTATAAACATTTAATTATTTTTTAAAATATGACATAAATGTATAAACATTCCATGCATTTATAAAAATATGCAAAATTATAAAATTTTTAAACATTTCATGAACTTATAAAAATTAAAACATATTTAAAACATTTCATAAATTTATAAACTTTTCATAAATTTATAAACATTTCATGAATTTTAAAACATTTCATGAACTTATTAAAATTAAAACACATTTTAAACATTTCATAAATTTATAAACTTTTCATGAATTCATAAACATTTCATGAATTTTAAAACATTTCATGAACTTATTAAAATTAAAACACATTTTAAACATTTCATAAATTTTTAAACATTTCATAAACTCAGAAACATTTATAAAATGTATACATTCTGTTATAATAATAATTATTCCTCGTACAGGCACACACATATACCCACATATGTATATAGAATTTAAGGAAAAGTAAAATAAAAATCGAAATTTAATTGTTTTATTCATAATCATGCCTAAAATTCTTTCGCGTTTCATTTTTCACATCATTAGTTTTATAGAGGTATAATTTACGTTCAAATGAAATATTTTACATTCATTAGAAAAAATTTTGTTCACGGTGTTCATGTGAATTCGGAATTTTGAACACAATACCAAAAATAAAATAATGAAAAGTGTTTCTTATATGTTGAAAATAGTAACTAAAGCACATTATAATTGCTAAAAAAGTGACTTGTATTTACAAATAAACATAAGAGAAACCAGAACTAGAATTATCACAGTGTACAAAGAACTAAAAGTGTACAAAGAACTAAAATTGTACAAAGAACTAAAAGTGTACACAAAACTAAAAGTACTTGAGACTCATAAAAACGGGAAATTCTCGGCGAATCTTGGGCTAATAAATTTAGTTTCAATGATAAAACGCGAATACGTCGAATTGTAAAAATTATGTTCAGAATGTCTATATTTTATTATTAAAACTGTGTTCTGCGACTACGGTAGTCAAATGACATCCCGTAGCTTCAATCAGTCCTCCATGCTAGTCCCAGGCCACCTGGCCTTGTCATGCGCAAGTTGTCGTAGGCAATGAAGTTGTTTCGCTGTACGTAGTGGTCCTAGTACCGTCTGCTTGAGGTCAGCACGTAGTGTGCCCAGCAGATTTGTGCAGTGCTGTCCTAGTCGCGGTTGGTAGGCTTGCGAGCCAGTAAGGTCAAAGTCAAGTGCCCTCTGTGCGGGAGTGTCAGGGTCCATTCGTAGGACATGACCTAGCATAGACCATCTTTGTTCAGCGACCTTTGTGGAGAGGGGGTTTTCGTTGCACAGCTCGTATAGTGCCTTGTTGCTGATAAGGTTTTTCGGCCAGCAGTGACCTGTGATGGAACGGGGGTGTCTGAGCTGGCACGCATCTAGCTTGTATATACCGTAGATACAAGGGATAACCAGGGAGTTTGGTAAGCTTGACAGACCAATGAAAATCCTTTTTCAATTTGTAAACCTATCGGATCTATTGTAGAGATTCTTCTACTTATATTGTTGGGGAAGGTATTAACTCACAATTTGGTACCATCCAATGGGAAACTAGCAACTTGTGTTCAATAATCGTATATATTAAATTGTTTTAAATAAGTTTTGTATTTCGTCATTTAATAACTCTAAATGGCTGATGTGTCGTTCAATAAACATAGGAAGCCATCTTTCTTTAATTCGTTTTAATGAAGTACTTTGTTGATACTAACTGACTATGTCCAACAAGAATCCGCCGCTCGGAAACGCTGTTGTACTACCAGTTTATTTTTTTATAGTAACGTGCACATTTATCAAGGCCGAGAATAAGGGTTAATGAGATTGTCCGTTGCACGATGAACGACACCATGAAAGGATTAGAAATGATAGAGGAAATACGCACAATATGCTTATTTAGGAGAACGGCTCAGTAAATTGGACTTGAAAACAATCATGATGTATTCATCTGGAAAGCAGCCCTGTGGTATTTTGTCAAACAGATGAGAAGTTAAGGGCAACAAACTTTGTTCATGGAAGTTCCGTTTGGGTTATGGTACACAGAGAGACAAAGGAAATATTTTTGCGCTTCTTGCTAGACAATTATTCATGTGAATATATCTTGCAGAGGGGAGCTAGCGAGGAAACTACTTCATAAGTAATCAAACGTAGGTCATACCTTGATCCATGTTAGTACTCCCATCATGATCCTAATCTTTCGGCTGGCAATCATTCTTCCTTGATCTTTTTGCTAAGATCAGAGTGTAGTATCTATTCTGATGGATGCTGCACTCTGTAGACTGGTACCGTCTTGGCTTTTGGACTTTGATTCTGTTAGTCTGAGGTATCGTCGTGTGCAGTTCTAGATTGTACACACTCCCAGGCTTTACCTTCTCACATTTTGAGAAGGGGTTATTTTTATTGCTAATTTCCTAAGGCGCCTCTTCTTATTCTAGAGCGCTGGCTTTTCAATCTCACTTTTCCGACCTTGTGTCAAATCTTACCGCTGTGGCAATAGATATATATAAAAAAATACAATGCTTATCTCTAGTGGCTCTTGACCTTGAGAAGTGGTGACCCCTATTAAAAAAATAAACCCGAAAAGAACTCTATTTATTTTAACTGACCGTTACTAAAACACAACATTCGCTCGACAACGCTTTTGTGCTTCCCAGTCGAAATTAAAATAGCAATTCCCTATAAAATAATCCGCCTCTATTATTCCAACCTCTTTTTCTAACGAAGTATCTTTTTGATTTCCAATCCAGCCACATCGAAACAGCTGCCCCATGAAAAATCAAACGTAGTTTATACCTTGATCTATCTTAATACTGTAGCAGTTACCTCCTCCTTTCAAAACATAACTACACCGGTTTGCCGGTAGGTGTCGCTTTTTCACCGACAGGTGGCGCTGTAAAGCGACACCATAGTTGTCTGCCTTTCTGACTATAAAAACCGTTGCAAACGGAAAATCCATCTCTTCTTCGCCGACCAGTCTCGACAGAACAACGCTGGCACCAGCGCTCCGTTTCACTCGCTTTTTCCTACTCAATCGGCCTCGACAGAACGACGCATACACTAGCGCTTCGTCTCACGCTTTTCTCTCCAACTGGTCTTGGCATAACAACTACCAACACACGTTTCTTCCGTCAACACGTGGTCAAACAACGGTAAGAGTTCTCAACTCATTTTCTTTGTGTACGGCTTTCAAAGACTTTTCCTACGCCGGATTCATTTCTTCTTATACCTTTTCAAGAACTGTTTTTCCATCGACACACATGCATACATCACACACTTCATCATTCCACGTACACACACGTTCAATAAACGTTATTTGAACTACTTCATTTTTGTTCATTAATTATTACTCTGTCTTTGCATGCAACAATTGCTTGATTTACTGAACACGTATATAATCGGGGGAACACGACCCTCGATCCGAACAATACTCCCATCATGATCCTCATCTTTCGCCTGACAATCATTCCTGTCTGATTGACCGACATCCTCTAGTGGATTTTAGCCTTGATAAGTGATGACTTATGATAGTAAAAATAAACAAACAAAAAAGAAACTCTATTGATCTTAACTGACCGTGACCAAAACGACGGCCTCCGTCGGCAACTCTTTTGTGTTACACCATCGAAATTAGAATAACAATTCCCTATCAAATATGCCAGCGCCATTTTCCCAACCTCCATAGCTAACGACGTATTTTTATTTCCAATCCGGCCACATTGAAACAGCTGCCGCTCGACAACATAGCAAGATGGCGGTGCTACTCGATCCGGAACTGACAATCAAGCCCAAGCGTCTCATTAGGTAAACATACAAAGAAAATCGAGGAAGAAAACGCTGTCGGTCCTGGTTCCTCGAACGCGTCCAGCAACCACCCTCATCCATCAAACGATACGAGGCGGAAACTGCCGGTATCTGCAGCGGACCAGTGTCGCTTGTGTTTGGCAAGCGGAAAACGCCTCGAAAAATTCTGTCTGCCACTTTGACGGCCATTACCGCTGGTGTCTTCTCGTTTGCAACGCAGTTGCGTCCCTTGGGGGCGAAGTGGATTCGTCTTAATTAGTCATGTTTAGATACGGGGTCTACTGGCCGCGGCACCTTAACGATCGGTAAACACTCATGGTTTCTTCGTTGGGGGCGGGCAAAGCAGCGATGTATTGGGATGGGTAAATGCTTTCGGATTTTGAACAGGGTTAAGGGAGTAGAAGAATGCACTTTCATTCCATTCATGATTCAAACGTGCGGGTGTGTCAGTGTTTGTTTTGAGTCAGAGTCAGAGATATTTTGAACAAGAACGGAAATTCACAAGATGCGTCCATTAAGCGATAAACATGATAACACACTGACATTTTAAACTTCAGCGTGACAGCCTATCTTATCTTCTTTTTCCTTACAGCTCCTTACTCACAAGATACATTGCTAGTTTCTCTCTACTTTATCGTTTTTTTTTCGGGGTAGGTGCTGGACTGATCTCTAACCTCTGCCCGCCCCCCGTAAAACATTCACAGCAAAAACTCGTCTAGCTACAACTAGTTTTACTCGCTAATCTAGTTGTCTCTATCAATTCACTATTTTGATACCTCATTATAATACAGCTTCCTATTCCAGTAGCTTCTTTCCAAAAGCTGCAGGCTTGTGGAACTCTCTTCCTGCTGACTGTTTTCCTCCTACCTATAGCTTTGGTCTTTTCAAGACTAAGGCGAATAGGCATCTCCCGTCTTTACGATAATCATATTTCGTTCTTATTAGCTCCCTACATCAAGTGGCTTCATGCCTTGTCTGGAGCGATTTCAATGAAAAAAAAAACGCTGTAAAGAATTCCCCTTTCACCCTCTGCGCACTTAAAACTAAACGTAACTTTCATGAACAACGTTTCTTTCCCGTATGTGGAACACAATATCACAGGGTTGCTTCCCGGTTGATTACAACGTGATCGTTTTCAAGTCTAATGTTAACAAATTCTTGTCGAGCTGTCCGCGTTAATAATCAAATCCTGCGCAATTCACACATCGTTTTCCAGTCCTTTAACGGTGTTGTTTCCTTGTCCAAACCACAAACTCATCAACCCTTATCCTCGAACGGCTTTTGGGTCTTGATAAGAGAAGCTAACTAGTTAGTATATATAAAAAACGAAAAAAATCGACGAACCGACCGATAGACTGAGATATGTGAACGAATCCTACACCATCATTTAAAACTTAAACGAGATAGATAGATAGATAGATAGATAGAGAGAGAGAGAGAGAGAGGTAGAGAGATAGAGAGAGAGAAAGAGAGAGATAGATAAAGAGAGAGAGAGAGAGAGTGAGAGAGAGAGAGAGAGAGAGAAACAAAAATTCTATTTCAAATTTAAACGTGACAGGTAGACTAACAGGACCGATACTCTAATAGAAAGACATGGACGCATCTTAAAAGTACTATTTCAAACTAAACCCTCTGAGCGCTGAATTCTTTTTGTAGAAAAAAAAATGATTTTTACCCTTATTTTTAAAATGACTCTGTAAGATTTTTTTTATGGAAATCGCTCCAAACAAGGCATAATGCCACTTGATGTAAGGGGATAAAAAATACTACTTCAAGGTAAAAAAACTAGACAACGATAAGGGGTATATAGATAGATTCTGGCCCAGAAAACAGCAACTCTCCCCCCTTTGTCAGAAACATCGCTCATAGAATGTGAGGACTAAAGGACAAAATAAGAGAGGCGAGGGTTAGGCTTAGCATGCCATTTTATGCCCAAACGATGTATATGACATTTGTAGCATATAAGTATGACTATCAAAATCAATTGTAAAATTTGACTAATTTGCATATTGTGATGGCGGCCATCTTGAATTTATAATGTGGTTGACTATCCGCTTTGGGAAAATTGTTATTTTCTCATGCACATATTAGTCAATTGCTGAATTTTGTTTGTGTATATTTGTGATGTGTCCTATATTGCAAATAAAACCAGTTTTGCATGTAATATCGTCTGTTATTAGTGGTTGTAGACTTGTCGCATTTTTGCCACAGCCGTGCTGAGATACTAAAATATACTATTTGAAAATTAAGCGTGACAGACCAACGGTCATCTTATTTTAAACTTAACAAATAAGTATATACTGAACGGGCTGCTTATAGTTGAACTTGGACGTATCTTAAAAAACATACTATTTTAAATTTAAGCGTGACAGACCGACGGTCATCTTATTTTAAACTTAACAAATAAATATATACTGAACGGGCTGCTTATAGTTGAGCTTGGACGTATCTTTAAACAATATACTATTTCAAATTTAAGCGTGACAGACCGACTTACACGCGAACAGACTTTCTAGAGGCACTCGAACGTATCTTAGAGATAGTATTGAAAACTTCAGCGTGGCAGAGTTACGGACGTCCTAATCAAAACTGTATAGTGACAGAACAACTCTTTATAGAGCTACGTATATATATATATATATATATATATATATATATATATATATATATATATATATATATATATATATTATTTTAAACTTCAGCGAGTGACGAACGTCCTATTAAGCGTGACGCACCAACTTACAGATGAATATTACTTCTTTTATGGGAACGTGGACGTACGTAGGTCATATTATTTACTTCTTTGCCAGGAGGTTTGCCACATTCCCCAGTAGGGGCGCCATAGGCGATTAGCAAAAAACTAATTGCTTTTCAGAGAGAAGATAAAGCCTGGGAAGGTGGACTTCTTAGGACTAAACAATCAAAATCATCATGTCAAACTTTAGCATGGCCGACCGATAGAAATGCTTTTGCAAACTTGAACGTGACATACAAATTTACAGACCACAGAGAAGATTGGACGTATCTAGAAAAACAATATTAGAAGAGGTCACATCAATTTCGTTCTTATTTGCCTTCTTGGTTATTGGGTCGGTGCATGCGACGCGTGTGTGTTTGGTAAATAATAATATTAGAAGAATCAATGCTGGGAGCCAGATGAACGGCAAATATCTTGGAGGCCATCTTGTATGTGTGTGTTGTGTACATGTGTGCGTAACTTCGTTGGACTCACTATCAGTGACTGTGTGTAAGTGTGTTTATGTATCAGCGTGGAATGCCGTCGATGGCTTCACGTGTCGACAGAACTTTCACAGATGACAAAATAGCGCGTAAAGATTCTTTTGACGCATCCGACATTTTGTTTGCCAAAACAAATTGTTTTTCATTGCAGATTTTGAAAACACACACACATATATATATATATATATATATATATATATATATATATATTAACGTAGTTCACCCCAAACAAGGCAGGCCGCCACTGTAGACGTAAGGGGCTACTGAGAAAAAAGAAAAGGCGGAGAAGGTTGGTAGAGGGGTCAACCTAAATTGGGATCTGCGCAGCGAGATGTCTTTTTACATTAGTTTTCAATTTCTGCATGTCAGTACTGTCGGGGAAACATGGGACAGGGAGGGAGTTCCAGAGGCCAGCAGCACGAGGAAAAGAAGCTATTTGAGTAGAAGGCTCTCCGGCATCTGGGGACCTCCACAGTGAATGAATGAGATTTAGTTGATTGTCGAGTTAGTCTAGTGAATTTACGTCGAGGGGGCACTAGAGTAGCCAATTCATCGGAGCATAATCCATTGAAGTATTTGTAAAACAAGCACAAGGATGCTACATTGCGGCGATGGGACAGAGACTGGAGCTTGGTTGACAGTGAGGGACCTATTAGGTTGGCGACTCTTTTTTAAACCTTGTCAAGGAGGGAGAGACTAGTAGATGATGCACCAGCCCAGATGTGGCAACAATACTCCATGCATGGGCGGATGGTGGCTTT
Source organism: Sepiola atlantica (assembly GCA_963556195.1). Classification (NCBI taxonomy): domain Eukaryota; kingdom Metazoa; phylum Mollusca; class Cephalopoda; order Sepiida; family Sepiolidae; genus Sepiola; species Sepiola atlantica. The sequence continues at coordinate 19,311,074 of OY744552.1, read as the reverse complement.
GTAAAGATACAGGATAATGTCAGGTGTGAGGAGTTTACTAGCACGGTAGAGGGAGCCAACCTTCTTTGCGGCAGCCTTGGCAATGTCTTCAATGTATTTGTTCCAATTAATGTTACATGTGAAGGATAGGCCGAAGAGTTTGAATATATAAAGTAAGTAGAAGAATAGCCGTCCCTTGACAGATAAAGCTAATTCCTTAAATAACAGTTTTGCACCACTTTTATCACCCCCTTACAAAGATCAAAAATCAACATATAATGCTACAAAACCTTATTTCTAAAATTCTGGTTCCAATTTTGATCTGAATCCATTACATGATTTTGATGAATGGCTTAAGCTTAGGGGATCTTAAGAAGAAATTTAGATTCAAGGTATCTTGCGTAATTGGTGTCTAATAACTATGAATAACATTCACTGCAAATCTGAAATATTTAGAATTTTCTAGTAAAAGGTTATGCTCATATTACTAAATAAAATATTCCGAAGAAACTGGAATTTGGAGAATATTTAGTAATTGAGGTATTTTATTTAATGTTAACATTTCACAAAAAAATATTTAATGTTAACATTTCACAAAAAAATATTTAATGTTAACATTTCACAAAAAAATATTTAATGTTAACATTTCACAAAAAATATTTAATGTTAACATTTCACAAAAAAATATTTAATGTTAACATTTCACAAAAAAATATTTAATGTTAACATTTCACAAAAAAATATTTAATGTTAACATTTCACAAAAATATATTTAATGTTAACATTTCACAAAAATCGGAAGTATCTGAATTTTTACAAAATGCTTCAACACCGCTCTTGACCCCCTTTCATAAAACTAAATTAAACTTAATATAGCTCACATTACCCACCCTTACGTCTGGCAGCTGTTCCAAATTTATAACGATCGGTTAATTAGTTTAAGAATTAACCCTATACATAGAAATATATAAGCATATACACATACCTAACTTAATATAAATATAAATATAAGATTTTCCATATTTCACTTTGTGGACAAGAATTGTTGAAAACTTCTGCTTTGTTATTTGTTATCGACATCTTTTATTGCTCCGTGTTCTTTAAAAGAAATATTATTTCAAATCGTTTTATTACTAATGTGATTGAAGTAGTCGGAGGAGATAACCCTCTTTCAGTAAGACGTCCTCTTACTGCTACGGCATCACCTTTTTCAAATATTTCGTAGGGTACCTAAATATCAGCTACATTTTAATATTCCATTATATTAAAAATGTTTAGGGGTTTATGATTTGAACATTATAAATTATTTTCACATTTAATATTTTTGTAATCTAAACGTTATTTAAATCTAGAGTGACCCCGTGGAAATTCCACCGTGCTTCTTTTAAAACTAGCCAGACCCCGTGGAAATTCCACAGTGCTTTGTATATAAATCTGTATAAGTTACTGTTAATAATAATATTTTTTCTGAAATAATAAATGTCTGTCAGGATCAATACTATTAAGAATTGTGTAATCTATTCCCTGCATCATTTGTTCCAGCTCGTCTAACTCGTTGGTCTAGTGGTCTTCATTAATTCGCTGTTTTGAACCCTCATTGTAATACAGCTTCTTATTTCAGTAGCTTGTTTCCAAGAACTACAGGCTTGTTGAACTCTCTTCCTGCTGACTGTTTTCCTCCTACCTATAGCCCTAGTCTTTTCAAGACTAAGGCTAAAATGGATCTCCTGTCTTTGCGATAATCATGTTTTGATCTTATTAGCTCCTCACATCAAGTGGCTTCATACCTTGTCAGGAGCGATTTCCACCAAAAAGACAATAAATAACACGAATATTTCTCTTCTTTATTTATTTAAAATTGTAGCAATCTAATTCTGTTTAAAACAATAAATATTCTCTGCCTGCTCACCTTGAAGATAATTGTCAGCTAAATATTATTCAAATCAGTAAAACGAATGTCACTTTTGAAATGTATTTATTTAAAATTCTACTGTTTTAGTCGACGTACGATAAAATTCGATTTTGGAACAATTCATTTTAAAATCGATAAAATCAGATTTTTTTTAGCTTAGTTACATCAGATATATTACCAATCGCTATATTTACTGATCGGACGATTTCATTTTTAAATGTGTGTAAAGGGTGATAACGTACGTACGAATACGAAATGCCTTAACGTATTATTAGGTCGCTACAAAACTATCGGCCGTCAGAAGCGGTGGGGTTTTCAAGGTAATTTTAACACAGATTTTGTAGTTTATTTCTGGTAAATTTTAACATATATAATAATTAATGTATTCTCAATGATTCTGCAGATATAATGGCGAATTTAAAATTGACCACTCTCATAGCTTTCTTCACATTATGTCAAAGCACGATTTTATACGGACCCTTAAATACCCACATATTGCACATAAGACAACTTATATATAAAGTTAAGTGAGACTTTCGCTATTTGCTTGACAAGTATATGCACATAGAATTCTGCTTCGTGTGCATTTTATTGGAATTATTTGTACGTGTTTTCCCAAATTTAGTTTCATTCGAATTCACGGAATTTGTTTATCTTATCCGCTAAGCCATTTTTCTTTGTTCTTATTAGTTTCAGTGCGGAAATAGGAGTGAGTACCTCTTCCACAGTAACAAGTCCTCATCCCTTGATCCATAGCACCGTAAAAGAAAGTACGAGTTCCGCTCGTAAAAATAAAGCATTAAAAAGACGTGACCATAAGGATCCTGTCTCAGCATAGCAGGACGTTGTAACATTTGAAGTTTTGTGCACGGTTTAAATCGTATTATCATGACTTCCGGTTGAACTCTCCTTACTCTGTTAGCCGGCGAGACCACATAGCTTTAATGACTCGAAACGTATAAATTGTGTAGTCCTTTACAAATTCTAGGATGACGGTATTGTGTATAGACAAATATATAATAAAATCCTAATGTTACATAGTAATACTTTAAGGGGTGAGAGATTGACACCGAGCGGAAGTTATGTAAATCACGTGATTTCCGGTTAGACCGTTCTTATTCTCTTAGCTGGCGAAACTTGAACTAGGAAAGACGTGCGGACAGCAGGCGTTGGACGACTTGTGTAGTGAAATCTGCCTATCCCTCTATCTCTCTCACACATAGGCATGCAACGTTTATGTTCTGTCCTTTTGAATTAACTTTTTTATAAACTGATCAACATACATGGTTTTGTATCGACGAACGAAAAAGGAACCGGAGCCCAGAACTTGGGTTTAAGACGATTATGGCGGTAGCGACGGCGACAACGACGTAACTATGAACTCGCGTGCGTAAAGGACTTATACACCTATCGGTATATATATATATATATATATATATATATATATATATATATATATATATATATATATATATATATATATATATATATATATATATATATAAGTTATGAGGTTAAAAAAGACTAGATGTACATTCGGGTTGTACACATTATAAGTTATTTCGACCATAACTAGGTCTCCTCGGATGTGTTTCCAACATTAATTCAAACCTAAATGAAAGAATTTTAACACCTTTATATATCTTTATATATATGCTCTGTTTGAACGGACATAGAACTCTCTGATTCGAATTCCTTTGTCAGATATATAAAGGTGTTAAAATTCTTCCATTTAGGTTTGAATTGTGGTTGGAAACACATCTGAGGAGACCTAGTTATGGTCGAAATAACTTATAATGTGTACAACCCGAATGTATATCTAGTCTTTTCCAACCTCATAACTTATTCATGCTCTGTTTGAACGGACATAGAGCTCTCTGATTCGAATTCCTATCGAAAATAATCGAACATGAAAACTATATATATATATATATATATATATATATATATATATATATATATATATATATATATATATATATGTGTGTGTGTGTGTGTGTGTGTGTGTGTGTATTACAAGGAGCCTCGATATTGGAATCGGCAAATACATTTAAAGATATATGTTGATTACTTGTGCAGTGTCAGATCTAAAATGACATTGCAGTGCACACCAAGACGTAATTGATTTATTATATACTGCATGTTTACAAACCATGAATTTAAACATAAGCGATAATAAAAATAAATAACTGAACGGGTAAACATTATCAATAGCGTTGGAAACTGTTTACATGACCCCAAACAATTTATTTTGTTTTAACTACGTATTACATTATTTCACAATTACATAATCCTCCCAGCCTAGCCAAAGATATACCACCGGAGGAGGAGGGGACATATATTTGCTAGTATATATAAATACTATATATTAACATTATTTATTAATTAATGAATAATAACAATTTTATTTGATTCTGATTTTTGGTGTATTACTTGGTTAAAAATAAAACTATTTCACTTACATTGCCCATCCCAAGGGAGAATTTTCTTCATCAGGAACGCCAAAAATATCCTGGAGTGAATATACAGATTGACATCTTCTATATCGCTCTGATTGATATTGAAACATATAACTATTAAAATAAATGGCGAAACTGACAACACTACGCAAATATCCACAATCTTATAATATACGTCTTATAATATACGTAACAAAACGTCCCCTAGTATGATTTCATACTTGATTGTGTAAAACACAGAACGGAAGTCTAGTACATTTTTACACATTGAAGATACAGTGAATACGTTTGTAATTAAGTGTATTGTTGCCAAAGTGACGTTAGAAGATAACTATAGCTGTGGCCGCATCTGGTGTTGCAATTATTGTACTTCCTAATTAGAAAACAGCACTCCCAGCTTTTAAATTGCGACTGTTCTTTACAGGAGACACTTATCTGGGTTGATGAAGAGACGCGAGGGATCGAATCAAGGGAGGTGTGAGAGCGCTCTATCCCTTAATAGACTTCACAAATGGTCTATGCTGGAAATCTCATTTCTTTGATCAATCATAACTCAAAAACCAATAAACCAAATTAGTTAAAACTTTGCACAAAATTTTTATTTGATAGATTCTATAAGTGTGTGGAATTTCAGCGTCATTATTCAAGCCAACCCAGAGATCCAGAAAGTCCAATCATGAAATCTGTGTGTACGTACGTACGTACGTGCCACCATGTATCTCATCAACAATTTGATGGATTCAACTGATTTTTGGCAGAGATAGAGGTTCTAGAGTCTAGTTTATGGCATTTAAATTTCAGTGTACCATATACCTAAGTTTTCCAGAAAATTCCAAAAGACCTTAAATATGACCATTGTATTGAGACATAGCCTTTACAAAAGTAGTGACATTCCATGAAAAATGCCAGAATACTGAAATCATATGCCCTTAATAAGGTTAAGATGAAAATTCATATACACTAAATGTACAAAAGCAAGGAAATTGCCAAATCTTTACACTTTTATTTTCATTAAGGGTATGCGAGCACAACAGGACTATGTATTTTACTGGTAGGAATTTTTCTTCAGCGCACCTCACACACTTCATCCACTCATGCATAGAGATTTATACTGTAGTGATGTGATAATGAAATGGTTTGGTTGATATGTAGTCATACCCTTAATGATAATAAAAGTGTAAACATTTGGGAATTTCCTTGCTTTTGTGCATTTAGTGTATATGAATTTTCATCTTAACCCTTAAGGGCATATGATTTTAGTATACTGGCATTTATCATGGAATTTTATTGGAGTTATACGAAATTGTTAATTGATTGTATTGTTAATCGATGTGCAACGGCGAATGAAATTACATTTGAAGCTCTAGAAACCATTGCGAATATATATAGTAAAACCTTAGGGAAACAAACGTTGACTAACTCAGCTTTAGCATATTAATATATAGATACACTTCCATCGAATTAGCGACAACAGTGCAGTATAGTTAACAGGAAAAAAGGATTAAAAACAAATATTTAGCAAATAACTTTTACCGAACGCAATAAAAGTTACTTTTTTTTTTACCTACATGCGTAATTGTTTAGTGTTTAAAAATCTTTAAAACTGTTTTTATTTCAATTTAAAATGTTTTTAAATACGATCTCGTTACAGGCAAAATTCAACATGGCTGACCGATGGCTTTCAAGATATCACCGAATATTTATTGATGTTTTTGTCGTCTTTATGGTTAGAAAAAAACGCCATTAGGCTTTTATTATTGTTTAACTTTCGACGAACACGTCCAGTTGTCCCACTGCCCTACTGATGGGATCAATGCTCGCATTACACTACCACATTTGTTAACGAAATCAAGTTATTTATCTACCTCCCACAAGGTAAGATGTGACACAAGGTCGGGAAAGTGGGATTAGATAAGCCAGCGCTCGAGAGGTGAGCCATTTAAAAATTGCCTGGGCAGCCCCGTCGGCATTCCCCGGTAGGGGCGTCTCAGGCAGTAAGCAATAAATTAACTCCTCCCCAAAGAGGGGAGGCAAAGCCTGGGAGGGTGCACCTCCTAGAACTGCACAGGACCAGTCTCGTGCAGTATCCATCGGAACAGATACTACACTTTGATCTTGGCCAAAAGGCCAACAACAATTCAAGACAGTATCGTTAATGTGACTTTGAGCCCCATTTACATCTTGCTTACCGTGACTTTGTTGATAACTCTGTATAACGAGGATCTTCAAACCACTGAGAGTCCAAAATTACAACTCCTGTGCCTAACACTCACCGTCAACATCAATTGGAATAAATACATAGAAGATACTGCCAAATCTGCTGCAAAGAAGGTGGGCTCCCTCTACCGGGCTAGAAAACTTGTCACACCTGCCAGTATCCTGTATCTCTACAAAGCCACCGTTCGTCTATGTATAGAGTATAGTTGACACATCTGAGCTGGTGCAACAACCATTAGTGTTGGACAGGGTCCCCCAAAAGATCAGCAAATATAATAATGCAAAAACTGTCTACCAAGCCCCAGCCTCTGTTCTATTACTTCAATAGAATGTTCTCCGATGAACTTGCTGCGCTCGTGCCCCTTTAACATAAATACCCCCGACCAACCCGACAATCCGCAAAATCTCACCCCTTCTTTGTAGAGGTCTCCAGATTTTGGAAAGTTTTATACTCTAATAGCATCTTCCCTCTTTTGAAATTGCCTCCCTGCTCCCTGTTTCCTAATTTATATCAACATTCGTAAATTTAAATGTAACGCGAACAAAAATCTTGCTTCACAACACCCCACTTAGAATGCCCCTATAAATCTGGCCTCTCATTTACTGCAGCCCTTAAGTCTTAGTAACAATATGCCTTGTTTGGGTTTAATATAAGTAAAACAATGTAATCTTTAACATATGCAGAATTCCTGATTGCAAAAAATGTACTTTTATCTTCAACTGTTCTTCTAATAACTTTATAAATTACATTTGATTAAATAGATATACTACAGGGTGGGCAAAAATAAGGGTCCTATTTTTAAAAATTCATAACTTTTTTATTTATTGATTTTTTTAATATTTTTTTTAGAATAAGTAAAGGACCCCTTCCGAAGCAAGCATGAGCCGTATTAGCCCTAAGGAACGTACCCTCATTTAGAAAACATTATTTTTGCTTAAAAAACTCAAAACAGTGTAAAAAACAATACTTTAGTTTTTGTAAGTTTTAAGAAGTGTTTTTCGGCTAAAATTTGTTTTGTTTATTTCAAAAAATCTCGGAAGGGTCAGTCTACACACACATAAAGTTTGGTGAGTTTAACTTTTATTTTGTGGAAGTTATTCAAATTCAAGTTATTCAAATTTAAAGATAGGACCCTTATTTTGGCCCACCCTGTATAATCCATTATTTTTCTTTAAGGCCGGTAATATCTATCCACCCGGGCAAATGCGAGTAAATACAACTGTGAGTTAATAAGCGTTTTTTTTAGTAAGTAAAAACGTAATTTTTTTTATCTTACTTTTTATAGTTGAAATTTTTCAGGGAATGTCATTTGGCTATTCTGTAACCGTGTTTTTTTTCTTAACGTAATTCGTTGGTTTTTTTTTTCGTAAAGTATTACGGTGGGTCAAAATCTGTAGAAGTAAATTTATTTGTTTTGTTTTAGTAAGGAAAACGTAATTTTTGTATTTTATTTTTTAGAGATGAAATGTTATGTATTTGTTATGTAATTGGTGTCGTTTATGTAAGGTAATGTGAAAAACGTAAAGAATAAATGCATCTAATCGGTTTGTTTATGTTTTAAAAATGTATCTATTCGGTTTGTTTATGTTTTGTTTATTTTCTCAAAGTATTTAACGGTTAGGGAACTTTTCCCAAAAAAGCAATTGTTATTGTATTTTAGTTAGTAATAATTTATAAAAATAATATATATTTTTTTTATTATACTTTATAAAACAAATACATACGCTTTTAGATGAACCGGGATCCTTACAAAGATTATAGTTTACACTAAAGCGTGACCAACTAAGTGACTGGCATATTTGTTTTTGTAGAGCTGCTAGCATGCATCTAATAAAACTGACGAAAAGAAGGAAAATAGTAGAAAAAGAAGAATAGAAATACTACACCGATTCTCAAAAATAATACACAAGAGAACATTAGACTGTATAGGGATGATGGGGTGATAGTGATAATTATCAGACTAACAAAAATACTATTTCCCATTTGTGCCTGGCAGACTGATGAAAATCATATTTTAAACCTAAGACTGACAGACTGATGAAAATGCTATTCCATAATTAATTGATAAAGATCGACGGAAATTATATATAACACTTAAGCGTGATGAACCAATTGTGGTTTATTGTAGAACTGCTTTGAAGAATGTAATCAAACAGAGGCAATGCAAAGAAACGAATGGAATAACATGAACAGAAGACTAATCCTTGATATTAATCTCATCGTTTACCCTTCGGGGTTAGAATTCATACCTACATAAGACCGGAAGCGTCTCTACCATTTTTGAGGATGGCTTGTTCGCTGTCGGTCTGCTATATAGTCCTATGAAGCTCTAGAAGGTCAATCTTCCCAGGCTTTACCTTCTCACCCTTTGAGAAGGGGTTAGTTCATTTCTAATCGCCTAAGGCGCACCTACCGGGAAATGTCGATGAAGCTGCACATGCAATTTTTATTCGTCCGGAGTACTCTTCCTCTAGGACACTGGTTTCAAAATCTCACTTTCCGACCTTGGGCCATATCTTCCCGCTGGCGAAAAGAAAGTAGATAAACTAACCCTAACACTTAACCCTAACCCTAACCCTAAACCTTAACCCTAACCCTAACCCTAACCCTAACCCTAAACCCTAACTCTAAACCCTAACCCTAAACCATAACCCTAAACCCTAAACCCTAACACTAACCCTAACCCTAACCCTATTTCCTAACCCTAAACCCTAACCCTAACCCTAACCCTATATCCTAACCCTATATCCTAACCCTAACCCTAACCCTATTTCCTAACCCTAAACCCTAACCCTAACCCTAACCCTATATCCTAACCCTATATCCTAACCCTAACCATAACCCTAACCCCTAACCCTTAACCATAACCCTAACCCTAATCCTAACCCTAACCCTTACCCTTACCCTAAACCCTAACCCTAACCCTAAACCCTAACCCTTAACCCTAACCCTTAACCCTAACCCTAACCCTAACCCTAGCCCTTAACCCTTAACCCTAAACCCTAACCCTTAACCCTAACCCTAACCCTAACCCTAACCCTAAACCCTTAACCCTTAACCTTTAACCCTAACCCTAACCCTTAGCCTTTTGATCCAGGAGAAAAGTGTAGTATTTGTTCTTACACTACACTTAATCTCGTAAATAAGAAAAAATGCGTTGAATTAAATCTACGAAATAAGAAAATAAGCAGAAAAAAGAAAGAATTAAAGAAAGGTGATTTTCCGGAACGGTAGAATGATCCAATTATTTTTCCACCAACAGATGGGATAAATGTCTTCCATTTTCGATCTAAAGTGGAAGTCAGTCATAGGAGCTTATCAAAACAAAGGGGCTTCATCAAGGAGCGAGAAATTCATTTCAACTGGGGGCCAAACAAGGATCTGAGCGTTTATGATGAAACGAGAGAGGTGTTTAGAGTAACAACCCACTTTTTCTTCTCGTTGTACCACGTGCTCCAGATAAAAAAAGAGAATTAAGAAGATCCTTATAATCAATGTTCTTCCACGTGCTGCCATAGACAAATGATCTCATGATATAATTTGGAAGATCATTAATGAATATCATGAAGAGAATTCGGCTTAGAATAGATCCTTGAGGCACACCAGCGTTGATGCTATGTGCTTCACATATCTTCTAATCAACAACTACACAAGAATTCTCGTTCTTACCTAAGTGTGACAGAGAGACGAAAATGCTGCTTCATCATTAATAGAAAGTTATATTTTAAACTTAAGCGTGACAAACGAACCGACGGACGAGGTTTCGTATGGAACAAAAACTAATAAAAACAGAAAGACTAATATGAATAGAAATACTACACTGATTATCGAATATAGAATAATATTAGAATGTACATGGATTACATATCAGTCGTTTGAGGCGTGTATAAATTTGGTTATACACACTGGTCGATACCAAACGTCGTCATCGACGCCTCGTCAACTTCATACAAACGCCGACGTTTATTCCAAATGGAAGATCTACTAGTGGACAGGGTGGACACTTACAGGGAATTATGTTAAATAATGATGCTGATGGTTATGATGATCATGATGATGATGATGTTAACAGGAACAGCGGAAGTCTCGTTATCACTTCCGTTGTGACGATATCCGCCCTCTTGCTTTCCAGAATTTGGTGCGTTTAGACGCATGTTAGCGACCTCCGGCTGGGACGCCAGTGGGGGCGTTGGACATGAATTAAAGAAGAAGTTAATGTACGTATTGCAGTGATTCTCTCTCACTCCCCCCCCCTCCGTGCCAGCCAACTCAAGACTTGTGTTGTGTTAAATAAATATTTGGAAACTAAAAAAAAACGGCCTTTGGTTGTGTTGTGCTTTAAGATGACTGCAGCGTGCGACCATTACGATGAACGGCGTGCGGCCAGCCAGGACGAAGCTGATACACCAGGTAAGCGAGAACTGCCACGACCCATGACGGGACGGCTATGCAACAATTAGAGTCATATACTTTTAGATATTGGTCACTGCATCAGAGAGATAGACGGCTTGGGCCGCGATCTATTTACTAAATATCGTGCACCCGCCCCATTGTTTTTTTGTGTGTGTGTGTGTGTGTGGGGGGGGGAGGACGATAACTCTTTGGCGTGATCGTCCGTCGCGTGTTCTGACTAGAAAAAGACATAATTCCCTTTCTCGAGGGATCAAGTGATACCCCCACTTCTGTTTACCGGCTGGGGTCAATATTATGAACCCTAATCTGTCAATCATTCTCTCCATCCATGATTGCGGCTTTACTCATGTAACACAAGGATGACAGGGTGATATTAATAATCAGAATGGATAAACAAAATCGAAGTATAATTAAAATATTCAACAACATAGGATTTAAATAGAAATTGACTTATTCAGTCCAACACTAAATTTATATGCAGGTAAATGCAGACATATGTAAGAGGGAAATATTGTACAAAATACTCTATGCAAACAGCACAAATATTTTATTTAGTCAGCCAATATAGTAAGCATAAGACTATAGACATGAAAACCTTCGAAAAAAATGCATTTATTTCGTATGACATTGGTTTCCTTGATATCTAGTTTAAATTATTTCTAGAAAGGTATTAGGTACGTTCAGTAGGGACCACGTGAAATTTGCCAACATCCTAAGAAAATAAATTTCTGTGGAAAGAACTGGATTCGAACTTGACACCCCCAGGTTGTAAGTCTGTGTTGTTAACCACTTAGCAATCGTCAGATTTCGAAGACTTCTATGAGACTATTATTTAGACTAGTTTTCATCTTGGATTGTTATACGCTGATTGGCGCTTTTTTAAGTAAGGAAATCAACATCTTTGAAGCACGGATTATAATGTATTAAAGTGAAATATTTTGAAAATCAATAATCGTGCAAATTTATATGTTTATTTATCTACGATATATTTATTTACAATAGGCACCTGAAGAAGTCGGAGATTAAATCGGTCGAAACGTTGTGAGAATAACATCCAAGATGAGAACAGGTGTATGTATAATCCAAATAATACACATTATAATCCTCATCTAAAAAATCGGGAACATCCAATGAAACTGCATTGGAAACCGGGGATATAAAACGCACGTAATAACAAAAGATGGAGACGAAAACAAGACACTGAATGAAACCCACGAAATAAAAAAGAAGGAGAAAAGGAAAGAAGTTAAAAGAAAAAGGCGATTTTTTTTGGACAAACATGTCCAACTGTTGCAATTGTTGGTCGACATAGCAACAACATCAATGGAGATTGAGAGTTGTACGGCGAGGCAAACACTAGAATAGACATGTCGCCTCTTTGCGGTCTGCGATGCTCAAGATCCACTGCCATGTTTGCCCAGCTTACGGGTTTTGACCGAGGAGCATCCTTTGCGTAAAACGCCTCTCTCCCGCTACACATTTAGTCTCCAATAACAGCTATTTGGAAAGCCGAAAACAGAGGCGGAAGAAGAAAAAAAAGAAAATGGCTGCCAATGTAAAACAAATAAAACATGGATGACACTGAAAATTCGGAACATTTCTAAGTCGAATTCAAACGGAAAACATAACGAGTTTAAGTCGACAGTTTTCAAAAAAGGAAGCTGGAAAATTCTACTTCCAGTTTAAATTAAAACACAACCACCTTGTATTATTTGGATTATTCGGACTACTGTTCTCATCTTGGACGTTATTATCACAACGTTTCGGCCGATGTAACCTCCGACCTTCTTCAAGTGTATCTTTTCGAACTTAGGAACCCTTTTGTCGAACTCGGGGATCTTTACAGAATTTCGAACGGAACCCTTTATTTTATCCGCGGGGAAGTAACTTGCTCTCGTCCCGTCAGCCATAACCGGGTAGAAATCTTAAGTCAGAATAATCTTATTATTACCTGACACATCTGAAGAAGGTCGGAGATTAAATCGGCCGAAACGTTGTGAGAATAACATTCAAGATGAGAACGGTAGTCCGAATAATCCAAATAATACAAATTATCAATCATTATTTAAAAATATTCCGCAAGTATAATTACGGTCGTCAACCCTAGCTAACGAAAGAGATTATAATACTACTAGTAAGGGCACTCGTCGTTGCCCCGAAATGAAAGTTGTCTTTATGTAGCAATATATAGATGCGTGTGTGTAAAAATTAGTTAAGAATGGTAAATTTCCACGTAAGGTTAACATTAAGTAGAAAGTGAATTTTTCTATTATCAACTAAGTTAGAGCTACGTGTTCAGGCAGTTACGTCACAGACAGGAAACAGCTAGTGAGACGTGGCGAATGAGCGGATCAAATCTTCCGATGTTACTGGATCCGCAAAGAGAGCTGTCGGTTATTTTTATAGCTGATACCCCTTAAAGGGGATGGTACTCCAGACCAGAGTGTTAAAACGTTGCTTGCTTCTGTGATTGAGCGGTGTTTGAAAGACAAATTTCATTTTAGTAGCGATTAGTCGAAATTTGTAATTTTCCCACAAAGTCACCCATCTCCAACTAAGTTACTGTATATAGCTCTTATCCTCTCATTATATGTTACTTGAACCCTAATCCTAACCCATACCTCTCCTCCGTTGAAAATAAAATGAGAAAGATATAGCATATCATTTTGTTTTTACATAGTTTATTTAAACGGTAAGATAAAATGTCGAGAAACGATGGGTTAGCCACCCGATGTAAGTAGTTAATCAAATTAACCACTGGAATAGGAAGCGACCTCACATTTGTTGAAGCGATACTACAATTGACTAAATTGTTTAGCCCTGAAACGTCTCTTTTTCACAAAAGGTGGAAATGCATAAATCTCACAAAGAAAGACGACGAAGACCACACGCCTTTTGCTAGCGTAGTTAACAAACACTGCGTTTATTTTAATTTATCGGAGTTGAGTGCTAACAATTTTAAATGCCTTACACTTGCGCAAGGATTAGTATCGAATACGCATGGTGAAATCAGAAGAAGGGTTCTTAATAAACTACATAATGGACCTGATTTAACACTCCAACATATCACAAAGGACGGCTAACCTTTTATTAGCGTTTGTAAAGATTCACAATACATTGAACAAAGTGCAGTGTCACATATTAGAAAAATCCGTAACAAAAAGAAAATAATTAATCAGCTAAATTTGATAAACAAAAGAAAAATAATCTGCCTCCTAAAGCATATTTCGGTTGCGAGCAACTGCATTGATACAAAGATAGTCAATATATAATGAAAAAGTGTTTAAGTGCGATTGTATGGGACATGAAAGTACACACTGCAGTGTAAAAAATAAAATTTTAAAAAGTTTTATTAGAATCGCTAAATGTGAAAAATTAAAAATATTAGAAAGTTTGTAAAGCTAAGAATATTGAACAAGACTATTAAAATGGAACTTGTCTCGAGATTAGATTTGTCGATCATAAATCTTTAAATGTTAAAGAACGTTAGAAAACCGACTTTGATGAGAACTAAAAAAAGTAGCCGAAAGTGGAGAACAAATAAAATTTATGGGTGATCAAATAACTACTAGAACAAAACAAACTTTGAAATTGAAAATGTTTGTGATGAACAATTCAAGTAACTATTTAGCACGGATTGGACGGAAAAGTTTCAATTATGGGATATGCCTATAAATCTTTCCTTCCGGAATAAAAAAAACTTTAAATTCTGCAGCAGAGAGGCTAAAGAAAGAAATGAAAGAAAGTTTTCAGAAGTTTTTTTTTCTAGTGGACTGGGAATATGTAAAACAGTAACTGCTGAAACTGTTTAAAGTTTAAATTGAAACCGAATATTCAACCCGTTTTTGAAAAGGAAAAGAAATGATCCAGTCGCGTCATTGAAAAAAATTGACATGAATTAGATGGACTCGCAAAATTGCAGTGTTATCGAATGGGCTCCGTCTACAGTTTACATAAAAGAAGAGTAAAAAAATACGTGCGTGTGCAGATTTTTCTACGGGTTTGAACCATCGATTATAACCCTAACCCTAATCCTAACCCCAACCCTAACCCTAACCTAATCCTAATCCTAACCCTAACCCTAACCCTAACCCTAATCCTAACCCTAACCCTAACCCTAACCCTAATCCTAATCCTAACCCTAATCCTAATCCTAATCCTAACCCTAACTCTAATCCTAACCCTAACCCTAACTCTAATCCTAACCCTAACTCTAATACTAACCGTAACCCTAATCCTAACCCTAACCCTAACCGTAACCCTAACCCTAACCCTAACCCTAATTCTAACCATAACCCTAACCCTAAACCTAACCCTCTGACACGTCCAGAATAGATATTCTCTAAACTCAACGGAAGAGATTTTGTTTTTAGATGTTGACTTAAGTAACGGTTAACTTAAATACCGGTGAACAAGAAGTGTTAAAAGCTACTGTGTATAAAGATAGCGTTTGGGGTTAATGTTGCACCAGCCATATTTCAACAGGTAATGGCCGCCTTACTTAGTGGACAAGAGTTTTCGCCAGTCTACTTAGATGATGTTCTAATAACCAGTAAATAAAACTGAGCAATATCAATCGCATGTACAGTAAGTATTTAAAAGAATTCAAGACTATGGTTTCAAATCGAATGAGGAGAAATGAGAATTTCTATTGAACAAATGAAATAACTAGGTCAAATAATAGACAAGGATGGTTGAAGACCGGACCCAAAGCAATTAGGCTGGATAAAAATACGCCAGTTCCCGAAAACATATCTTCATTACAAAGTTTTCTTTGCTAAATTGATACAACGTGTCTATCCAAAGTGTGAGCGGTTGTTTATGAACTATTGAAGAATTACCTACTAGACACCGTCCTGAGTGTCTTCGGTCTCTCTGTACAAGGGTTTGTCAGGACAACCTGACATGAGGATAAGTCACCCTTCAAGTAAATCCTGACCAAATATTAAAAATAACATTATATTCGAAGTGCAAATAAGATCCCCTCGACACGGCTATACTATCGAAGAATGGTGCACCTTTTCTAAGTAATGTTACCTCAAGTAACATCACGTAGCTGGATACTCCACCAGACTCGTTGAATTCTTGTCATGGAATACGTTAAGATAAAGAGACCACAAGAAAGTTATATTATAACGTTGTACCGATAAAGGAACACTTTGATATAATATTCGAATATCTATGTATCTCATATAGGGATCAAGTGTTAGCCCCAGAAAGGGGTTCTTTTATTTCTGAGAACTTTAACTGAAGTAAAATGAGATACTATATAGATGTATGATCTAATGTTAAGATCGGATTATAACTCTGCCTGATGAGATCTCAGTTTATAATACCTGTTGATTGATAACATCGACATGCCAGTGTCGCAGATTTTGTACATGTCTGTGCAAATAAAAATAATCATATATATATATATATATATATATATATATATATATATATATATATATATATAACATGCGTGTGTACTATATGCGTGGGAATATACAAAATATTCTCATGGGTATGGATATAATACCCTCTAAACAGATACATTGATTTGCCTTATTATCGATATATCTATTTATCAATATTTGTGCCGTCGATTCGATTGTATCTTCTGGTGGCTATTGGCGTGTGTATTTTCCTCGAAGCCGTCTAAGTTTCTTTCGCGCCGCAGCCTTGGCATATTTCGCTCCCCGCGGCGAGAAACCAACGTAACCAGTGCGCGCTCCTCCGACCCCGAGGCGAACAGGTAGGTCGCTGTATGGGTTGCCGTTGAAAGGAAACCAGGATATCAATCTGTAATGAGAACTGATTCACTATTCGAAGGGTCAATTGACTTGCTTGTCATGAAAGGGCTTTCCGTATATATATATATATATATATATATATATATATATATATATATATATATATATATATATAGAGAGAGATAGAAGAAAAAAGAGTGATAAATATGCGACGATTGTCTTTCACTTTGGTTTATTTTGATCCTATATATATATATATATATATATATATATATATATATATATATCGACAGAGGGATATAGAGATAGAGAGATAGAGATAGAAAGAGAGAGACAGACAAGGAGACAGAGAAAGAGAGAAAGAGAGAGAATAAAATAAAATAAATATAATATATATATATATAAATCATGTATATCATATATATATCGATAACATATACATCTTTTATATATCAATAACCAATCATATATATATATATATGTATATATATATATATATATATATATATATATATATATATATATATATCTATATATATATATATATATATATATATATATATATACATATATCAATGAAATTATATATGTATATGTATTAATAAAAAAAATCGAAATCGAAATATACGCGAAAAATAACCGATCTTTCACACACAAATGACTCTTTTTGATACAGCTTTATAACAATAATAAATAATTAGTTTACCCCCTTTAAATTCTCTCTATCTATCTATCTATCTATCTATTTATATATATATATATATATATATATATATGTATATATGTATATATATATATATATTACTATTTCATGTATCCACATGACATTTTATAAGGAGATATAATATTTTATGTATAAACTTTCAGTATTTACTTCAACAGTGCTCGATACGTGAGTAGAGCTATGAAAATATTTTTATGGCAATTAAGTTACAAGGAGGCTCCCGCGTTTCATCCCCGGGGGGGGAATCTTCTTGCCATAAATATATTTTCATAGCTTATTATATATATATATATATATATATATATATATATATATATATATATATATATATATATATATATATATATATGTCAGCCACTGTTTTCGACGCTAGTTAAATAAATTAATAAAAAGACAAAATCCAAAGTTGTTTTTCTCTATTTGTTCTATCTCTCTTTCTTTCTCTCGTTCTGTTTCTTTTTTGTTCCTTTTCTCTTTCTCTCTCCCTTTCTCTCTTATTTTCTCTCTCTTTCTCTTATATAGTGCTACAGCCTCTCATTTTATTCCGTTTTAATTCTAAAAGATTATTCCATTCATTTGACCTTTTCTTTGTTACTTTCGACTATTAACAGAGAGAGAGAGAGAGAGAGAGAGAGAGAGAGAGAGAGAGAGAGAGAGAGAGAGAGAGTAAGAAAGAGAGAGAGAGAGAGGTGAATCGAGAGTAATAAACATAAGATATCACTCAATAAGTCCCGGGCTTGACATATAGATGGCGCAAAAAATAATAAAAATTATATTATTTTTTTTACATACTAACCTTCAAATAGCATGCATCAAAATTTAAGCAGAATCGGATTATTAGTCGAATGCAATTTTTCAAAACAATTGAAAAATCTGAATTCCGTGTGTTGATTATAAATGATTTTCTGATGGGAAAAATACTATTCAAGCAAGTTAGTGGCTTGATAAGTGTTATTCTGTTCAATATGAAGTGGGTACGTTTGCTAGTATTCATCTCGTGATTCAAATGCACAAGCCAACGTCGACACGTACACATGTCAGCGGGTCAGCGAGTGCATTTAATGTCATATTGACCTTGCTGTGTACTGAGAACGGATCTGACGTCACCTGACTGGAGGAGAGAAGGAAAGAGAGGAGAGTTGTAATTAAAACAAACATTCGTAGCCCGGGGATGCGTTGGCAGGAGAGAAGGCCCTGTAAACACTGTAAATAAAAGTTGTTTCTACAAATCGACGACTGCTTTTTTCTTTGTGCTGTTGAGAAACATTAATTGTAGGTGTCCCAGTCATGGAGGAACGGCGGCTACGAAGCGAAATCGGTTATGATTGTGATCGGCATGCGATGTCAAGTTACGTTTATGAACTCGAATATTCTAATTGCCTGTGATTTGTGAGACGTTTGAGCCTTCCCTGAGAGGGTAAGTACGCAACAATTCCAACTCTTCCCTGTCGGAAACAACTTTTACAAGATGGTATGCTGACTTTAAACGCAGTCGTTGATTATTATTTTCATCAATGGCCTATACCACGGACACCAAGCTTTTCCCGATCCATATAAACGTAACGAATATAATACAATGTCGATTTATCAAATACCCTATTAATATGAAATGGAGAGAAAAAGCGAGTTTAAAAGTAGGTGGGTGTTAAATTGGGAGTAAAATGTGTAGAAACGGTTAGGGTTAGGGTTAGGGTTAGGGTTAGGGTTAGGGTTAGAGTTACATCATGAAGTAACTGTACAAAATGATTATATTAGAGAATGTATCCAACTGGAAGTTCAAGGTGCACTATTGTACATCTGCTGCCGATTTTGTTGCTGTTCTTAGGCGAGTCGGGCTTCTGCATAGAACTAGCAAATATCCTGTCTCATGATCGTCTAGCTTGCATGAATTCATCCTCGTTAATCACAGCTACTTGTTAACCCTGCAGGGTTGCAGATGTTACGCCCAGGCACTGAGAACATCAACGCTCATCGGTTGCAGTTGAAGTCTAGGAAGGTTTGGCCGAGAATGCACACAGAAATGACGCAGATTCAACGTTGCCACGTTGACTTAATTTTTTCGTTTCCGCACCTGACACGTCTTTGCTTGACACATGCAGAGACAAAAACGACCAGAGGACGACGGATTCTGATGCCAACTTTTACTGGATTTTCACCAGAGCTTTTATAGCCGGGAAGCTCTGACACTATCGCATTGCCCCCTCCCGTACGACGGCGAGGAAGGATTAGACTTTAAGTAGATGTAGTGCTGAGGATAATAATTTTATTTTCACTTAGAGAATCAATGAAATCTGTGTCTCATTTCTAACCTAGGATCGAAGAATAAAGACTTTTATTTATTATTTTAATCTTTATTATTTTTATTTATTATTTTTTATATTTTATTTATTATTTTTATTTATTATTTTTTATCTTTTATTTATTATTTTTATCTTTTATTTATTATTTTTATCTTTGATTTATTATTTTAATCTTTTATTTACTATTTTTATCTTTGATTTATTATTTTTATTTATTATTTTTATCTTTTATTTATTATTTTTATCTTTTATTTATAATTTTTATCTTTTATTTATTATTTTTTATTTATTATTTTTTATCTTTTATTTATTATTTTTATCTTTTATTTATTATTTTTATTTATTATTTTTTATCTTTGATTTATTATTTTTATCTTTTATTTATTATTTTTATCTTTTATTTATTATTTTTATCTTTTTTATCTTTTATTTATTATTTTTATCTTTTTTATCTTTTATCTATTATTTTTATCTTTTATTTATTATTTTTATTTATTATTTTTATCTTTTATTTATTATTTTTATCTTTTATTTATTATTTTTATCTTTTATTTATTATTTTTATCTTTTATTTATTATTTTTATCTTTTATTTATTATTTTTATTTATTATTTTTATCTTTTATTTATTATTTTTATTTTTGATGTATTATTTTTATCTTTTATTTATTATTTTTATTTATTATTTTTTATTTTTTATTTATTATATTTATCTTTTATTTATTATTTTTATTCATTATTTTTATTTTTTATTTATTATTTCTATTCATTATTTTTTATCTTTTATTCATTATTTTTATCTTTTTTATCTTTTATTTATTATTTTTATCTTTTTTTATCTTTTATTTATTAGTTTTATGGATTATATTTTATCTTTTATTTATTATTATTATTATTATTATTATTATTATTATTATTATTATTATTATTATTATTATTATTATTATTATTATTCTTTACTAATGCATCATCGCTTATCAAGACCCGAAGGCTACTCGAGGATAAGCGTTAAAGATATCGTCGGTAGGACGTGAAGAACCACCACGCCAGGATTAGAAAAAAACTCGTGGAATGGAGAGATGGTTTCTTTAGAGAAATTGATTTTCTAAGAGAACGGCTAACAAGTATTTGTTTACATTAGACTTGAAGACGACCATGTTGTAGCCGGCTGGGAAGCAGCTTCGTGGTATTTTGTTCCACCGACGCTCAAGGAAAGAAACTTTTTCATATCATGGAAATTGCGCTTGGTCTTTGACATGGACAGAGAGAAAGGAACGTCCTCTGCTGTGGTTAGGGTCAGGGAAAGTCCTCTGCTGTGGTTGTAGCCAGACAGGTTCTTGCTGTGAATGTCTTACACATAGATAAAGTAGAGAGGCAAGTAACATCTCTAATGTACGAAAGGAACAGTAAGGGAAAAGAGATTCCTAACTAGATAGTTTTGCAAAGTACAATAGTCTGACATTTTATAGGGGGGGGGGGGTAGTGTAGTTGTCATGAGATCATTCTCTCAGTCATTGCCTTTTTCTTTATGGGGAAGGAGGATCCTCCCAAACATTGCTCCCTCCTTTGGGTCTTAGTATAATACCTGTTCTGTTGTTATGAAACCATGCCCCTGGCATTACCTCCTCCTTTGAAGGGTTAATGTATTATATATTCGTTTGTTATGATACTATCCTTCCAGGAATTGCTCTTACATTATATA
Organism: Sepiola atlantica; assembly: GCA_963556195.1. Taxonomy (NCBI): domain Eukaryota; kingdom Metazoa; phylum Mollusca; class Cephalopoda; order Sepiida; family Sepiolidae; genus Sepiola; species Sepiola atlantica. The sequence continues at coordinate 19,289,633 of OY744552.1, read as the reverse complement.
TATATATATATATATATATATATATATAGGATCAAATATAAACCAAAGTAATAACTTTTAGTAGATGGAACCTATTGTGAAGAAGATTAGCTCAATATACGAGATAGAGCAATTGTAGAGATAGAAGAAAAAAGAGTGATAAATATGCGACGATTGTCCAAATGTATTTCAAATTTCAATTGTTCAATGCAAGGTGTATTTACAAAGTTTATTACTGAATACACCTTGCATTGAACAATTGAAAATTTGAAATAAATTTGGACAATCGTCGCATATTTATCCCTCTTTTTTCTTCTATCTCTTTCTCTCTCTCTCTCTCTCTCTCTCTCTCTCTCTCTCTCTCTCTCTATATATATATATATATATATATATATATATGTATTACCTATGTTACCCATGTTACCTATGTTACCTATGTTACCCATGTTACCTATGTTACCTATGTTACCTATGTTACCCATGTATATATATATATGGGATGTTACCTATGTTACCTATGTTACCCATGTTACCTATGTTACCTATGTTACTCATGTTACCTATGTTACCTATGTTACCCATGTTACCTATGTTACCTATGTTACCCATGTTACCTATGTTACCTATGTTACCCATGTTACCTATGTTACCTATGTTACCCATGTTACTATGTTACCTATGTTACCTATGTTACCCATGTTATCTATGTTACCTATGTTACCCATGTTACCTATGTTACCTATGTTACCCATGTTACCCATGTTACCTATGTTACTCATGTTACCTATGTTACCTATGTTACCTATGTTACCCATGTTACCCATGTTACCTATGTTACCTATGTTACTCATGTTACCTATGTTACCCATGTAACCTATGTTACTTATGTTACCTATGTTACAGTATATTTTTCTTTTGAGTCTCTTCGTCTTACTGGATTCCAGGACAAGAATTCATCTAGTCTGGTGGAGTATCCGGCTAAGTGTTGTTACTTGAGGTAACATCACTATGAGAAGGTACACTATTCCTCGTATGAGCCAGTGTAATGTTGTGTCGACGAGATCATATTTGTGCTTCGAATACTATGTTAATTTTTAATATTTGGTCATGGTTTCCTTGTAGAGGGGAAGTATCCTCATGTCAGGTTGTCCTGACAAACCCTTGTACAGAGAGATCGAAGACACTCGGCTAACTAGCTAGGGAATAGTTGCTGATTTTACATTAAATTTATATAGGAAAGTGATCTCCACTCTAAAATCTAAAATATTTAATTTCTTTTTTTTATTCAGATTGTTTACATGTAATCGTTGCCTTAAAAAAGTAGAATCTAAGTTCTTTTTTATGGGAAGGGGGCGGTAAGCTACGATGGGTGTGATAGTAAAAAAAAATGTCTACATTTATTTTATTGTTCATACATGTTTTGGTAAATGCGGCTTCGGTCTACGTAGTTTCTGAACACCGTTCATACATTGAACGTGAGCGTATAAGCACGTGACAACGTAGCAATATGGGATGATAACAACAAATATTGATGACAGCAGCAACAAATAAAATTGAAAAAAAAACATGATAGAAAAAGAAGCAGCGAGATGATGAGAATGAAAACGAAAAGAAGAAAAAAAAAATAGCTGTAATGCGAATCTAACGTGAGGCGGACGATCTTTTCAATCGGGACATTGTTAGTTCGCACCGGATGTTTAAGAGCGAGAAATGTGGCTTTAATATGGCCTCCACTTGTTCGGCTATTTCGTTCGTGTGCAATGGACTTAACTTAATCAGGAGAAAACAATTCGAGAATAAACGGAGGAATTTGAGATACATTGATAGATTAATAAATAGGGAGAGAGAAAGACAGAGCAAGAAAGGGAGAGAAAGAGAGATAGAAAGAGAGAGAGTGGGAAAAGAGAGAGAGAAAGAGGGAGAAAGAGAGAGAAAGAGAGAGAAAGAGAGAGAAAGCAAGAGAGAGAGAGAGAGGGGGAAAAGAGCATGGAAGAGAGGAGAGGCTAAAGGGAGAAAGAGAGGGAACATATGCAAGAGAAGGAGGGTGCAGGGAAAGGAGAGAGGGGAACGAGTGAATAGAGAGAGAAAGAGAGAGAGAGAGAGAAAGAGCGAGAGAGAGAGAGAGAGAGAAGAGATAGAATAGTGAAAATAAAGATTGTTTGTGTGTGTGCGAGAGAGAAAGAGAGAGAGACAGAAAGAGAGAGAGAGGGTGCAGGGAACGAGTGAAAAGAGAGAGAGAGAGAGGGAAAAGAGCATGGAAGAGAGGAGAGAGGCTAAAGGGAGAAAGAGCGGGAACAGATGCAAGAGAAGGAGGGTGCAGGAAAAGGAGAGATGTAACGAGTGAAGAGAGAGAGAGAGAGAGAGAGAGAGGGAAAGAGAGAGAGAGAGAAAGAGAGAGAAAGAGAGAGAGTAGGTGGCAGGGTTTCTCTCAAACAAAGGTTTGACTGACTTTTACTTTTTCTTCTTTTGTTTTGTTTTGTATAGGGGTGACGCACCCCTTATAATTTTGAAAATAAAATTGACATCTGTTTTTCTTTCAGTATTACCATGCATACTGAAAGATATTAATTGTGTTTGTTGTTTCAACATTGGTTCGAGGTCTGTCTTTAAGACATCTGTGATGCAATCGAGATTCTACTTTTTGATGTTGATGACTTTTCTTCTTATTTCTGCTAACAAAGAGACCTAATACATTTTGCCTAAGACAATATACGTACACTATAACTTTGTTGATGTCAAATTCTTGGAACTTGTATACTCAATGATGAATACGTCATAGTTATGTGTCCTTTTAAGTTATTCTCTTCAGGAAGGGTAGACTCTTTTATCTTTTCGGCCAGAATCTCATTGGATGTTTTGCTCAACTTTTCAAACTTTGAGTAGTGGTAGCAAAACAATAGCAACTTCTTTTGTGCAACAGTCCATGGTTGGGCTTTTTAGCCTATTACGTTCTTTTTTGTTGTTGTTGCATATGATGAGGATAGGGGGCCAGGGCCGTTTGTCTCAAGGTCTGATGGCTGACCCTGGTTGGCCTCTGTCATGGCTGGAGCATCATTTTCAGAGGTAGGAAGGTTTACACCATTGCTTACATCGTCCCGCCTGGTGTATGAACGGGTTGATAGGGCTTTTTATCCTGGGTGCCAGCCTGCCAGTATTTATGTTTTTTTTTTATTCATATTATTCTATCATTTCCACATTATCAACGGCTTCTAATTTTTTTTATTCAAAGCTGCCCTCTATTAATTCGAGGGACGTGCTGGATGGCTTGAGGAGACATCACACCATTTACTGATAATATTTGGTCAGGGTTTACTTCAAATGTGAAGTATTATCATGTCAGGGTCTCTGTCAAAGCCCTGTACAGAGAGACCAAAGACACCCGAGGGTAGTGTCTAGTAGGAATTAAAGTCCTCCCAAGGAACGATTTAAGTCCTCCCCAGTAGGCATTTAAGTTATCCCAAGTTATTATATATGTCTATCTGTGTGAGTGAGTGAGAAAGAGAGAGAGAAAGGCAGAGAGAGAGAGAGAGAGAGAGAGAGAGAGAGAGAGAGAGAGAGAGAGAGAGAGCAAACCAGAGAGAGCGAAACAAAGTACAATGAGAAATATGAAGAACGGTGTAAGTTTGTATTTTTCCTCTTCATTATTTTTCTTCGCAGTGAAAGTATTCGTCTTATTAGTTTCTATCTTTCTCTCATTCTATCTCTCTTACTTTGTCGCTCAACTTGATTTAATTTTTAGTCCCAACCCCTAAAAAAACCCCCTAAAAATAAAAATAATGAATATAAAAAGGTAATACGGTGTCATGGGCCGGGTGCACGAGACATCGCTTTCCTCATTTAATACCGTACAACGCCTCGTATTCCTGCTAATATATATATATATATATATATATATATATATATATATATATATATATATATATATATATAATAGTATCTGTGTGTGTGCGTGTCCGCCTGGTTTTGTGTCTTATGTTCACCCAAACCGCTGGACAGAATTGCGTGAACATTGGCATGTGGACTACTGGTCTCTCAGTCAAGGTCATAGGCTATATAAGAAATATATCACTTCGTCGCTAGGTAAATGACCAAAAATGATGTATGTTCTCGAGAATTACCCCAAATTTTGATATTAAGATATTCCCCGAGGGCACAACCCTCCACTAGAAAACTGTTTGCCTTTGATTCAAATGATATATATATATATATATATATATATATATATATATATATATATATATATATATATATATATATATAAAAGGGAGAACACCTCTCTGTCTGTGCATGTCTGTCCCTAAAAACGAAGACACACTAGAGAAGTTTCCTTTCTATATGATTGTATTTACATGCACAAATTGCGTGTGAACATAATGGAAGTATTTATTCACATTTATAGAAATGTTTCCTCAAATGAAACGACACTCGTTCAAATCAGAAGACATTTCTTCAAATGGATTTACGTATCTGATGAGAGCGAACCACTGCTTGAAATGCGTTATATAAAATGATAAAATGATAAAATAACAAAATAATAAATAAATGTTGAGAAAAACTTTTTACAAATGTTGGTAGCCTTACTCCTTTACATCTTTACATATATATATATATATATATATATATATATATATATATATATATATATATATATATATATATATATATATATATATATATGTATGTGTGTGTGTGTGTGTGTATACATATATGAAGGAGAGAAAGATGGAAAGAAGGTTCATGAAGGAAGCGATACACTAAGATAAACGCTTAACATAAAGAATAAAGAGAGTTTGGGTTTAATTCACATGAAAATCAAAGAAAACCAAAACACACGAATCAATTTAAATAAAATAAATTTCATTGAACAAATAATCGATGAAGAAAATATTTTTCTCTTCAATTTCGTTATTGCATTGATAATTACTTGATCGTCTTGATCGATATTATTTATTGGCAAGTTTTGTGAACACAAAAGAGATAAAGAATGTCTTGCTTTTAATTATAACAGTATAATTGCTTCCAGTCGTCCTGCGTCAAGTTGTTTAGGAGAGGTGTGCTTGGAAATTGAGCGACATTGAGGCCAAGTTCTTATTAATAATGGTTATCCTGAGAAAGTAGTTGATCGATGTATTTAACACAAGGTATCTACCTTAATAAATGATAAATTTTAGGGCCCCACTAAGTGCCCCATTTATTTAAAGATACAATGGACAGGCGCTACAAAGTTGTTGTGGTTGTCGCTCGTTTCCTATTTGCAATCAAATTACAAATTAGTTTTAAGTCATTCAAGCATTCCCCTCTTTAGTAGATGCATCGTTTCCCAGCCAAAATGGTGGACAATGAATCGGCTGCATTTTTCTGATTTTTTTTCTCCAACAACACAAATGAGTATTGATTTACTCCTCTCCAGGAGTTAGGCACAAGGCCAGTTTTTATCCTACTCCCACAAGTAAGATGTGACCCAAGGTCGGGTCGGGAAAGTGGGGGTTGAAAAGCCAGCGCCGAGAGGTGAGCACTCTGGCCATTTAAAAAAAAGAATTGCCTGGGCAGCCCCGTCGGCATTCACCGGTAGGGGCGCCTCAGACAGTAAGAAATAAACTTACTCCTCCCCAAAGAGGGGAGGCAAAGCCTGGGAGGGTGGACCTCCTAGAACTGCACAGGACAGACACATTGACCGGCGTAAATCAAGCCCCGAAGGACAAGACAATACCAGTCTATGGGGTGCAGTATCCATGAGAACAGATACTACACTTCGATCTTAGCCAAAAGGCCAAGATAAGTAGGTTAACCCAAATAAATTGTTTTTGACTAATTTACCAACTGTATTTCCTTTAAATTAGTTTAAAGTAAATTTGAAATTAGTCATAAAGAATTTATTTAAGTTTACCTATTTGTGAGGTTTTTAAAAATACAGTTGATTCATTGTCCGCCATTTTGGCTGGGAAACTACGAATTTACCTCCTCTTTCGTTATAATAGTATCCCCGCAATTCATACAAGTTTGGTTATTTACAGTTTTAAATAGTCGGTGTGAGCCGACTATGGGGGCGCACAACACAGTAATAAGACATTATAATTTCTCAACACCTTCCTAACAATAATCGTAATTTCTAATTGTATGCATCCAGATATTAATGAACCAGTGGTTCTGTCATAAGGAAACATTTATTGTAGAACGAGTTCTATACAAACAATTACTATGACAAGGTGTTTTCTGTACTGCACAGAGCATGGCATAAACATAACCTAAAATATGATA
>OY744552.1:19243396-19278396 GCA_963556195.1 Sepiola atlantica | reverse complement strand
ATATATATATATATATATATATATATATATTGTTATGGGTTAAAAAAAAATTCTTACGGAAACAATCTTTTGAAAAATATATTTGCATCTCTACTGATATATATATATATATATATATATATATTAAGAGAGAAAGAGAGAGAGAGAGAGAGAGAGAGAGAGACGGAGAGCGAAAGACAGAAAAAGAGAAACAGAGAGAGAGAGAGAGATATAATCGTATTAACGTGGACATTTTTGTATTTGGATAAATATTATCTTGTTCAATGGCTTTCTTTCGTGGTATTTCCATCCTCTCTCTTTCTGTCAAGGTCAATGAAAGCCGATTTTATTTTATTTTTTCTGGTTCTGATACGTTGATTCATGCGTGTATGTCATTGTGCCTATGCATGTCTGCGTGCGTGGATGTGTCGTGTGTGTTGTTAGCAAAACTACATGATAAGCCGGAAAACAGAACGCCGATGCTGGCAGTTATGCTAGCATAAAACTTTGTTTTATATGAAAAAGTTTCTTTATAATATCCTTTGTTTTTGAATAAATATTCAACTTACAATTTTCATAAGAAAATATTCGTCGTTTTTAATTATTTTTTTAGAATTTCCTTAGTAAGTGGTATTGTGTTAGAATTTATTTACCCCCCACCCCTCACGGATTGGCTGTCAGGCATTGCAACCCCTATTCCCTTAGGTGTCACCTGAGCCAGCCCTTAAAAACCCTTACACATGGCATCCAGCCCTCTTTTTCGACGACTCTGCTCAAGTCAGCAACACATCGGCTGGTCCCCTAGTGACAACAGCCCACGACGGCAGTCACAGAGAATGACCTCCTGCAGTTACTCGAACTCTATACAGATAAGTTCTTGCGAACCACGTTTTCGCAACCCCCTCTCAAATTCACTATGCCCAACTGAACTTTGAAAATTCTGTTTGTAAATATTCTATGACTCCATCTTTCTCTTTCTTAGTAAAATTGCTATGAAACTACATTCTGGTGTTTTGTGTTCCTTCTCTCAGGCTTTCGTCCTATATCTCTCTTTTGATGGTTTATCTGCACATTGTTACCCCATTCTCACGTGCGAGAATTGAACTTTATTTACAGGATTATTTTAATCCCAACAATTGCTTGATTTTTAATTCGTTTTCGTCTTGCACCATTTTTATTCAATTCAAAATATTACAACTTTTATCTAATTTTTTAGTTTTGTTCACCCCAAACAAGGCACATTGCCACGAAGACGTAAAAGCGATACTGTGAATTAAGAGACATATTTATTTTATTTGAATTTCTGCATTTTGGTACCATCAGGTCAACAGGGTACAATGAGAGAATTTAAAAGACTTGCAGCTGGAAGAATAATGCTAGTAGAATAGAAAACCTTCCGCAATCTGGGTACCTTTACATTAAAGGCGTGGGATTAAGCTGATTGTCGAATTGTTCTGGGGTTATTTGATCGAGGGGACAACAATGCAGCAAGTTCATCGGGGCACATTTAATTGTAGTACTTCTAAAACAAGCAAAGGGATGCTAAATTGCGGCAATGAGACAGCTGTTAGATTATGGTGATGGGGAGCAGATAGAGAGGGCACCCCCAAAAAATGGTGAGAGGACGGCAGTAGCAAGGAAATCGGAAGTGATGTCACTTCCGTTCGGGGGCTGTTCTTCCTCTTCTACTGCTGACAACCAAGAGAGAAGCATGCGCGCGGCGGTGCTCCGCGGTAGGGGGCACAGTGGCTCACATTGCAGTGAATATCTTCGCCCAGTAATTAATTCTATTTCTCTCTCCCTCTCCCTTTCTCGTGTAAACAGACCTGAAACGTGTCCCCTGTTTTGTGGTAAATAAATCTTCTAAAGTAAACCCTGGCATCTAGTGTTATCGTTCAGAGCCCGAGATACACCGAACACCCAAGACGAACCTGGGTACATACCCGCCAAGGTAAGCGAGCATCCAACAAAGGGGCTGGGGCTTTGTAGACAATGTGCGGCCTATTAGAGTATTTATTTACCTCCTCTCCAGGAGGTTAGGCACAAGGCCAGTTTTTATCTTACTTCCATAAGTAAGATGTGACCCACGGTCGGGTCGGGAAAGTTGGGGTTATAAAAGCCAGCGCCCGAGAGGTGAGCACTCTGGCCATTCAACATTTCCTGGGCAGCCCCGTCGGCATTCCCCGATAGGGGCGCCTCAGGCAGTAAGCAATAAACTTGCTCCTCCCCAAAGAGGGGAGGCGAAGCCTGGGAGGGTGGACCTCCTAGAAGTGCACAGGACAGACCCATAGACCGGCGTAAATCAAGCCCCGAAGACCAAGACAATACCAGTCTATGGGGGGCAGTATCCATCGGAACAGATACTACACTTTGATCTTAGCCAAAAGTCGTTATTTAACCCCTACCCACAATAGGAATATGTGACACAAGGTCGGAAAGTGGGATTTGAACAGCCAGCGCTCGAGAAGGTGAGCACTCTGGCCATTAACAATTGCCTGGGCAGCCCCGTCGGCATTCCCCGGTAGGGGCGCCTCAGGCAGTAAGCAATTAACTTACTCCTCCCCAAAGAGGGGAGGTAAAGCCTGGGAGGGTGGACCTCCTAGAACTGCACAGGACACCCCACAGACAACCCCGAATGACAAGACGACACCGGTCTATAGGTTGCAGTATCTATCGGAACAGATACTATACTTTCTTCCTAGCCAAAAAGCCAAGCTTGATTTATAAGTATGTTAATGGAATTTAAAAATTAAGATTAAAAATTTAAAATATATATTTTTTAAATCCCGTGAATCAATTTTGCTAACTACTATATATATATATATATATATATATATATATATATATATATATATATATATATATATATGAAGATAAATGAAAGAAAGAGAGATAAAGATGTGTGAATGTAAAATCTACTTCATCTTCGGTTGTTGAATGCAAGGTGTACTCGATAAAAAAACATGTTTATTTTTCTTTCCTTAAGCCAGGCTTTTCAAAGATTAACATCTTACCATCAGAAGAATTACATAGATGGATAAGTTGGCAGTGGAATAGCAAAAATTCAAAATTTGAAAAAAATTAAAAAACAATAAGCAATGGAAAGTAAAATTGATCTATCTTCCTTCATTTTTCTTCATAATTGCTCTATCCCGTATATTGAGATTTAATCATTTCACTATGAGCTCAATTCCCTAAAAGTATACGTTTAGTCTCATATTTTATTACACACACACACACACACACACACACACACACACACACACATATATATAAATATATATATATATATATTTTAAATATATATATATTTCGAATATATATATATATATATATATATATATATATATATATATATATATATATATATATATATTTCTATGTAAGATTAGTAGGAGAAAACCCCACCAAAGTTCTCGATTATTAAGATAAATTTAAAAATAAGACCGTAATATTTATTTATATATGTATTAGAGAAGATAGGAACAACATCGGTACCGTCGGTTTCTAAATTCAAGCATAGATGACCAACTATAGGTCCTATTTTTTGTATTTGAAACCGACGGAGCCGATGTTGTTTTGATCTTCTGTAATACATAATATATATATATATATTTATATACACATATATATATACATATAGATATATATGAGAAAAGAAAGGATGAGAGTAATCCGACGTAATGGGAAATGAAAAAAGAAAAACCAAAAGATGTTTTATTTTTTATGTATTCATCAACGTTTCGTCTCTATTTGTAAGACTCCCTCAGGATGATAATTTAAAGAAAAATCTCATACAAGTACATAGAAATATTGGCTTGACATGATGGGGGGATGAGAAGAAGTAGTAGCCACTACTGGGAGCGCAGAACCAAGGTCCCGGCTGACCCACCCCTCCGGGCTGACCCACCCCTCCCCTTTTCCCCTCACAGCCATCCACATTCATTTCACTCTCTGCCACCGACTTCTCTCAGCCCGGACTTTGGTCCTGCGCTCCCAGTAGTGGCTACTACTTCTTCTCATCCCCCCATCATGTCAACTCAATATTTCTATGTACTTGCATGACATTTTTCTTAAAATTATCACCCTGAGGAAGTCTTACAAATGAAGACGAAACGTTGATGAATACATAACATTTTTTAAAAAAACATCTTTTGGTTTTTCTTTTTGCATTTCCCACACACACACACACACATATATATATATATATATATATATATATATATATATATATATATATATATATATATATATATATATATATATATATATACACACACACACTCACACACATATATATATACACACACACACACACATATATATATATATATATATATACATATATATATATATATATATAACGAGAGAACAAGGAGAAAAGGTAAGGAAATCCTATAAAGAAAATATTGCAGTGTGTGAGAGAAAGGAATATAAAGAGAGGAGGTAGCTAATTGAATTTATTGAAGAGAGAGAAAGATGGGGGAGGTAAGGCAGATAATTGCATGAAGAAAACAAGAGAGACTGAAATACAGAAGAGGAAGAGAGAGGTGGTTAATGGCGGCAAAACAAGATTTATTTCTCATTCGGCAAGATGAATGAGGTCCCGCATTCGGCGCGCACAAATTGTTGCCGGTATTCTATCAAATCGTCGAACTCAATATTTTTGGCCAAGCTTCCGACGCGCATGCGTCCTTTGGCAGAGACTCCGGTCATTTTGGGCTGAAGACCAAATCCGTACTGAACGCCGTGGATTCACCGATACATTATTATATGAGAGAATACGACGCGTACGTACAGACGGACGATCCTCTCGGCCGACATCTACTTGTATGGACATTGGACAAATAAGAATAAGATGTACGCCATGATACAAAAACAACAACCTTTTATATCACCACATACAAGCTTTTACAATGATTGCTTTATGGACGGGAGTTTGCCCAGGATATTTGCTAACAATAGCAGATAGTATATGTGACGGAGGAACATATAATACACTGCTCCCGCAAACAAAGGAGGTAATGCCTGGAAGGATAGGCTCATGACAATAGAACAACTACTACATTTAACCCCCACGCCCTAATAGAAAAAAATAATCTCCGAGAGGATTGTTTTACGACAATACAACATATACGACACTACCCCACCTCAAATATAAAGAGAAGATAATCCCTGGGGTAATGGTATAGTGACAACAGAACAGATACTACACAACTTACCACAATGTAGAGGTAATCCATGGATTGATGATCTCGTCGAAATCGAACATATACTATACTACAACCACAAATGAAAAGGGAATGCCTGGGAGGATGGTCTCTTGACAATAAAGCAAATGCGACACTACCCTCCAATAAAAAAGGATGCGGCAATGCCAGTGAGGATGGTATCATTGCGAACGAACATATACTATATGTGATCTCAAAGGAGGAGATAAAGTCTGGGACGATTGTCGCATGGAAGAAACAGATGCTAGACTACCACATCCTAAGGAATCGGTATTGCATGGGAAGATGGTCTTATGACAAAAAAATAGACACTAAACTACACCTATTAAAAAGAGAAGGTAATCCCTGGGAGAATGGTATAATGCCAACTGACAACAGAATATATATTACAATACGCTCGTATAGATGGAGGCAATCCAAACAGAAAACTAGACTCCCCCCAAAAGTTGAAGGTAATGCTTGGAAGAATGGTATCATGATCAACGAACATACTACAGTACCATTCTAAAAAGGCGGAGATAATGCTCGGGAGAATGGTCTCATTACAATAGAACTGATACTAGACCAGTCTTCCCCGAATTGAACATTCTCATGATAGCTAAACAGATGCTAGACTACCCCCTAACGGAGGAGATAATGTCTGGGAAGGTGGTTTTATGACATATACTACACCCTCCCTAAAAATGAGGATAGAAGTGTCTGGGAGGACGGTGTCATGACAACAGAACAGATACTACACTACTTCCCAATGGACGAGATAATGTCTGGGAGAGTGGCCTTATTACAAAGAACAGATACTACACTTTCTCTATAAAGGAGGATGGAAGTGTCTGGGAGGACGGTGTCATGACAACAGAACAGATACTACACTACCTCCCAATGGACGAGATAATGTCTGGGAGGGTGGCCTTATTACAAAGAACAGATACTACACCTTCCCTAACAAAGGAGGATGGAAACGCCATGGAGGATGGTATCATGCTAATATAACAGATACTACACTACTCCTACTGAATTGAGCAGTGCAAGCTAGTACATTAGTCTGAAATAGTAAAACTTGAACATTAATAGATAATATAATAGAATTAATAGTTTCGGCTTAAGACATATATATACCAAATCTCCATTATTATTATTGACGTTTGCCGATTAAAAAGGGGTGTAAACTAACATTAGTTTAATCTGCATAATTGATAACTTCAGTGGTGAGTTTTTATAATAAATCTTATGTCTTTAATAAAACACGTAGTAACAATGAAACATTTGAATTTAAGTTTTCTTTCAACGTCTATGTTGATCGTTTACAAATTGCCAACAATTCTTTTAAATCACATACGAGTTATTAGGATGGTGTTATGAATTTATGTTCCGAGATTTTTTAGATGAGGAATGATAATTTGGATTATTTGGAGTATTCGGACTACTATTCTCATCTTGGTTGTTATTCTCACAACATCCCGGCTCCTCCAACGTCTAAAATAAATCCGGAAAAATCCTTTGCTCTATTTCCATAATGATACTTTTCCTTCTTTTGCTCCTTTTTTTCTTTCTGTTATAGGGTATACTGATCTATCTATTTCAGGAATAACTGGACTTGCCCAGACACAATAAATACAGTTACGACTAAGCGTCGTGGCAGTTATTGGTGGCATTTATTTGCCAACAAGTGGCGATAACGGTCACATACCAGTCGAGGTTCCAATCTCGACAATAAGTCCGACAGGAACAGGGCCATTTCGGTGGCCTTTTATCTGCCGGGCTGAGGTATACTGTCCTGGGTTTTCCTAGGAGGTGCACCCTCCCAGGCCTTGCCTCCCCTCTTTAGGGGGAAGTAAGTTTATTGCTTGCTGCCTGAGGTGCACTGACCGGGGAATGCCGACGGGGTTGCCCAGGCTATTTTTACTAGGCCAGAGTGCTTTTTTTTTTAAAGGCGCTGGCCTGATTATCCCCCCACCTTCCCGACCTTGTGTCACATATTGCTGCGGTGGGAGGCAATTAAATACCATTATTGGTGGCAGTTATGACCCCAAATCATGACGCGTACTTTTGTAACATACATCTGTTAATATACTTTTGTTAATTAAACCACTGTGTTTGTCTTGATTATTACCGGCCTGCAAAACCACAACACTTCTTATAACGGTTTATACGTTTTTTCTCTCTTTATTCTTTTATTTAATTTCCAGATTGAGACGTTTTCTCTATTTTCCCATTTTTTTTTTGTAACTTCATCGATTGAGACGTTATTTCATACGAATAACAATACTACTGCGAACATTAGCGAAGCGTAATTTTTACCTCATTTGTGACGGAAGGTGTACATCCATGTTGAACTAAAATCCAACGCTAAACAGCAACAAACTCTGTCTTATTCATTCATTCATTCATGGACGTGATATATGACACTTTCAACTTGCCAGCACCCCACGTAGTCACACAGAAACGGCAGCCAAAAAGAAAACGAATGGCTCCGGACTACATAGAGATAAATCCGAAAACGGAAACGTTACTAAGACTCCTGAGGAGGTAAGGCTTGGAAGGGGGTGTTATGGTGCCGTACCTGTACAAAGAACAAATGGACTCGTCCATCCATAATAAAAGGCGAGAAGCATTCCAACTCACTGTCTTCTCCCATCCCAGTTCTATACTGGTAGTCCAGAATACCACTTCTTGTATATATATTCTTTTTCTTCAATAATATATCTTTGTTTCTGTAACCCCGTGTTTCCGTGTCTTTATTTCGGCCCCTAACATGGGCACAACAATGCACATTCATGTTAAACTAAAGTCAAACGCTAAACAGAAACAAACTCTGTCTTATTCATTCATTCATTTATTCATTCATTGCCCACCCCTTTCACACTCTTTATAGCTTTCATTCCAGCTTCCCTTCATTCATACCAACCTTTCGTGCATTCTTCTTGCTTTCCGTACTCCAATTTTCCGGTCTTCCTTGTTTCTGGACACTTGTTATATTTCATCTATTTCACCCTTCCTGCAATAATTCATTTCCGCATTCAAAGCTTATCTCTTTTCACCACCAACGCTCTACTCCCCACTTGACCCCAATTGAAATGAAAAGCTCTGCTTTTGAGGAACCCCCTGCTTTGAGAAGTTTCTTGGACTGACCTTCGCATCAAATCCATTGCCAAGGTCGCTGAAAATATGGTTGGATCATTCTACCGCTCCAGAAAGTATCTCACTTCTGACGAAATCCTCTAGCTGCATTAAGTGTCAAATACGTCCTAAAATGGAGTACTGTTGCCACATCTGGGGAGGTGGTACTCGGATACCCTTTTCTGCCTTGACAGAGTAAAAAAAAAACGACTTCGAAATCTTTCTCTTCCTTACAACCTCTTTCTCGCAAAAGAGACGCCGCTAGTCTTTCTCTGCTCTATCGTTATTTTCATGGCAAGTGCTCGACTGAGCTTCAATCTACCCCCCCTGTAAAAGATTCACGAAAAAAACTCGTTTAGTTACAACCACTGTTAATTATGTACCTTTCTTTCTCTCCCTCTCTCTCTGCCTAAAACTAAACAAAACTTCTTAGACCAAGTTTCTTCCCTAGAACAACCTATCTGTGGAACACAATACCGCGTGGATGCTTCTCAGCTTACTACACCATACTCGTCTGTAAGTCCAAGGTTAACAAATTCTTGTTGATCCATCTTCTTAAATAATCAAATTCTTGTCAATTTCTATCGTCGTTACCAATCATCAATAACCCTTATCTTCGAGTGGCTTTTGGCTTTGACTTCTTAGGAAAAAAATGTCCCATATATACTTCCTGACTTTTCTCGTTTTTTTCATCCATTCTTCCATCAATACATTCTTTCTTCCACCTTCTATTCATCTCTCATTTCTGTCTAGATGCTCATCATTTTTTTTCCGCATTCCATATTTATCTTTCTTTAAATACTTTGTTTCCCGTTTTCACATCCTCCATAAATACGCCTTGCTTTGCTTTCGTCGCTTCTTCCATCAATCCGTTCTTTCTTCCGCTTTTATCTTATCCTTCTCTCCTTCAATTCTTCCATACTTCCTTTATTCTATCCATTTATCATTCCTTCCTGTCTTCTACCATCCTTCCAAACGTTCATCCTTACATTGTCTTTTCCATATTTTCTTGCTTTTTTCCGGCTTACCTTACACTTACTCTTCCATCAATTCGTGCTTTCTTCAACTTTTTTATCATCATTACTTTCTTCCATTTTTCCTATTTTCCTTTTTTCAGGCTTCTCTCTTTCCTTTCTCTTTTGCCTCTCTTCCTTCATTCCTTCTAGCTACTCAATTGGCTAAGATGAAAGTGTAGTATCTGTTCCGATGGATACTACACCCATAAACTGGTATTGTTTAGGCCTTCGGGGCTTGATTTACGCCGGTCTATGGGTCGGTTCTGTGCAGTTCTATGAGGTCCACCCTCCCAGGCTTCGCCTCCCCTCTTTGGGGAGGAGTAAATTTATTTCTTACTGCCCGATGCACCCCTACCGGGGAATGCCGACGGGGTTGCCCAGGCAATTTTTAATGGCCAGAGTGCTCACTTTCTCGGGCGCTGGCTTTTCAAACCCCAATTTCCCGACCTGATCTTGGGTCACATCTAACTTGTGGGAGTAAGATAAAAACTGGCCTTGTGCCTAACTTCCTAGAGAGGAGGTAAATAAATACTCAATATTCCTTTCTTACCCTCCATATTTAACTTATCCTACAATACTTGCATCCCACTTTCACGCCTTCCATAAATACTTCCTGCTTTATTTTCGTACAACCTTCCATCAATTCATTCTGTCTTTCGCCTTCCGGTTCATCATTTCTCCCTTTCTTTCTTCTTGCCTCCAATACGTCTAACTACGCATTATTCCTCCATTTCTTCTATCTTTCCATTATTCTAAACTTCTCCCTTTCTTTAATTCTTCTTTCCCGCCCATCTTTTCTGTCTCCCATTCATATTTCCTGCCTTCTTATCTGCTTTAATTCAATCTATTCTTCCACCAATCCATCCTTTATTTCTTCTATCTTCTTTTCATTCCTCCTTCCTTTCATTCCACTTTTCTTCCACTCTTTCTATCTCTTTTCTTTCCTTCCTTCTAGCTATTTATTCATCCTTTCTTTACCTTCAATATTTCAGCTTTATTTCAATACTTCCTTCCAACTTTCACGCCTTCTATAAATACGTCCTGTTTTGCTTTCGTCCATTTTTAAATCAATCCATTCTTACTGAACAGCCAAAGGTCGTTGGTTTCGTGACGTCAAAAAAATCAACAAACAAAAACAGCAACAACAACAACAACAACAACAACAACGGCTTGGTTGTTTTGTTTTACGACATATCAACCCTTTTCGGGTTATTTAATGCCGAATTTGATCATTTTGGTGAAGGTTTTTATGCTTCAAGTTCTTTATATGTTCAAATGTTTAATCATAGTTTTTGGTTTGGTCGTTTTTTTTCACAGCATATCGACCCTTTTCAGGTTATTTAATACTGAATCTGGTAATTTTGGTGAAGGTATTTATGCTTTAAGTTCTTGATATGTTCAAGTATTAATTAATGGTGTTTAGTTGAGTGAAAATAGGGAGAGGGATGAAGAAGGGAGGGAGAGAAATTGTTGTTTTTTGTTTTGGAATTTGAAAAACATTATTGAGTTTTGCAAAGAAAAAAACCCATAAAACATCAATGTTTGGTGCATTTTGAGTCAGGAAGTCAATAACTTCAGACAGCCTGATCTGGTAGTGCGAGTGGTTCTATTTGACCAATAGATGGGGCCCTTACAGGTACTACCACTCCGAGCAAGAGTGGACATGGGAGCAATTGCAACTAAGGGCAACTCCACATTCCCCACAGCTCCCAAATTGAGGCCTCACAACTGGCTGTCTGTTAAGGTCATACCCAGGACCAACAACGGCATAGAGTCGTGTTTAGATTTTTCGCTCTTGATCTCTTTAAAGGAAAGAAAGTTGATTTTTTGTGGCTCTAAACAGCCAAAACTCGTTGGTTTCATGACGTTTTTATTTTTAACAAAATGAATAACAACAACAAACACGGTGTGGAGACGTGTTTGAAATTTTCGCTCCACTTTGAAAACAATAAAGTAAATATCTACCACAGACTTCTCCACTTACAGTCCTCTTCATAAATGTTAATAGTTTGGCTTCAGGCTAGCTGTCTATACCTGTGAAATATTATTGTTACGAAAACAATTAACCCTGACCCTTACCCATCCTCTTCACGTTTGCCGCGGTAAAAGTTGTTCGCGCGATATAATTTTGTACCCACCCCTGGATCAAAATGAAATATACTTATCCCAATACCATAGATACTGTAGATTCAGAAAATATATTGTTATGGTTATCTCGATTTTAAAGTTATAAATAAAATAAAGTTGTTCAGCACGGAGGCAGGCCCCACGATATAATTTTGTACCCCCCCACCCGATGGATTACATTGGCTGCCTCATGTGTTTCAGGACATAAGAGCACTTACGTCTAAGGTCCAAGTCTTACTTACTTCCGCTTTTATTTCATCCTCCTCCCTTCCATTCTTCGCTTTCTTTCTTTCTATTCATTCATAATTTCCTTCTTTTCTTCTACCCTTCCACTTTTCGAAACTTTCGTATTTCTTTCCATCCTGTTTATATCGTCTTTTCCACATTTTTTATACCTTCATTCCGGGTTTACTTCCGCCCACCCCTCCACCAATCCATTACTTTTTCCACCTTTTTTATTATCGTCGATTCCTTCCATTCTTTCTGCTTTCCTGTATTCCTTCTCTTCATTATTCCTTTCTTCCATGTTTTTCCGTCTCCTTTCTGTCTTTTCATTTATTCACAGTCCTCCACATTTCATCCTTCTTTCAATACAGCATTTTCGCCTCCCATAAATGCTTCATCATCGTATTTCCTTTTTTCTTTCCTTTCGACTTTCTTACTTTCTATAAATATTATCTTCTTTTTTTCCTGTCTTCCGTCCGTCCATTTTTCCTTCCGGATTTCCTGACTTCCATACATACTTCCTGCCCCCGTGTCTTCTTTTTAAATTCTGTCCGTCTATCCTTTCACCAATCGATTCTTTCTTCTACAAATTATTTTTATTCATCCTTCTTTCTTTCCCTCCGTCTTTTCCGCCTTCCGTCACCCAATTCATTCATCATCGATTCCTTCCTTTCACCGTGCCATTCTCTTCTTTCAGTGTTCTTTCAGCGTTCTTTCCATTATTCAATCATTCCTACCTCTCTTCATCCGTCATTTCTTACGGTCATCCTTACATCATTACAATCTTCTTTAAATCACCTCTTTCTTTTCTCTCTTGTCTTTAATTCTCTTATGTGTTTCCCTCTTTCTTATTTCATTTTTGTCATCATTATCCTTCTATTTCAATTAGCTATCTTTCTTTTCTATCTTTCTTTCTGTTTTCATCTTATCTCCTACCTTCTTTTATTTACATACACATCATCTCCCACTTTCCTTCTATCCTTTTTATTCATTTTTCTCGAAAATCAGTCTTCCTCTCCCCAGTCTCAGAACCATTCCAAATATGACTCCCATCCATCTTCAATCGATTCTTTCTCCTACCATTCTTTTTATCCATCCTTCCTACATTCCTTTCTTTTATATACGTTCTTCCTTTCTGCAATCCATCCTTCCTACATTCCTTTCATTTATACACGTTCTTCCTTTCTGCAATCCATCCTTCCTACATTCCTTTCCTTTATTCATGTTCTTCCTTTTTCCAATCCATCCTTCCTACATTCCTTTCCTTTATACACGTCCTTTCTTTCTCCAATCCATCCTTCCTACATTCCTTTCCTTTATACACGTCCTTTCTTTCTCCAATCCATCTTTCCTACATTCCTTTCCTTTATACACGTTCTTCCTTTCTGCAATCCATCCTTCCTACATTCCTTTCATTTATACACGTTCTTCCTTTCTGCAATCCATCCTTCCTACATTCCTTTCCTTTATTCATGTTCTTCCTTTTTCCAATCCATCCTTCCTACATTCCTTTCCTTTATACACGTCCTTTCTTTCTCCAATCCATCCTTCCTACATTCCTTTCCTTTATACACGTCCTTTCTTTCTCCAATCCATCTTTCCTACATTCCTTTCATTTATACACGTTCTTCCTTTCTGCAATCCATCCTTCCTACATTCCTTTCCTTTATACACGTCCTTCCTTTCTCCAATCCATCCTTCCTACATTCCTTTCCTTTATTCATGTTCTTCCTTTTTCCAATCCATCCTTCCTACATTCCTTTCCTTTATACACGTTCTTCCTTTCTCCAATCCATCCTTCCTACATTCCTTTCCTTTATACACGTCCTTTCTTTCTCCAATCCATCCTTCCTACATTCCTTTCCTTTATACACGTCCTTTCTTTTTCCAATCCATCCTTCCTACATTCTTTTCCTGTATACACGTTCTTCCCATCTTTATTTACTTCATTCCCGTTAGTTTTCCTTCCACCCTTTAATCCTTTCCATCTCTTTTCATCCTTAGTTTCAAACTGCAATCCTTTCATTATTCCACTCTTCTTTTGTTCCCCCTTTTCCCCGGTTTTTTTCTTGTAATGCCCTGATATTTGTCCATCTTTCTTCCATATTTAATTTCTGTCATAATTATCCTTCCATTTCAAGTATCTTCTTATATTATACATTTCTTTTCTTTACTATTTGTTTCTTCTGTTTTCCTTATTTAAATACACATAATCTCTCACCTCCTTTCTCTCTTCCTTATTCCTTTTTCTCCCGCAAACCATGCCAGTCTTCTTCTCCCCCATCACCAGAACTATTCTAAACATGATTTTAAGACATTCAATCACAATTTCCCCACACTACCACCCGAAAAAAATCGATAAAAAGTTAATCTATCATAAGAGATGGCGTAGGGTACTTCTCAGGGCAACGATCGCCAGAGATATAAACATTATCAGAGGACACACGTTCGTTCACATTTGTATATACATATGGAAGGAAGAACATGTGATAGCAGAACCGCCATTAAAACGCATACATATATGTATGTATGTATTTATGTATGTATCTATGTATTTATCTATGTATGTATGTATATTTATATGTATGTATGTATGTATATTTATATGTATGTATGTATGTATGTATGTATGTATGTATGTATGTATGTATCTATGTATCTATGTATGTATGTATATTTATATGTAGCAAAAGGTGAAAATATCCGACATGAAAAGGACTAAAATATAGTTTCATGCGAAATAGGCAATATGATATTTCGGTATATTATATACCTTCTTCAAATATTCAAATCATTACATACGAAAATACATTTTAACATCGGCTATTTCTCTTAAGTTTAGTATCTATCTATCTATCTATCTATCTATCTATCTATCTATCTATCTATCTATCTCTTTCTCTCTCTCTCTCTCTCTCTCTCTCTCTCTCTATATATATATATATATATATATATATATATATATATAAGTATAAATTTTTATTTATACAAACATTTATACAAACATTTATACAAACAATGTTTGTATAAATAAAAATTTATACTTATAAACAGCTCTACTTGGTATTGAGCACTTTTTATAAACGCTTGAGTTTCTACGGATTTACATTTACAGAAACCAATACATGTACGACTCTCTCTCTCTCTCTCTCTCTCTCTCTCTCTCTCTATATATATATATATATATATATATATATATATATATATAAAATTAGCAGCTTCCATTATAGGTTCGAATAATGCCAAAATCAACAAATAATTAAAAATAACAATACTCAGAATCCCACGCCTACAAACTCCAGATCCGAAGATCTATGCAATTGTAGAAACTCCAATATCTATCTATTAGATAGGAAGTGCATGACGTCGAGTATATATAATGTAGTAATACTTAATAATTATCGATCTTATATTGGGCCCCTTGGTGTAACTATAAAGACAAATATATAAATCACATATGCGCATCAAAAGTAGGCTTTAGTCCGATACTAATAACCCTCCAACTTCTTTAACCTAGTATATCAAGGAACTGACGAAGTTGAACACAGATTTAAAACTCAAATGGTTCATATTAAGTAGAGCAAATACATACATTCGATTAAACAAAAATAACGTAATCTGTCTTCTTCCGAATCATATCATATAGAAATATCTAATGATAACCTACTTAACATAAACCAAGAGATTCTACAAAATTGTATGCATCGGAATAGATATTTACTCTCTTATTTTAAGCTAGATTAAAGGTTATTAGAAAATAGAAAACACTTGATAAGTTAAATCAAATAATTACTACCAGAAACAGTAAGAGAAAATACATATCCAACACAAAATGTCATCCAATCAACCAGTCCTGTCTTTGAATTGTCCATAAGTATGTGTCATGATCATCATTTCAACTGGTTATGTAATATAGTTAAATCTGTTCCGAAAATTGCGCTTAACAGAACTTTTAAGCATTTAATTGTGGGGTTTTGATGTATCAACATTCACTTCCAAATATTTGATAAAATAATGTGGGCTGAGTTGTAATAATATTTTAGCCGAAAGAAATACTAGCTCTGTATGGGAAATATGATTGCTCTGGCATTATCTAGTTAGTTAAGGAATAACATAAATCAACTTATCAAATCTCATGGGGAGGTGGTAAAACACCTGCATATCTCTTGCCTGATTTCCCTAGGGTCCACCCAAGTGGTAAGTTATACTTATAGATTAAATGGTTGGGATGGAAGCTATATTAGCCATAAAGGCTTCCTAAGAAAACATATCAATTAGAGGGGTTGTTTTTAGGTAAGAAGGGGGATAACTGTTAGCTGTAATAATTCATTAGTATATAGTTACTTCCCTTACATTAGTGAGACAACAGACAGATGTCCGAGAATAATTTTTGCAATTTTCCTGCTTCTAGAATTTGTTTAAGTCACCTTTTTAACTTAATTAGTAAAAACTATTATTTTCAGCTTCGAACGAAATGTAAATACAGCCAGAATATACATCTCTAAGTCTTTGAATTATTACATTGGAGCCAATAAATAAAACATGTGTAAACAGATTACTATCGAAATTCGCACATATGACAATGGCGAGAGAAATAAGAGTAATTGTAAGAATCCACTACTTTAAACTGTATTTTCAAATTTATATTACGCCCTTATTTTTATTATAACAATAATATTCATCCACCTTAATATCGAACTTAACTTAACACACGGCTATTTCAACTGATATTTTCGTCGTTATAACTATTTTGAAAACGTAGCTCTAAGAAATAATTCATAATGGATGTCTGATTGTAATCCTGCCATCCTATTGGCAGGCGGATCTGCTTTCTGTTGTTTGTTTGTTTTTTATTTTTATTTGTTTTTTTTCTCCATAAACTCTGTACTGAATAGGAAACTTTATGCCTTTTATTTAGGTCTCTGACGAACAGCGAGGAAATGAGATTAACGGCCGCATTTTCTTCGTCGAAAAAAAATTATAAGACCACAAGTAATTCTACCATCGAAAAATAAAAGTAAATGATTTAATTAAAGACTGATTTTTTGTCATTGGAATATAAACAATCTCTCTCTCTATGTATACATATTTGTGTTTGTGTGCGGATTTTATCAGGTGATTAAAAATTATAAACAGATAAGTTAATGAATGAAAAAACACAAATAAATGTGTAAGTTAATAGTTCGTACTGAGTGGTTTGGACGATTTTAAAAGCAAGGTATATCCCATTTCAATAATTTTGTGGAACCTTTTCCTTCCCCAAGCCTTCAATGAAGTGTGAAATCACGATACTCTAATATATATATATATATATATATATATATATATATATATATATATATATATATATATATATATATATATATATATGTGTGTGTGTACACGTGTATATATATAGTAAATATCATATTTATATATATATATATATATATATATATATATATATATATATATATATATATATACCTAATGGATTTGGCGCCTCGATATCGCTTCCCAACCTTGAAATATTAAAACATTAATTTTAAATAATCAACACTTCATTCATAACGTTGTTGTAAACACGAAACAATATTTTTCCTATTTATTCATATAGATAGATAAACCATAACATTTTGATAATTTCGATACAATTTCTTTTTTAAATGTGACCATACTAAAGGAATGACCATTTGAACACGAATGTTAAATATTTGCCTATGAAATAAAACAAGATTGCGAAATAAATCTATTTGCTATATTAAAACAAAACCAATCATTGAATCAAATAAATTATTGTATTCAAAAACAAAAACAGATTATAATTCATTCATATAATGTCCTTTTTCAAAAAGAATATGCAAATTGGTTAACCATGTAACTGCTATCGCATATACATAAGCAGTATATAGAATATATTGTGTTAAGTGGACTTAATTTGAAATAATATCCACAACATCTTTTGTGGCATATTTATTTTTAAACAGTTTCTAATAAATTAATATTCTGTAATATACATTTGTAATTTGTATTGTTATATTTTCTTATATAAATGCAATAGTTACGTCGATAGCAACACGTCTGATGTCGCTGAGCTGAGAACAGATATTATACTTGGATCTTAACAAAATGAACAAGAAACACAAAAAAACAATGTTTTTATGGTATTTTTAAATGAATAACAAAACACTCTGATATAACCTATTATTGTATTATTTTTTAATGGGGTAGGTAGTGAAGTAACAGTTTTTCATAAGACCGTCCTCCCATGAATTACTTCCTCCTTTTTTTAAATAATGAGGAACTAATTCATGAGATGACGGTCTTATGAAAACGTAATCGATACTTCATTATCCTGCCAGGTATTACTTCTTCCTTTGGCGATGGGGATAATGAGCTCACAATAAAATATGAAAGGATAGTAGTTCAATTTAAAAAAAATCGGAAGTAAAAGCGATAAATATAATAAGTATAACAATAACAACAATAACAATAATAAATGTAATAATAACACATAAAAAAGTAAATACGCTGGTAAAAAATTTAACAACTTGGATAAGAATAAGAAAGGTAAAAATAGATAAAATGTAAAAATGTAATTGTAAAATAAAAGATGTTTGCCCTTTACAAAATAAATGCATATAAACAAACAGGCCTCAATATATATCTATGAAAATCATAATAACGAAACATATTATATAGCAGAAATAAACAAATTTATAAAAAACGATATTATAATAAAAAAGGCATATACAATTGCCTAAAAATACCTATATAGTACATGGAACAGTTTTTTTAGGAAAACAAGAATAATGTAAAATCTTAAGGTTGGCGAGAATATACAAATCTGTGTAATAAAAGTGCTGCAATTTGTAAACAGAGAATTTAATTTGGGATAACTAATTAAAAAAATGTTTTCTTTCATGAACAACTATTTAGCAAGTCATATAATTCAGAAATGCCAATAATGGTAGGTTCTTGTTGTTTCTTGTTGCACGACAGTTGTTTATGCGCAATTACCGTGTTCATTTCCGGCCAATTTTTTGGAGGAACTGACTTGATTTTCAAAAAGTTGCGATCCATTTATCAATTGTAAGTTAAAACAAAGCTCTACACCTAACGGACATTGCACATGCAAATATATTTTTTCTTTCTTTACTTTTCTTTGCGGACATATTTAAAAGATAAATACATTATCTATAAAAATACCAAACTGTTGATGTTTATCTATCTCTTTCTCTCCCTCTCTCTCCCCCCCCCCTCTCTCTCTCTCTCTCTCTCTCTCTCTCTATATATATATATATATATATATATATATATATATATATATATATATATATATATGCGAAAGTGAGTGTTTTGTCTTAACAACAATAATATGTTTATTACTTTTTTTTAAGTATTTGACTCGAAAAACACAAAGGGACATTAAACATTTAAATAGATCTAAAAGATGAATAACATCTTTAAAGTTCTAATAATATAATTCTTAAATCTCATATACAAGTGTGTAAATTGGATACAAAAACCTAACATGGCGATAGATAACAAACGAATCACTAGACTATATATATATATATATATCACGTGCCCACAAAAATTCACAATGCAAGTTATTCACCAACGGACGTTTTACATAATACTTATGGTTCGTCGATAGCTGAACATCTTATAAATAACCGCACCTGTGCTTCTAATTTCAGTGTCGACTTATTCTCAATTCTTAGTAAGTCGCACACTCCCTACCATCTTAAGATCCTAGAAACAATCTATATTAAGTCCTTTAGACCTTCTCTTTGCAAGAAAAGAGAAAATCTCATCGGGCTTAATGTTGTTTTTATTTGATTGAACTTTTTTTTTTACCCCTTTCCCTCGCTATAATTCTCATAGCATCTTTGTTATATTTTTTACACGATACCTCGATATTTGGTTCTATTGGGCGAGGTACGAAACTGGTCAGCTGCCCTTTCATCTTTTTAATTCTTAATTCATCATGATTAATAAAAAATTGGCTTTTTCATGCCATTATATATATATATATATATATATATATATATATATATATATATATATATATATATATATCGAACAAGAGAAACGGAACCCTTTATTTAATCGACGAGGGTAGCTTGCTCTCGTCCCGTTATTGTGTCCTTAATATATATATATATATATATATATATATATATATATATATATATATATATATATATATATATATATATATATATATATATAAAGGACACAATTACGAATTGCTTAAAACTTCTAACGGGTCATTGGCTGACGGGACAAGAGCAAACTACCCTCGTCCATTAAATGAAGGGTTCCGTTTCTCTTGTTCGACATAAAGATTCCCGAGTTCGACAAAACGTCTCAAAATTCCGACACATAATGTGAATCGGTAAGAAGCTTGGATTCGAGATATTCCGATCCGCGCTTCGAATCGTTTGACCAGCGGTACAGTTTCATAATCCATATTGAAAGGTTTTATAGTAACACGAAGCATATATATGTATATGGATGATTTTTTATAAATATGTACTTATTAAAAAATAATCATATATACATAGTTAAAAGGAAATGGTAGTTTGCTTGAAGCATTGCTGGTAAACGAAGGTGAGAATTCCGAGGCAGTAGCAATGCAATGATGAGAAACGGAAGGTGGAATATTGGATGGAAAAAAATAAATGACAAGAGACGGTAAATCTTAGATCAATTTATTTATATTTCAAAAGTTTTTAATATAAAGACATTAGATTGTAAAATGGTCCGCTTACTGCTAAATATTTAAAGGTCAGGAATGGTAGAAACTTTAATCATTTCGAGAGTAACAACCTCTCTTTTTCAAAAGGGAAACAAAAATTGGACCGGCAGTATCAGTTGAGGAAAACCAAGATGGACGCTGCTATTCGATATATATATATATATATATATATATATATATATATATATATATATATATATATATATATATATATATATATATATATAGGTATAATGTTTTTATTCATACAAACATAATTTTGCTAGACATTTCTAGACATATGCAACAACTTGTGCTTAACGGCGCAATTCGATAAACTTAGATATAAGGTGTTGCATGGCTCTGACCGAAATATGTCTCCAAATGTGTAGCCAAATAATGTTTCTAAAAATACAAAACTTTATACGTAATAAGCAGCTCTATTTATTATTGAGCACTTTTATACAAACACAGTAAATTACATGTATTTTTACCATGTTGATATAAACTTACCTGGATTACTATATATATATCTATATATATATATATATATATATATATATATATAATTAAAATTATCAAACATTTTTATCTACATGATAATTACCTATTACAACAAGAATGACAGTTATAACTATGATTATAATTCTATTCTCATTTTAAATTAAACTCATCCTGGCCCTCCCCCCCCGTCGCCCCGGCTGGAATTGTGTTCACTATAGCCCAGACACGAGAAAACCTCCCACGCAACTTTTTGAAACATGACTTGTTGGGGTCTCCCCCTCCCTTCTCATGTCCCCGTTATAGGCAGAGCTCCATCTCTGTCCCCCTCCCCCTTAATGCATCTTCAATTTCCTGTTGAGGTGAATCTATGCCATTTGATTCCATTATAGCCTGATGAAGTTGACGCTATTTGCAAGTGTTAACGAAACAGAATATGTTTTGTCGCACCTAATGGAATAAAATAATCAACAATATATATATATATATATATATATATATATATATATATATATATATATATATATATATATGTATATATATACATATATAATATATAGAGTAAGACGATTTTCCCCCTGTACCTTCTTGAAGAATAGGAAACTAACCAAATGCATCACAGGCTACAAAACATTACATTACGCTTATTTCCTCGATCCTGTTTTAGTAAATTTGTTACTATTTTTCGCCAGCTAACGCTAAATATAACTTTTGGCCCACCATCTTCGACTCTCCTCAAAACATACTCGATATAGGTGGTAGCAAAAACTTTCCTCCGCTAACATTTATGTACTGACACCCCCCCCCTAATCGTCACCGGGAACTACTAATCAACATCTATATTTTTTAAAGTGTTCGTTAGTATTTAACTTTTGTCTGTTATTCATTCCAGTTTTCAGAGAATGCACTTAACGAACATAGTTCCTTCTGTATTTTGCCATTCAACATGGCAGCCACAATTTCTTCAGCGACTCCGAATGAAGTCCATAAACGCCAAGATACTCCATATACACCATGGCAAGAAAGCTACACAGATATATTTTCGTTTCGTTCTCTCTATACATAGATCCATATATATATATACATATGTAAATATCTATATCTATCTATCTATCTATCTATCTATCTATCTATCTATCTATCTATCTATCTATATATATATATATATATATATATATATATATATATATATATATATAGTCGGGGTATGTTGAAAAGACATCAATAAGTGCTCGCTCGCAAAAAGTGAGAGATAAAGTACAAATTATTTATTTAAAAACTATATGAAACAGATTTTAAATAAATAATTAGTATATATATATATATATATATATATATATATATATATATATATATACGTTAAATAGATAGGCTATATAACTAAGATTGATGTTAGTCTGATCGAGAAGTGAAATTAATAAATATATATATACATATATATATATATATATATATAGAGAGAGAGAGGGAGAGGGAGAGAGCGAGAGAGAGATGAATGGATTGGTTTATGTATTACATCGAATCAAGCTTTAACAAATCAATAAACCAGAAATTTAAACGGTAAATTAATTGATAGCCTCAAGTGGGCGTCCCGGGGTTAGGTGTCGGGGTGTGTGGAAATGACACTGGAGTCGATATTTGAAGAGAAAACAAATAATTGTTTTTCAAAAGAAAATATGAAAGAAAAGAAACACTGACTTCTGCATTCTCTTTTGTTTCGATCGTCACATGTTCATGACTAAATGCACAGATTCAATGGCCGCATCTTATTTTTTAGATGCGTCCAGGCGTCACGATAAGAGGCGATGTCCGTCGGTTTGTATATCACGGTTAACTTTAACATTAACTTTATTCAAATGTTTTTTTAGTGCCGTTCTACGTCCATTGGCGATCTACCAGTTAAGGAGAGTATTCAAAAGAGAAGCGGTCTGAATAAATAAACTATTAGAGTACAACATTTTCTGGTATCTGGGGACCTCAAGAGTGAGGGGGTGGGATTTGGCTACTAGTCTGATTGATCGGTTGTATTTATGTTGAAAGGGGTACAAGTACAATACGGTCATCAGCGCACATTCCATGGAAGTACTTGTAAAACAAGCACAGGGATGCTACATTGCGGCGATGGGACCTAGGCTTGAGCTTGATGGGCAGTGTTGGACCTATAAGATTAGAAACTCTATTTTATACCCTGTCCGAGAGGGAAAGACTAGTCGCTGGAGCATCAGCTCCAATGTGGCAAGCAATAATACTCCATGCGAATAATTGTTACATATCCGAAGTTAGGATACAGAAAAGTTTGTTGATAAAACAGATGCATCTGGCGATTGTCAGTTGATAAGATAATTGTTGGATGAACAAAAGGTGATTTGAAAATAAAATAAAAAACTCACAGAAAACACCTGCACAGGAAGAGGTAACTATCGGATGACACGAAGGTCAGTTCTGATAAGAAACACTGTACCAAAACAAGAAACACTTGCAACTTAAAAAAGCGACATAGACTGATCAATGTCATAATGTAAAATCGTGTTGACAACAAGATATGCGCCTGCAGTTGAATCACTTAAACGGTAAGAACCCAATGTCAAAGAAACAGAAATGTCGGAAAGGTTGAAGATGATATTGCCAGGTGCGGTTGTGTCATGCCAGGAAAATATGGACAGATTTTGGAAGGTCAAATAAGGTTCAAAGCTGTCACCGAGTTCGATCTCAATGAGGTCCCCCAGGTTGCGACAGAATCTTTATATAATGACAACCGAAAATCAAAAGAGTTAGTTGACGATCGAACCTCGGAGAGAATCAACCGTCTAATTCCCTGTGCACAAATCCTCTCCAACCACCACCTTCATCGTCACCGACAAATAAATATACATATTATATTTTCCGAAGATACCCGTGTTGTCATTTTATTAAGCCACGCACAATACAACAAAATGACGTCATAGAGATATAGGATACTAGCAGGTGTCAGATGTTTTTTTAGCCCGGTAGAGAGAGCCCACATTTTTGCAGCAGACTTGTCAGTATCTTAAATATATATTTATTTCAATTAGTGTTACCTGTGAATGTGAGTCGAAGGAATTTAAATGTAGGGCTCTCGGGAACGTTGCTATCGGGCTTTGGAGAGGTATCTTATAATTGTTATTTATAACTTGAACATTGATAATTATAGAAATTTAAAACATCGAATAAACATGGTAATATGGTTCAGATATAGACGAAATAGTGAAAAAAGGTACCCATTTATTCCCGGGTAACATCGTTTTTTCATGCTAGTATTTACATAAAGAATCTAGTCGAAATCGTTTCTTATCGTTTTACAGAGTTCCTTGGAGAAATCCTTTAAAATAATGGCGACGAAAATTAGTTGCCATGACAATAAGAACTTTGGTGCCTGTTAGCAATTTCCGGGGGAGTCAAAGAGCTAGAAACCAATTCGAAATTGGCAATATTTAGATAGAACCTTTTGTGTCCACCACTCGTTCTGGTGACCGAGGTCGAGTCAGAAGTCAAGTCTCCGGTTAATTCAGTGGCCGACTTTATGGTATTCGTGGAGTGGGGAACACACTTACACTGGGAATAGTTTCAGGCAAACAGGTGTAGAATAGTGCTTACTGGGCGTAACAAATTCGGGAGGGGATAGATTCAGAGGGAAAGAAGAAATAGTATCCGATTTGAGTCCTCATTTAAAAAGAGTGACACGAATTTATGTATTTTATTAATTGATTTACTTGCATGAATACCCGATGTTACCTGTGAGATAATAATTACTCCAATCTAATCCTGAAACCATGCGTGAAATCGATATTACTATTATTGTATTTATGACTGTGACTTGTGGAAATTCCACAGATTAAAGAAAAAGTTATAATGTTTTATTTATTTTATCTTTCTCGTGTCTTAAATAGTTGGTACCATAAAAAATGTAGAATAGTTCTTTAGCACCTAATAAACTGGTATCGTCCGGGCCTTTGGGTCTGGATGTACGCCGGTCTATTGGGGGTTGTCTGGTCCTGTGCAGTTCTAGGAGGTGCACCCTCCCAGGCTTTGCCTCCCCTCTTTGGGGAGGAGTAAGTTTATTGCTTACTGTCTGAGGCGACCCTACCGGTGAATGCCGACGGGGCTGTCCAGGCAATTTTTAAATGGTCAGATGGCTCACCTCTCGAGCGCTGGCTTACCTAATCCCACTTTCCCGACCTTGTGTCACATCTTACCTTGTGGGAGGTAGATAAATAACAGTTATTTAGTAGCTTCAGATACATAGCATGTCACGTGTATTGTATAAGCTGCTATGCTTAAAAGGATGCTGCTAAACACTTATGTATAAAAAACATATAATAGTATTTTTTTATTGCTAGGTTGCAGCAGAAAAGTAGAGAATGTAGAGGACATAGATTTCACAGCAATTTATCTCTCGAATTCGCTAGCCAACCGCTTTTCTCCAATCTAAATATAACATTTTCTTAAATCACGCATCCACAACTGCAATACCCATTCCGGGATTTCTCGTAAGCACTCAGTGTGATCACTCCTCTTACGGAACCTTGTTTCCTGCCATTTTATGGAAAGTCACTTACTTCGTTGTGATATTCTGTGAGTACTAAAACAGAATATTAAAGTCCCAATACAATATGAAAGACACATGTGTTACCGGGGTCGTAGATAGAGAAAATTTACGTAAACAATACATAAGTGAATGTCACTTACTTCGTGGTCGTATTGTGTGAGTATTAAAAAATAATTCATTAAAGTCCCAATACAATTAGACAATCACATGCATTACCGGGATCGTAGATAGAGAAACTATGCGTAAGTAATTCTAAAATATATGCTACTTACTTCGTTGTGTTATTCTGCATGTACTAAAAAAGAATACATTAAACTCCCAATACAATAAGAAAGACACATGTGTTACTGGGGTTCGTTAATAGAGAAAATATGCGTTAGCAATACGTAAGTTAATGTCACTAACTTCATTGTGGTGTGTTGTGAGAACATGCGACTACAACCAAAAATAACTTTTGGCGTGTCAGGGTTCGTAAAAGGTATGCCGTGTGTCGGTTTTAAAAGACCAGCTAGAAAAGGGAGAGAGAGAGAGAGAAAGTTCCGTTCAAAATTTCCTCATGTCTGTGGGATGAGTGTTCTTAATTTCAGGACAGGAGAGCGCATTTTCTGTAACAGGAATACCTCGACATTATTAATAAAAATAGGATAGTAAATAAGAATTATAACATATATTTCAACGAAATCTAAGTGGGAATCTGACTGTGATTGTTGTGATACTTTCAAGGTTAAGACTAATATTAAAATATAAACATTTTGTTGTTTGTATTTTGAGGCATGCCGATTTGAGGAAAGTTAAAGATAATTCTGAGAATTACATAACCGATTAAGAGAGAATTTAAAAAAACGAGCTAGAGTGGATTGGAAAACATTAAAGTGAAACTTGAGAGCGAAGTGAGCGGACGTTCCGTTTTTTACTCCCTGCAGCGGGAGCTGGGGAGCTCACTGTATATGCGAGGCTGAGAATGCTGAAAGAATGTCGACTACAATAGAGTGTCAGCAATAAAAAAAAATGTTCGATTCTTTTTTTTTGTTACAGCATTCGCATTTGTGGGCACGTAAAGAACTGGGCATAACGCGATATCTCTAACGTTTTACCAGACTAATTCAGGAGAAGATAATTATGTAGCTACCCTTAGTATCAATTTGCCATGCAAATGAATACATAAACCTTCCCTAGCTGAGCGGTGGTGTGACTTGCCAGCAGCTCTCATTAAAAAAAAAAGTTTTTTAAATTTTATTTCATTTGCTAGGGACGGGGCATTCTTACAAATGCCATACGATCACCCGCTATTTATAGACTCCACCGAAAGCTCTTTACAGGATTCTGGCTGTTCCCTTGAGTGCAGTTGTTTGGATTTTTCTTGCACTTGGTTCACCAGATGTACTTGCTAAATACTTTTTCAAGTTCTTCTTCATGAGTCAAGTGGCTCCTATGATAACTGGAACCTGGTATGTGTCAAGTCAAGCCAATTAATAAAGAGTGAGATCTTGTCTTACATCTAGGCCGAGACGTTACATCCACACGAGAAAATATGCGTGAGCAATACATAAGTAAATGTCACTTATTTTATTGTGGTGTTCTGAGAGTCCATGCGGCTGCTACAAGTAAAGACGCCTAACAGACGTAACGTTAGGATTCGTAAAAGCTATACATACGTAAATGTCACTTATTTTATTGTGGTGTTCTGCTACCAGTAAAGACGCCTGACAGACGTAGCGTCATCATTTTTAAAAGCCATTCAAAGATAGTAGCAGATCGAACTACGTCAGATGACTTTGAAGAACCAGCCAGTAAAAGAGCGAGTTCTCAACTTTAGCATATGCGTGAAACAATTTTTACTTATGCTATGGCAAGAGAGCGTATCCCCTGACTTTGGACGGAATGATTAAAGAGCGATAACTGAGATATTTTCCGAGGGAGATAATTATGCAGCCAACATGGTATTACTTGGTCATGGACTCATGTGCTATCACCTACTCAAGCCGAGTTGTTACATAATGAGGACCGTGTTAGAATGGAATGGGCCAGCAGTCACGTGATTTCCGGCCGGGGATTTTCTGTCTCTTAGCTGGCGAGATTTCAAGGGAAAAGGAGTTCAAGCGCGTTCCAGCGCGCTAGAGTGTGGCTGTCTGCCTATATGTTGGCCTTTTTATCAAGCGTATTCAAGTTGTCGCTTTGATGTTTTTTTTCTGTGACTGTATTTTTAAATAAACCTTTTATATAAACATCGGTGTTCGAGTGGGTTAAACAGCAGACGAACAGAACCTAGGTTCAGGACGACGATGACACGGGTGTGTCATGATTTATTCACCCATCGGTATATGAAAGTGCACCAATAGTCTGTCAGAAAGCAGTCCTGTGGTAATGTGTTCCACAAATAGAAAGTTTGTGGAAAGAAACACTGTTCATGGAAATTTCCCGTGACGATATGCACATAGAGAAAGAAAAAAAGCTATTTTATTGTGGTAGAAGGTAAGTGCTTGCTGTGACTGTCGTACAAGGAAGAACAAGGGATTTGAGCTCAGTCGAGCACCTTTCATTAGAATAACTATAGAGTGGAGAGAGACTAACAACATCTCTTCTGTGAGAAAGGGGCTGTAGGTAACAGAAGAGATCATTTTATATTTTTTATTCTCATTCTGGGACCGGAAGTCATGGAACATCAAAATCATCTTATTAGGGACAACTGTTCTTTGGAATGTATATTCTTGAATTCTGGTCATGTGATTGCCTTTTGGTGGTGGTAGGGGGTCATTCACATGTATACAATTATCTATCTATCTATCTATCTATCTATCTATCTATCTATCTATCTATCTAGTGATAAACAGACTAACTAAACAAATTCATTGTATTTTTAGCTTTATTCTTATTCGTTGTTTTCGTCTTCTTCTCTTACTTCTATTTCTTTTTCTTTCTCCTTTTCGTCTTCTTTTATTCTTGTATCTCATTCGTTGCTTTTTTGTTATTTTTCTTCTTTTTCTTCTTCTTCTTCTTCTTCTTCTTCTTCTTCTTCTTCTTCTTCTTCTTCTTCCTTGTACTCCCCTCTTACTTTCTTTTATTACTTTCCTGTAATTTTTCTTCTTTTCTTCTTCGTCACCTTCTTCTTCTTCTTCTTCTTCTTCTTCTTCTTATTATTATTATTCTTCTTCTTCTTCTTCTTATTATTATTATTATTATTATTATTATTTTTATCATGAAAAAACCTGGCCCAGTTAACCCTCAACGAACAGGCAGTCATGGAAGATCAAGAGTAGCTTTTTAGGGTCACCCGTTCTTTGGAATATACATTCTTGAATTCTGCAAATATGACCCCCTTTCGGGGCGGGGGGTAATTGTCATTTATAAGATCATCGATCTATCTATCTGTCTGTCTTTCTCTCTCACTTCTTCATGCGTATACAAGTTGTCTCTCTGATGTTTTTCTGTTACTGTCTTTTTAAATAAACCTTTCATATAAACATCGGCGTCCGAGTGGGTTTATCAACAGACGACTAGAACCTAGGTCCATGACGACGACGACACGTGTGTATAATGGTTTATACACCTATCGGTAAGTGAAAATGTAACAGAAATGTGACACTTTCATCTGCGTGTTTAGCGATGACAATTGGTATTTATAACTCAAACGTGACAGACAAACATACGGACAAAGTTTCTTATAGAGATGCTTCGATGTGTCTTAAATAACATACGCCCATTACTGTTATATACACCCATACACATAGTTTTTCGTCCGTAAACCAAACTGTCCTTTATCGATCGATAGGCATGCCAGCATCTTTCTCTCTCTTTCTCTCTTTCTCTCTCACTTTCTCTTTCTCTCTCCCTCTTTCTCGGTCTCTGTCCCTCGTTCTCTCTTTCTATCTTTCTCTTTCTCTCTCTCTTTCTCTCTCTTTTTCTCTCTTTCTCTCTCTCTCTTTCTCACTCTCTCACTTTCTCACTTTCTTTCTCTTACCCTTTCTCTATATCTCTTTCTCTCTCTTTCTCTCTCTTTTTCGCTCTCTCTCTTTTTCTCTCTCTCTCTTTCTCTCTCTTTCTATCTCACACTTTCTTTCACACTCTCTCCATGCCGACACTTCTTGGTTCAAAAAACGGTTTATTCAGACATAAAGAAACTTCGCATGTGTTTGTGAGAAAGAGAGAGAGACAGAGAGGGAGAGAGACACAGAGAGACAGAGACAGAGACAAAGGCAGAGAGATATATTTCACTACACCAGTCACCTGACGCGTGTTGCCCCATTATAGGGGCAGTAGCTAAAACGGTTTATGTTAGATAATGGCCCTATGGGAATGGACGTATCTGTTGGAAATCGGGTTTGACTTGCGCGAATTAACGCGGATGCAGTCGAGTGCAGATTGGGGCTTGTTCTCAGTCAGAGCTAACAGACGTGACAAGGTTACCATGTGACGAGACCCCAGATCAGGGGTCAGTCTGCACCTGGAGAGGCTGTGACGTCACAGGCCCTTGCGTGGGAAACAGAGGCTCCGTGACGTCACTCGTTCTCGTGAGAAGCGAGTTTTTAGAGTCTGATTCGGAGGGCGAACCGAGAGGACGTGCGATTCACAATGTAAAGATAAAGGAATATTTCCCCTAGGGGAATGCAGGCGCGAGAAATCCTTCTCCCCCTGAATGAATAGGTAAAAACACATTAATAACTGACTACGATAAAGTAGTGATTGCTCTCTCTCTCTCGACGTAGCCCCAGTTGAAATAACAACGCTTGTAATAAATGAATTGAATTCAAAAGAAGAGTTTGTCTTCGGAGTGCACCACATGGCTTTTATTGCAGACAACAGACGGTGTGGTTTCTAGAAGAAAGAATTCATCCACTGGACGACACGACCAAGCCTCTACACGACGAGTATACGATACGCGTACTGCCGCGGTCCAAGCAGGATAGGTGCTATGCAACATTTATGCACCCATCGACGAGTAAAAGTGCAACAGTGTTACCCACTAGCAACTATCACTGAATACGTCTGGTCAGTGTTAAGTCAAGTCAGAGTAAAATGGTTTGAGAGCTTGTCTTCCTTTCTCCTCGCTGACGTCACATCTACATGAGGTGTACACTTACTACTCTTCTTGGCCTTTTGGCTAAGATCAAAGTGTAGTATCT
Organism: Sepiola atlantica; assembly: GCA_963556195.1. NCBI lineage: Eukaryota > Metazoa > Mollusca > Cephalopoda > Sepiida > Sepiolidae > Sepiola > Sepiola atlantica. Next base: position 19,247,788 of record OY744552.1, on the reverse strand, counting down.
GTTCCGATGGATACTGCACCCCATAGACTGGTATTGTCTTGGCCTTCGGGGCTTGATTTACGCCGGTCTATGGGGCTGTCCTGTGCAGTTCTAGGTCCACCTTCCCAGGCTTTGCCTCCCCTCTTTGTGGAGGAGTAAGTTTATTGCTTACTGCCTGAGGCGCCCCTACCGGGGAATGCCGACGGGGCTGCCCAGGCAATTTTTAAACCCCACTTTCCCGACCCGACCTTGGGTCACATCTTACTTGTGGGAGTAAGATAAAAACTGGCCTTGTGCCTAACTCCTGGAGAGGAGTAAATCAATACTCTTGACTATACAACATGCAGGGGTTGGAAAAAATAATTCGAACACATGACAGCCCTCACATAAAATCCATCCTTGTGAAGCTTTCGGCGAACAGTTTTTTGTTGAAACCGGCTTATCCAGATGATTGTTCAACTCTGCTGTAATTGTGGATGCCGTTGTTTTGTGCTCTTTCTTCACAACCCATACAAGGGTTCTACGATCTCTTTCAGACAGCTTCGGTTTTCTTCCAGAATTTTGTTTAGAGTGTTTTTATTTTCACTTCTTTTTCATAGGCTGTCATAAAATTAGAGACAGTTCCTCTCGGTACGGTCACCATCTTAGCCACTTCCTTTACAGTAGCACCTGCCATACGGGCACTAACAATTTACCCTCTTTGGAAATCTGATAGATCTGGCATTAACATTTTTCTTACTAATATGCACTATCTAAAAATAAAACAATAAATTTAACCAATTAATTCAGGACAACAATACCCATAAATAAAAAAAATGAAACCAACATTTTGGTATTGTTTTTCAATTTTTATAGATGTTTTAAAATTGATGCAACGTTCATAAGGTGTTTCGATAATTTTGCCAAAACTCCGTTCAAAGCATGTTGTCATTGTGATGGTTTCATTTTACTTCAGGCTAGCGACCTGCACCTGTAAACATTTTTTTTCTTTTTTTAACATATTTCACCCCAAACAAGGAAGATCGCCACTGTAGACGCAAAAGGCTACTGAGAATTACAGTGTTGGTTTTGGTTGTCATCTTAAGTTGGTGGCTGTGTAGCGAGATGTCTGTTTACATTAGTTTTAACCCACTGCATGTCGGTACAGTAGGGGAAACAGGGAGCAGGAAAGGAGTTCCAGAGCCCGGCAGAGCGAGAGAAAACAGTCATTGGAGTAGAAGGCTCTCCGGCATCTGGGGACCTCAACAGTGAATGGATAGGATTTAGCTGATTGTCTAGTTGGTCTAGAGGGGGACAAGAGCAGCCAGTTCATCGGAGCACAATCCATTGAAGTATTTGTAAAACAAGCATTAGGATGCACTATTGCGACGATGGGACAGGCGCTGGAGCTTGGTGGATAGTGAGGGACGTATTAAGTTAACGACTTTTTTGGACCTTGTCTAAGAGGGAGAGACTAGTGGATGATGCACCAGCCCATATGTGGTAACAATACTCTATGAAAACAGTCAAAGTATGCCTTTACTTTGACTGTCTCATGCGTCTCAGGATGCAGCAGTTCTTACGTCTTACTTTGAGTCTGTAATGTGTAATATTGAGTCTGTAATGTGTAATATTGAGTCTGTAATGTGTAATATTGTGTCTGTAATGTGTAATATTGTGTCTGTAATGTGTAATATTGAGTCTGTAATGTGTAATATTGTGTCTGTAATGTGTAATATTGTGTCTGGCAATGTGTAATATTGTGTCTGTAATGTGTAATATTGTGTCTGGCAATGTGTAATATTGTGTCTGTAATGTGTAATAAATTGTCTGTAATGTGTAATATTGAGTCTGTAATGTGTAATATTGTGTCTGTAATGTGTAATATTGAGTCTGTAATGTGTAATATTGTGTCTGTAATGTGTAATATTGTGTCTGGCAATGTGTAATATTGTGTCTGTAATGTGTAATATTGTGTCTGTAATGTGTAATATTGTGTCTGGCAATGTGTAATATTGTGTCTGTAATGTGTAATATTGTGTCTGTAATGTGTAATATTGTGTCTGTAATGTGTAATATTGTGTCTGTAATGTGTAATATTGAGTCTGTAATGTGTAATATTGTGTCTGTAATGTGTAATATTGAGTCTGTAATGTGTAATATTGAGTCTGTAATGTGTAATATTGTGTCTGGCAATGTGTAATATTGTGTCTGGCAATGTGTAATATTGTGTCTGTAATGTGTAATATTGTGTCTGGCAATGTGTAATATTGTGTCTGTAATGTGTAATAAATTGTCTGTAATGTGTAATATTGAGTCTGTAATGTGTAATATTGTGTCTGTAATGTGTAATATTGAGTCTGTAATGTGTAATATTGTGTCTGTAATGTGTAATATTGTGTCTGGCAATGTGTAATATTGTGTCTGTAATGTGTAATATTGTGTCTGGCAATGTGTAATATTGTGTCTGTAATGTGTAATATTGTGTCTGTAATGTGTAATATTGTGTCTGGCAATGTGTAATATTGTGTCTGTAATGTGTAATATTGTGTCTGGCAATGTGTAATATTGTGTCTGTAATGTGTAATATTGTGTCTGGCAATGTGTAATAAACCTACTTGTCTTAACGTTTGCCCATCAGAGCTCAAGCATTGTTATAAGCATTTACGTGATGTTGGTTTTAATCAGTATATCTACAAATATTTTCTGGTATCGATTTTCCTTTGTGCCTCTTTGGTAAGAGAACTGATTTATCGCTGCGTTGGCTGCTAAAAAAAATTGGACAGTTCATCTGCACAACGATCGCCATCTTTGAGTCCAGAGTAAAATGGCGGCTCGTATTTAAAATGGCGGACGATTTGCTCGCAGGACAATTATGACTGATGCTGGTTTAATACAGCGCCTCGGGCGCGTCAGTCGGTCGAATTGGCGGGAACATGAACAACGCAGAGATTTGCAATTTGGGAATCGCATTGATTTTTTTTTCTTTCTTATTCCCCCATTCAAACACTTGCATCTATGCTTGTATAAAGAAATACATAGATAATTATGTATGAACATCTCCCGTCCCCCCTCTCTCTTTCAGCATAAGTAAAGTAGAAGAAGAATATAAGTAAATGTCTAGATATCTGACAAGAACAAAAAAAGCAGTGATTGAGGAGATAGATATAGAGATAGGGATCGAATATATGCGGTTGTAGGCGTGAGATAAATCTATGAGAGATAATAGAGTTAAACAGAAAGGTATTTAGTAGCGTATCCTTTTGTCTGGTCCATAATCAGAACTGTTGCTTTATGGGTGATCACGAATTATGATGAGGAAACGATAGACGGGATCTATAATTCATGCAGGCGTTCATGTGTTATTCAGGAACATGGATTTGGAGCAGAGAAAGATTAATATCTAGAGAAGAGGAAGAAGTTGAAGAAGACCAGGGATGAGAAGAGAAGAAGAAGGAATGGAAAAGGGGGGAAAAGGTACTTTTGTACCCGTTTTTTTTCTTTTTATATCCCTCTTCTTTGAGAAGAAAAATAAGAAGAAAACGTAGAATCGGAAGAGGGATAAAAAAGAAGTACATGAACGGGTAGAAAAAGAAGAAAGAAGATAGAGCGATAGAGAAGGAGAGCGGGTAGAATAATAAGAAAAAAGACGAAGAAGAAGATGAAGATTAACACAAAGAAGCAGAAAAAGAAGAAGAAGAAGAAGAAGAAGAAGAAGAAGAACGGGGATAGAGAAGAAGAACGGGGATAGAGAAGAAGAGTGAGTAAGAAAAGAAGAAGAAGAAGACGAAATAAAAGGAGAAGAAAAAAAGAAGAAAAGGGATACAGGCGAAAAAGAAGAAGAAGAAAACGAAGACAAAAACGTAGAAGCGGAAAGAAGAAGAGGGATAGAAAAGAAGAATGGGAACGGGTAGAAAAAGAACAAAGAAAATAGAGCGATGGAGACGCGAATAGAATAATAATAAGAAGAAGACGAAGAAGAAGACGAGCATTAACACAAAGAAGAAGAAGTGGAAGAAGAAGAAGAAGAAGAAGAAGAAGAAGAAGAAGAAAAAGAAGAAGAAGCAGAAGGAGAACGGAGATAGTGAAGAAGAGTGGGTAAGCAAAGAAGAAGGAGAAGAAGAAGAAGAAGAAGAAGAAGAAGTGGAAGAAGAAGAAGAAGAAGAAGAAGTGGAAGAAGAAGAAGAAGAAGAAGAAGAAAAATAAGAAGAAAAATAAGAAGAAGAAGCAGAAGGAGAACGGAGATAGTGAAGAAGAGTGTGTAAGCGAAGAAGAAGGAGAAGAAGAAGAAGAAGAAGACAAAATAAAATGAGAAGAAAATGAAGAAGAAGACGGATAAGGAAGAAGAAGAAGAAGAAAAGGGAGAAGAAGAAAAGAAGAAGAATATGAAGGAAAATGGGATAGAAAATAATAAAGGATCAAGAAGGAGCGAAG
>OY744552.1:19175896-19240896 GCA_963556195.1 Sepiola atlantica | reverse complement strand
AGTACCCCGAAAGAGCAGGTAATGCCACACTACTACTACTACTACTACTACTACTACTACTACTACTACTACTACTACCACTACTAATAATAATAATTGAAAGAATAACAAAAAGAATAAGGAGGATAGAAAAAAGAAAGACAAAGAGAAGAAGAAGTACATGAGGAATAAAATAAGAAAGTAAAAGATACTACTAATAATAATAACTAGCGGAACCCGTGTAAATTACACGAAATGATGTTTTCAATACGGGTCCTAATGTAACAAAGCACCCTCTATTTGTTAGTAAGTTACGCTTGCTTTATTATGAGGCCCCCCTTCTGGATAAGAGGTAAATAATTGTTTAAAATAGTAACTCGTGTACGATGGACACTGCGCATATCTACTAAAAAAGGTTGATATACCATCCGTTCAAAAAAAAAACAACAAAATAATACTGGCCGATACTCTACTTTTTAAGCAGTCAACGTAATTAAATAGACAATGCCATTAAAAACGCCAACATAAAAACAAAAAATAGTTTTAAGTTTTAAGCAACACAAAAAAGTAGTTTTTAACTAGGTGATAAAAAAATGTACTATTTCTTCCCCTTCCCCTCGAAATGTAGAATAAAAATCTTAGAGGTTGGTTGGGATCGAACTATAAACCAGTCGGGCCGAAGTAAAAAATAGTGCCTCACTAACCATTGCGCCAGAGGGAAACACATGTAAATATTCCTAAACGCAGGCTTGTTGAATGTTTTTCAAAATTTAGGTGCAGCACGCATGCGCAGAGCTTTTGCCGGAAGCGTGACACACGAACCCACACGCTATCGTATTAATATATAGATAATAATAATAATAATGCTAATAATAATAATGATTACAACAACAACAAAACAACAACAAAACAATCACTAAACAACAACAACAAAACAACAACTAAACAACAACAACAAAACAACCACAATAATAATGATGATAATAATAACAACAACAACAACAACAACAACAATAATAATAATAATAATAATAATAATAATAATAATAATAATAATGCCATTAGGTGGGTGAATTATGAGAAAGCATTTGACATACTCACTCATTCATGGATACACAAATGTCTGAAGATTTTCGGAATAGCCCCCAATATTCAAACAGCTTTAGATAATAGCATGAAGAATTGGGAAACCAATTTAACTTCAGGGGGTATTACATTAGGTAAAGTAAAACTCAGGAGAAGGATTTTCCAGGGCGATTGTCTTTTCTCTTTGTTTTTTTTGTCATTAGTTTGATCCCAATGACAATTCGCTGACGTAATGTGAAGGTAGAATACGGACTCGGGAAAGGACTTCCTACAGTCAACCACTTACTATTCATGGATTACCTTAAGGTTTTTGGAAAGAATGAACACAAGCTTGACACCCTAATGCACACGGTTGAATTATTAAGTGACGACATACGAATGGAATTTGACATCACTAAATGTGCTATTATTGTTATAAAAAGGAGTAAACGTGTCCATTCAGATGGCCTGGAACTCTCAACAACAGATCTGATAAAGAATGTAGACAGTGAGAGGGGTTACAAATACTTGGGAATTCTGGAGGCGGATAAGATTAAAAACAAAGAAAAGAAAAACCAGATTACAGCTGAGTACAACAGAAGAGTAAGGAGTATTCTTAAATTACACTTCCATAATCGAAATACAAATTATGCTATCAATGCCAGAACAGTAGCCATCATTCGATATACTGTCGGTATACTTGACTTAAATGTAGATGAACTAAATTGTTTGGATACCAAAACACTGAAAATGCTTACAATTTATGGAGCTTTTGCAAAGAAAGGGGATGCATATCAATTGTATCTACCAATAAAGGAAGGTGGTTGAGGTCTGCTTAGTGTTGAAAATGTTTCGAATATAGAAGAATGTTGTCTATATAAATATATTTCTGAAAGTAATGAGATTCTTCTTCGTGAAGTGAAAAGAGAGGAAATACTAAGAACTGGGATGAAAGAGAATCAAAGGTTACAAGAGAAAGGGTTTACATTATCTGAAAAAAAAACTACACAGTGTATTCTTTTAGAATACTGCATTTAGATATGATGACAGCTGGAATTGGTTAATCAGGGGTGGTCTCAAAAGATCTTTAGAGAACAAACACACAAACACACACACATATATATATATATATATAATGTTGATAATGTGTACTGATTGTAATATTAGGCTTTGATAGCGTAGTTTTTTCATATTTTTTTGCGTTTTTGTTTTGTTTTGTAAAACTAGCACTTAAGATAGCCACACCAATAAATAAATGCACAAGAGCATTTTACAAATATATTGGTGTTTGCCGAAATAGTTGTATTCTGAATAAAAATTAGTTTTATGAAATGACGTGAATTTGCTCTTAATTATATTGGTATAAAACTACATAAAAAATGTTGAAGATAGCATAGCTCTGGCCTTAAACTATTGAGTTATTATAATTACTTCATGTTATAAAATTTATATTTGAATAGTAAACATTTCTAAATATAAATAATAGAGAAATACAAATATATATATATATATATATATATATATATATATACAATAATATTTTTTATAAATATTAAATATTTAAAATATACCTAGAGACATCGATGTTTCATGCTAACGCAATCTTCAGTCTAGGAACTAGTTCTCACTGGTCACCGGGCGCGAACTCCGAACACAAATCGCCACTGATTCGTAGTCGAAGATCTTACCCGAAGGCCACTGGAAACTAATTAGTAAATAAAGGGGAATTTCAACTGTAAATAGTAGAATTACTACTATCCACCAAGTAATTAAGAGTGATCTACGAGTCGGATCATTGCATATAGCTATTTGTACTACTTGTTATTGAAGCTCCTCGAAAAGTGCCCAGCCTCTGTGGGAGGGGGCTGATAAACAATAATATTTTTTATAAATATTAAATATTTAAAATATACCTAGAGACATCGATGTTTCATGCTAACGCAATCTTCAGTCTAGGAACTAGTTATCACTGGTCACCGGGCGCGAACTCCGAGCACAAATCGCCACTGATTCGTAGTCGAAGATCTTACCCGAAGGCCACTGGAAACTAATTAGTAAATAAAGGGGAATTTCAACTGTAAATAGTAGAATTACTACTATCCACCAAGTAATTAAGAGTGATCTACGAGTCGGATCATTGCATATAGCTATTTGTACTACTTGTTATTGAAGCTCCTCGAAAAGTGCCCAGCCTCTGTGGGAGGGGGCTGATAAACAATAATATTTTTTATAAATATTAAATATTTAAAATATACCTAGAGACATCGATGTTTCATGCTAACGCAATCTTCAGTCTAGGAACTAGTTATCACTGGTCACCGGGCGCGAACTCCGAGCACAAATCGCCACTGATTCGTAGTCGAAGATCTTACCCGAAGGCCACTGGAAACTAATTAGTAAATAAAGGGGAATTTCAACTGTAAATAGTAGAATTACTACTATCCACCAAGTAATTAAGAGTGATCTACGAGTCGGATCATTGCATATAGCTATTTGTACTACTTGTTATTGAAGCTCCTCGAAAAGTGCCCAGCCTCTGTGGGAGGGGGCTGATAAACAATAATATTTTTTATAAATATTAAATATTTAAAATATACCTAGAGACATCGATGTTTCATGCTAACGCAATCTTCAGTCTAGGAACTAGTTCTCACTGGTCACCGGGCGCGAACTCCGAACACAAATCGCCACTGATTCGTAGTCGAAGATCTTACCCGAAGGCCACTGGAAACTAATTAGTAAATAAAGGGGAATTTCAACTGTAAATAGTAGAATTACTACTATCCACCAAGTAATTAAGAGTGATCTACGAGTCGGATCATTGCATATAGCTATTTGTACTACTTGTTATTGAAGCTCCTCGAAAAGTGCCCAGCCTCTGTGGGAGGGGGCTGATAAACAATAATATTTTTTATAAATATTAAATATTTAAAATATACCTAGAGACATCGATGTTTCATGCTAACGCAATCTTCAGTCTAGGAACTAGTTCTCACTGGTCACCGGGCGCGAACTCCGAACACAAATCGCCACTGATTCGTAGTCGAAGATCTTACCCGAAGGCCACTGGAAACTAATTAGTAAATAAAGGGGAGGTTGATTCATAAGTCACTTAGCTATTTCTTTTTTAAATTTTTAAGTTAAAAAAATACGGTAATACAAAACAGAAAGTTTATTCAACAAATTCATTTATGGGAGTTTAAAATTACAGCAAATTTTCAAAATTTCCACCTTCGTTCTGCATGCATAGCTCCATTCTTTTTTGCAAGGAATTTACGACTCTTTGTAGCATATTTGATTGATTATGAAATAAATATATATAGAAACAAATATACAAACGAACAAATTTAAAATAACAAATAGCAGCAATTAGAGAGTAAGATAACAATCATAAAAAGTTCATAGTATGTTTGTGCTTCATATGGTAATCATTTTAAATAGCTAAGTGACTTATGAATCATCCTGTATATATATATGTATATATATACATATATATATATATATATATATATATATATATATATATATATATATATATATATATATATATATATATATATATATATATATATATATATATATATATATATATATATATATAAAGACACCGTGATGAGTTTCTATGAGACGAAACAAATGTCTGTGGATGTTAGTATTTATATAATATATATATATATATATGCTCTCCTTGGAGGTAGGTAAAAATGTACTTGACTATAACAGCTTTGCTTCACTTTTATAGTCCTTATTCTAATTTCGATCAACATCAATTATATGGTTTTGATTCTAGGAGAGTAGAAAAAGGGACCAATTTCGTAACTCTCGCATCCCTTTTTTAGTCCGTTAGTCCTCACACCCCATGAGCGATGTTTCTGACAAAGGGAGAAGAATTGCTGTTTGCTGGGGTGTGAATCTATCCATCTAACACGTATCGCTTGCTAGTTGTTTTTACTTTAAAGTAATATTTTTTCTTAGCTTATTACATCAAGTGGTTTCGTGCCTTGTCTCGAGTGATTTCCAGAAAAGATTCGAAACGTCCACGATTTAGCCTGAATAGTCTTAAGACGAACTTCAAATGAAAGGAATTGTACTTAATTGCAAATTTCGGCGATTGTGTAGAATTCCCAACATATCAAGTAAAATCCTGAATACGTCAGGTTTACAAGACTCCAAAGTAATCGATAAAGTATATAAATAAAAGTGCTTTCAAATACTTTAAAAAACACACATAAATTAAACAGCTAAATAGAAAACTATTTTTATTGCCTTTGGTAACATTAATTTTGTACTTATTTGTTTTTCTCACCGTTTTTAGAAATTTTATACAATTGCCCAAATCTAAAATATTTTAATTTGCAGATGTGACACCGTGCCCATATATTCCACTTAATTCACTGATATTTGGGGAGTATTCATCAATTTTTTAAAATGAAAATCGCTCTAGACAAGGCATGAAGCCACTTGATGTAAGGAGCTAAAAAATACCACTTCAAGTTCAAAAATTTACCAACGATAAGTGTTAGATAGATAGATTCTGATCCACAAAACAGCAATTTTTCCCCCTTTGTCAGAAACATCGCTCATGAAATATAAGGTAGAAGGAAGGCGAGAGTTACGAGGCTTCCGAAGGTAAACCCAAGTCAGTCACTTTCTACTCTCTTATTGATGTCAATTACATATGAATGAATTTTATTAGAAACAAAAAAAAGAAAAAACATGTAATCTTCAGTGTTTTGACGAATTGACATCGTAAAACCCATTGTTTTGCTAATGGGTATTTAACCTATTCATTTTTGTAAACTAATCACATTTGCGTAAAAACAAACTCCCAAAACACTATAACTTTTAATAGTACATATATATATATATATATATATATATATATATATGTGAGTGTGTGTGTGTGTTGGTGTGATTGATTGTGTGAACACGTGCGATTATGACTACGGCCTGATAAAATCAACAGAACATTTCCCGTGCTTTTTAAGTGGTTGGCAGGCAGTTGGGTCTCGTTTCGTGCAGGACGCATGCTCGCTGAGACGGCCAACCATTGATCTGCGTCGGTCGAGTGATGGACGGGTTTCCGGTATTGAGCTGTTCGACAGCGCGCGAGGAAAGTCGGTTGGGAACGTAGATTAATTAGGGCTGAAGTGGACGACATTATAAATGTGGCAATTAAAGCCGTTCTGAGACGATGAACACAGATAAGAAAGAGAGAGGAACTAGCCTTATATATATATATATATATATATATATATATATATATATATATATATATATATATATATATATATATATATATATTAATATTAAATTAAAGATAAGCCATGTATCGTTTAATAATAATCTATCGTGATAATATACATATCAATATATTGATTGAATAGAGCAATCAATTCAATAGGTGAAAGATGAGAATAAAAAAATGTATAGATACATTATTTAATAAAACATCAGAAGTTCAAAGCTAGGAGTTTCATATCCTTAATCCATGCATTTTCAAAGACAAACTCTTTTCACCAGAGGATACACATCGTTAATGTAACTGTAAGTATTATCGGTAACATTTAACTTTGAAAATTAATACACATATACACACAAAAACAAAAGATAAAGAACTTTTGGCTGAGAAGAAACGTAAAGTTAGGGTAGTCACCGTTGATGAAAATAGTTTATCTTTGAAAATCCATAGATTAAGGATATGAAACTATTTGCTTTGAACTTCTGATGTTTTAATACATATTGTATCTATACAATTTTTTATTCTCATCTTTCATCTTATGAATATATATATATATATATATATATATATATATATATATATATATATATATATATATATATATATATATATATATATATAAGGAAAGGATGATAATAAAAATTGCACAAAGTGCAATATATATTAAGTCATCAATCGTCTAAGACAAGGGATAAAAAAATGTTATTACTCATTCCATAAACCTTAGATTTTCAAAGAATACTATCTTATCGTCAGAGCAGGACAAACAGAAAAGATTGTAATTACCTAAAATCAAAATTTGAAAGAATAAAAAATTAAAGATATTATAAAATGTAAATTGAAACCGCTGAAAATTTCGGATAAAAATAGCCGTTTAAAGTACCATAATAGTTCGTAAAAGTAGGTTCGGAGTAAGAAAAACTCCATCCTATTTTAAGAAAATAATTGGCATCTGAAGTTGTGAAAATTCGTTGAAGTTGTGGAATGGCAAATACCATTAAATGGTCTAGACTATCTATCCAATTGGAAAAAAGTTGCGGTGTGTAAAAATTTAGAATGTCAGTAGCATATTAAAAGCCATTTGAGAAACTTCCATGGGCTTTACAGAGACAGTTTTTATGAAGTTTTTCAATTCAAAGTGAAATGAGAAATGGTAATTTCAATCTAAAACACTAGCAGTAAGAAGAGCTTACATTGAGATAAAATAGAATGTATATACGAATGAAACGTAAAAAGGCCAAGGCTCCAGGAAAGTAACAATAAAGTATCTTTTATTTGAAATCCTTTGTCTTGAACAACTGAAGGTTTAATAGATATTGTATTTTGTACAATTTTTATTTTCATCTTTTACTTGTGCATATCGAGCATCAATATTTAATAATAGGTTCTACTTTAAATGTATACATATATCTTTAATCTCCTGTTCCTTATATATATATATATATATATATATATATATATATATATATATATATATAATTATATATATATATATATATATATATATATATATATATATATATATATATAGAGAGAGAGAGAGAGAGAGTGAGGAAAGAAAGATAAAGAAAGAGGGCAAACCGAATGTGTAGGGTCATTAGTGATAATGCACCGCTCTGTGATGAGCACTCTTAAGTGGTTGGTAGTGTTAATATAAACATTGAGATTTCGCTTACTCGTAGCTCGTTCCCTACGGTTGAATGGACATGGGTCTTCTAGATAAAACGCCATAAAGGATGTCTAACCCCCTCTCTGTCTTTGTGTTTGCTACGTCAACCACTGTGCACGCTTATCCCCAGCTTTCTATTTTAACTGATGACGTTATCCCTTAGTGACGGCATGCTGATGCCGACCGCTGTAAGTGAATTGCAAATTACGCCTAATTAGAATAATGGAAATCGCGTAATTTCTTTCAAACATAACTCAATCCCCAAACCAAGGAATATTTTAACACGTACTTTGTGTGATTAAAATATGTATAAAATAAGCCTTAGGTAAATAGATGTTGATTAACTCAGATTTAGTATATATATATATATATATATATATATATAGTCACAGCTCTGCAGTGCAGCTAGACCAGTTAGTGCCTCAAGCCGGGATTGAAACTCAACCGTCTAGATGATAGTCGGCGCTACTACCCCATGCTGACTGATTGTAAGTAATATCTCAATGTAAACATTGCAAGTGCCGGGAGCTCGAATTAGTTTTTACCTAATGAGCTATGCCTTAAAGCTAATGGCAGTTGGCGATATCCGTACAAATAAGGGAGGGAGCTTCATATAGTCATCCACATACATACTGTTTCGCTGTATCAGAGCTCTTCAGTGCGACTAGACCAGTTAGTATCTCAAGCTGGGATTAGAAACTAAACCGTCGAGCTGACAGTCGGCGCTCCTACCCCTGCGCTATCATACAACACTGACTGAATGTAAGTAATATATCAATGTAAGTGGAGGGAGCTCGAATTAGTTTTACCTAATGAGCTATGCATTATATATATATATATATATATATATATATATATATATATATATATATATATATATATATATATATATATATATAGGTTTGGTTGTATGGTGGGTGCATTACATTTAACGAGGGAACACATATGTTTCTCCTATGGGGCGTATATTATGTAAATTGTACAGTCATCACTTGTCGGGTTGAAAGTGTTGGTTATGTTTTCCATAATACATAATACGTTTCAAACAAATTCTATGTATTTATCTGTTCTTATAATTTAGACAGTCATCCCCGTGATCAAGAGATTACCATAACCTTCACGTGGTGCAACATAATTCTACTAGAGTTGCATATGACAACTACATGTAAATACCTTGGTTTATGATCGAATTAGATTCTCGTTATCAAATAAACGAAAAATAGGGTAGGAGGTAAACAAATTAAATCGATGCCAATCTACGATTCAATGACTCAATGTTTATTATTTTGATTATTCGGACTACTGTCCTCGTCTTGTCTGCTAATCTTACAGCTTCTTGGTAGATGTAATCTCCGGTCTTCAACAGGTGCGTCTCCTCGAACTCGGGAATCTTAATGTCGAGCTCTAGGGTCTGTACGGAAAATCGAACGGAACTCTTTATTTAATCACTGGTGCAAGTTTGTTCTTATTCCATCAGTCATGACCGAGTAAAAGTCTTAAGTAATTCGTAATCATATTCTTCGTAGGACCCGTGGTGTGACAAATATCATTGCTAAGTATTGATTTACTCCTCTCCAGGAGTTAGGCACAAGGCCAGTTTTTTGATCTTACTCCTACAAGTAAGATGTGACCCAAGGTCGGGTCGGGAAAGTGGGGTTTAAAAATTGCCTGGGCAGCCCCGTCGGCATTCCCCGGTAGGGGCGCCTCAGGCAGTAAGCAATAAACTTACTCCTCCCCAAAGAGGGAAGGCGAAGCCTGGGAGGGTGGACCTCCTAGAACTGCACAGGACAGACCCATAGACAGGCGTAAATCCATCCCCGAAGGCCAAGACAATACTAGTCTATGGGGTGTAGTATCCATCGAAACAGATACTACACTTTGATCTTAGCCAAAAGGCCAAGCACAGTTTTTTGCTAAGTAATAATGAGTTTTAAGTGTTGAAGGTTCAATCCTCAGTATGGGCAATACTAAAACTACAATTACGAATTACTGAAGACTTTTGTCCGGTCTGGCTGACGGAACAAGAACAAACTACCCCTGTGCATTAAATAAAGGATTCCGTTCGAAATGCCGTACACATTCTCAAGTTCGTCATAAAGATGCCCGAGTTCGACAAGACACACGTGAAGAAGGTCGGAAGTTACATCGATCGAAACGTTGTAAGCATAACATCTAAAAGATTAGTCCAAATAATCCAAATGATCAATCCTCATCTAAAAGATTACGAAACATAATGACTCAATTCATATATTGATATATGATATTATCAAATAAGCAAAGAATGCGATATGTCGTTAAAACATAAATCGATGCCAAACTGCGATTTAATGACTCAATTAATATATTGATTTAAAAGAAGAGAGAAATGAAGGTTCTTGATTATGTATTGTTGGAAAGTAATAATCGTTTTTCTGAAATTGCTAATCATTTTCCTCGGTAATCATTGTCACCGACATTTCCATTTCCATAACTCATTGGGATTCAAACATGGCGGTCAATTTATATCACATAGCCAATCTTTATATACATATCTGAACATGCATGTGTGCGTTCACTGCACTGACCGTGATCGCCCCACGCGTTGTGTCTGGCACAAGGTTGCTGTTCGACTCAGTCAGTGCTGCAACAAAAAATTCTCATTCTAAGTAAACCCAGACGCTCAGTTTATAAAAAAAAATTAACATATGTTTCTTTTTTGGAGATTTCAAATGGTACTTAGGTCGAATAGCAGACATTCAAAAATGTAAGTCCAACGCGACACAATAGATCCCTGTTCCTGAGGACCACCGACCGCCAACTGACTCTCAAATGTCCAACTCTAACTGCCTCCTTGCCCTCCGGAAGGATGCCTCTCACTGCTCCATCGCTGCTCATAGGCTGGAAAATAGTACTTTTGACCAGGAATCTTAGATTCTCGTCTTTCTCAGTGGTGATTATTTGACCACACAGAAGCTGACTACTAGAGATATCAACTAGACATAACGGCTATATGTGCCCATTCAAAAGGGCTTATCTTGAGCCCATCTAAGAACATTACTTTTCTCAGCAGCACTCAGGGCCGGCGAGACAGTTATAAAAGTGTAGGGGGTCTCCTAAAAAATGGGGGGCCGGTTAAACACATGCATATCAACCTTATTATTGATGACCGTAAAGTGAGGGGCCCAAGTACAAAAGTGAGGAGGCTTGAGCCCCCCTGCCCCCGGTGTCGCCGTCCATGTCAGTCACCGTTTAACGAGGCACTTATATTATTTAAAACAAAATACAATTTCTGTGTGGTCCAACTCACAATCAGAGATATTTATGTGACTTCCCCCTTTTGTCCTCAGGCCGAAATCCTGCAACGTCTGGTATTCGCATGCACAACAAAGACATGCACCTCAGTGCATATTCACACATACTATACATACATGTGACCCGTTGGGCCACAACCACTTTCACTATTTATTCTACTTTCATTTAATTCGAAAATTCATAAATTTTTATATATCTTTTAAAATATATTTCATGAATAATTAAATATGTTTCTTTGTTTATATCATTATTATTATTCAGTACTCACTAGGAGTTCTCACATAGATAATCATCAGTGATTACTCACTGATAGCAGTCGTATGGGTTCCCTGGAATCTGGATGACAACAAGTCTCCCCGTAATTTCAGTACTCTCCACCTCTTTCGATAACCTTTGCAAATGACATTGTCTTATCGAAACAACCTCTTACCATTGATTTCTCACTGACAACAAATATTGAGTTACTCTGAGATTTGGATGGCAATAAACCTCCCCAAGGTCCCATTACTCTCCGCACTGTTCAAGTGGAGGTCTTCCTCGACCTTTCCATCCTCTTCAACCCGTCACAATTATTTTGTGTGGTATCAGCTGAGGCTGATGCCTCCTTTTTAGGGGTGGCGGCAGTTTATACTCTTTCTAGAAGTTTAAGGCACCTTGGTTTCATGTGGTGTTCCTTCCATCGTTTTGTTTTACTTCTTTTGCAGTTTCCATGTGGCTGGTTAGTGTTCGTAGTTTATGTGGGTTGGTTTCCGCATTCAAGGATTTTTCTTAAGATTTCACCTGTTTTCATCATCGCTGTCTGTTGTATAGTCTGAGTCTTCCCTTTGGTTCCAATTTCTCCTAATCTTTTTACCAAAGTTTTTCGGGACTACTCATACGGCTCCTACAATTATTGATATTATATACGTACTTTCTTTGTGTACTATATTCTTTTCAGTTCTCTGCCAAGTTTCCTGTATTGGCTTCGTTTTTCCGACTTCTTGATCTTTAGCCTGGGACGACAAAATCTACAATTTGGTAGTCTTTTTTATTCTTGTTAACTATTATGACGTCTGGTCTCCTGGTTTAGATAAGTTTATCTTTTGTATCTTCATGTCACAGAGGATTTTGCGATTTCTGTTTTCCAATTCTTTCTCTGGTTTGTGTCTGTACAATTAGTATGCGCGTTAAAAATGCAGCCGTTTGCATTGTTCCCAGTGCACTACTTTTTCCACACAGTCATGTCTGTTCTTGTATTCTTTTGGGGCAAGTTTGCTGCATTCACTTATAATGTGATTTACTGTTCCATCTCTTTGTCCACAGAGTCTACATTTACTGTTTTACTGGGTTTTATCTATTTTAGGTTTAATGTAGTTAGTTCTAATCGAATTTTTCAGTGCAACTGTCAGTAGCGAGTCTGTTTCTATGTTCAAGTGTCCTTTTTATAACCATGTCCAGTTGTTTGTTATTCTTTGTTCTGTGTCGGCAAACTTGTATCCGACATCACATTACCTAAGTATGTAGTCGAATGGCATCATGACTATGATAAACAGTAGTGGTAATAAAGAGTCTCCTTCGACTTGTGTCTCTGTATTCCTATTTCAGTCAGGTGTTGTCCTCCAGCGGTCAGTCTCCAGGTTCCCATTGCTTTATTATTTATTCATTAGTTTCCACACCAGTAATTAACAGTAATTGTTCACTGACAATAACTACTAGTGCGCTCTGGAGTAACAACAAGTCTCTCTAGATGTCCAGCAATCTACACCTCTGTTCGATAACCGTTGCAAATCACTTTGCATTATCGTCACAGCTGGTTACCATTGATTTCTCGCTGGCACGGACGATAGGTCCTCTCTTGAATTAGAGTGGCAAAAAGCCGCTCCAATGTTCCAGTACTCTCTGCACTCTTCCACAAGAGATCTCGTTAGTGATTTTCCTTCCTCAGTCTTTCGATCCTCCTTGACCTTTCATGGTCATTTTGTAAGGTATATGCCGATGTTGGTACCATCATGTGTGTGTGTGTGTGTGTGTGTGTGTGTGTTTTAAGGGGGCGTTCAGTTTACTGGGTTTTTTAGCAGTTTCAGTTACTTCGGGCTCGTGTGATGTCCTTTCAATGTTTTTGTTTTATTTTTATTTCAAGTTCCATGTGACTGGTTAATGTTCGTGTGTTACGTGGGTTGGCTCACGCATTCAAGTAGTTTGTCTCAGGATTTCGGTTGTTTAACGATTGAAGTCTCTTGTTTGGTATCAGTTTCCCTTTTATTCCACTTCCGCCTCCCTCCAGGTCTTTTGGGACTATTGCGCTTCTAAAAATATTAGTATTGTTGTGATTTTTTTCATGTTCCACATACTATTTAGTTCTCTCGCGAATTCCGTCTATTATTATTATTATTATTATTATTATTATTATTATTATTATTATTATTATTATTATTTACTCACTAGGAGTTCTCACACAGGTCATCAGTGATTGCTCACCGACAACCGGTGGTATACCCTGGAGTCTGAGTGATAACAAGTCTCCCTAGATTTCCAGTATTCTCCACCTCTTTTCGATAGCCACCGCAAATAAACTTGCAGTATCAGAACAGCCGTTTACCATTGATTTCTCGCTGGTAAGGACCATAGGTCTTCTCTGGGATTTGGGTGGCAATAAGCCTCTCCAAGGTCCCAGCAGTCTCTGCACTTCCAGTGGAGGTCTGGTTTGTGCTGTCCCTCCTTGGTCTTCTCATCCTCCTTGACCCTATGCAAATATTTTGTGTGGTGTCAACCTAGGCTGGTACCATTTTTTATTTTTTTATTTACTTTTTAAATTTTTATTTGAATTTTTTTGTGATAGTATTTCTTGCTATTTCTGTTCATTTGTTCATTTTTGTGTCGTGTCAGTTGAGGCCGGTGTAATTTATTGGGGTGGGGGGAGCTCATAAAGTGATGTTTCTTGCATTTTCTGTTTCTTTGTTTGTGATGTGTTCTTTCTGTGGTTTTGTTTTCTTCCTGTAGTAGATTCCGTGTAACCCTTCGTAGCTTATGCGGGCTGGTTTCTGCATTCAATGATTTTTCTTAAGATTGTAGCTATTTTGATTATTGCCGTCTTTTATATAGTTCCAATGATCCCTTGATTCCAATTTCCTCCAATCTTTTTTCCAGTTTTTTTGGGATTGTTGCTAGTGCTCCTACGATTATTGGTATTATACTGACTTTCTTCATGCTCCATATTCCTTTAAGTTTATTATTATTATTATTATTATTATTATTATTATTATTATTATTATTATTATTATTATTATTATGATAGATTATTCATTTATTTATTTATTCACTCACTAGGAGTTTTCACGTAAGTCATTATCAGTGAATGCTCACTGACAATAACCAGTGGTGTTCTCTGGCGACTGTATGACAGGTCTCCCCAGATGTCCAGCATTCTCTGCCTCGTTCGATAACCAATAAAACCTATTTTGCGTTTACCATTGATTACCTGCTGGCGCCAATTGTTGGTATTCTTTGGAATGTGAGTGTCGACAAGCCTTTCAAGGATTCCAGTGCACTCAACACGATTCTAGTGGAGGTGTGGATGGTGCCCTCCCTGATCGTTTTTTTAATCCTCCTTGACACTTTATAACTATTTTGTGTGATACCAGCCGAGGCTGGTGCCACCACAGTGAGTGTGTGAGTGTGTGAGTGTGTGAGTGAGTGTGTGTGAGTGTGTGAGTGTGTGTGTGTGTGAGTGTGTGTGTGTGAGTGTGTGAGTGTGTGAGTGTGTGAGTGTGTGTGTGTGTGAGTGTGTGTTTGTGAGTGTGTGAGTGTGTGAGTGTGTGTGCTTTTAGGGGGTGAGGGATTCTGGAAGTTTCAATTTCCTTCATTATTAGCATTATCATTTTTTAAATTTGTTTATTTTTACAACATTATTTGTTAATTTTTAAATTATTATTATTATTATTTTATTATTATTATTATTATTCTATTTTTTATTTTTTGCTTATTAAAATACTATTTCTTTATTTTTTATTTTATTAGTATTATTATTTTTTAATTTGTTTATTTTTACAACTTTATTTGTTAATTTTTAAATTATTATTATTATTATTATTATTATTATTATTATTATTATTATTATTATTATTATTATTATTATTATTATGTTGTTATTTTTTTGCTTGTTAAAATATTATTCCTTTATTTTTTATTTTATTAATATTATTATTTTTTTAATGTCATTATTTTCTGTTATTTACATTTCATTAATTTATTAAAAAAATGTTTTATTATAATATTAAAACTTATTATTATTGTTAATTAATTTTTAAAATATTTTTAATTTATTAATTTATTTTAAAAATATTATTATTATTATTATTATGATTGATTTATTCAAAATAATTTATTTATTTATTTTTAATTTTGTAACTTTTATTTATTTATTTATTTATAATAATAATAATAATAATAAAAATAATAATAATAATAATAATAATAATAATAATAATAATAATAATAATAATAATAATAATAATAATAATTATTATTATTATGATATAAAACTATTATTATTCTGTGCTATTTTCATGTAGAAGTAAACAAACTTATCGTTTTTCAAATTAATTTACATACGTGTTTGTTGTGTGTAAATATGTCTCGTTCTTTTACTTGTTCCCAAATGCGAAAGCCCTTGCAGAAAAAATAAAGAGTCGGAACAGGAAAGTATTTTCATTACTCACAATTTATTGTAGTAGAATGGCGACACTATCTTATTATATATACAGTTTACTCCCAAGCCCCAACCAGAGGGAGCAAAAGGCGAAAGGTCCGCTCACCTCGATCTCAGGTTTGTCTCTTTTCTTTTACTCAAATTCTCTATCATTCGGTGACCGTAATTCTGAAGATAATTTTGCTTCACACATTTCTTCAATCTAAAATAACTCAAATAACTAACAATAAATGTTTATAATTCCATTGTAGTCCCAATCGTTAAATTATCACATCAATCGCAGTCACATTCCAAACGTGACGTCTACCTACACACCGCTTCTGACTTACGAATTCAGGTGTTGTTTTGATGTTTTGAGTCGCGAGGTGAAATTAACAAATCATTTTTTGTTTGAATAAAAAATGTGTAAAAACAAAAACACTTTTGATAAATACGATGAGATGATTGAAAAACAAGCGAGCAAACATTGTGTTATGTTCTTCATTAGGTGGAATTGATGACTGTGAATAGTGTATACTATATTACTGGTTCGTTTAACAATTTCCAACAAAAAGGGGGTTAAAATAATAAATAGTCAACAAATAACTGTTACCACAAGCAAGAACAGTTCCTTTTCTACCTACCTGTTTATTTTTTGTATATTTCAAATATTTTAAAGCGCTTTTATGTAGACGGTTTGAAGATGCATTCTGAGTCTTGTAAACCCATCCATTTAAAACAAAATGGCGCTAGAGGTTAATCGAAGTGAAGTCAGTGTCATAGAACAACTCAAAATCGAAATGTGAGCAAAAATAAAGCTAATAAAAATATACAGATTTGTTGAAGATTAATTTTTTGACCGAATGGTAACAGTTATTAGCTGTAGTTTTGTTTAAATTTCGATTTTCAAGGTGTTCTACGGTTTCATCTCGATTTATCGTCCAGCGCTATTTTTGAATCCGACGATTTTGCAACGCTGAGAAGACAACGATAAAACATGTAAATAAAAGCGATTTAAAATACTTTAAAACATATAAAAATGTGGCTTGTTTGGGGGTGAATTAGAGTAAATAAAAATCTTCTGATTTACTCACCTCTGCTTCTCCATTCCTGTTCCTTTTTCAACCCGTCTGTTTTTCTATTTATCTATGTCGCTTATATCATTCTATTTTCTGTTAGTATCAGCTAACCTTTTTCCGCGGAGACATGGCTTATTCGCCGGTTGCTGAGTATCAACTGTAAGCAGCATGTGACAATGAGGAGGTGTGGAGGCGATCTTGATACAAACCTGGGCAATTAATGCAGACTTTAATGAAAAGATAAATGACTTTTATCGGCCATATATATATATATATATATATATATATATATATATATATATATATATATATATATATAAGAAGAAGAAGGAGATTATGAACTCTGTGAGTTGACAAGGGGGATTAGTATTTATTTGAAATTGATGACAACGAATTGAACAACAAAGGAGGAGGAGGCGGAGAAGGAGGAGGGGGAGAAAAAGGACTAAAAGTATATATATGTATATATATATAATTAAAAACATTTTTTAAAAATATTTTAATATGTTGATATTTTATATTTTTAATATAAAACTAAAACTAAAAGTACATTAATCACCTAAAAAGTAATGGATTCGTCTACACACTTAAAAATGCAGCAACATTTTTGTAAGTAACGGATGAATTTTATTAGACAGACGAACAACACAGGTAAGGAGGACTTTTTTTAAACAACTAATATAAGTTAGCAAAACCTTTATACGGAACAAAACTTAGGTTTAGTATAGGGAACGTTTATGTTTTTGTCTTTTAAGAGAAATGGGGTCTCATCAACTCTGCTTGTTTTTAAATTCCAGAAACAGTTTTTCATGGTAAACGACTGATGACCCCTTAAATAATGTTAGAAGCAAACTAATATAATAACTGTAAAAGTTAAATTGACTTATATGAGAGATTTTCCACTGAACGACTTGGGACTTCAAGTTTAAAAAAAAATTTTTTTTTTAAATATAGTTTTAATGGTTGAGAAACTTCCAAGACTATATATATATATATATATATATATATATATATATATATATATATATATATACATATATATACACATATGATTATTTTTATTTACACAGACATGTACAAAATCGGCAACACTGGCATGTCGATGTTATCGATCAACAGTTATTATAAACTGAGATCTCATCAGGGAAAGTTAAAATCCGATCTTAACATTGGCTTTCCAAATATGATCTAATGTTAAGATCGGATTCTAACTCTACCTGATGAGATCTCAGTTTATAATAACTGTTGATCGATAACATCGGCATGCCAGTGTCGCAGATTTTGTACATGTCTGTGTAAATAAATATAATCATATATAAAATCTCTATTTGATATTGAACACTTTATAAACTCGGTTTAAATTCTTTGGATTACTACCCTGTGGATGTTTTACCTGGATTATATATATATATATATATATATATATATATATATATATATATATATATATATATATATATATATATATATATATATAGAGAGAGAGAGAGAGAGAGAGAGAGAGAGAGAGAGAAAGGACTCGGACATTTAACTCTTACTGGTAGAGTGTCTGGCTCTAAGCCAGTGTGCAGACCAAGATATAAGTAAATCGACAATATGTGTACGTGGACAAACTGGAATACAATTCGACTATTTCGTTCAATGGATAATAGGACAATGTGAAGGACCATAGTTTCCGACGCCTTGCGATGACAGTAAACAGTTTATTACTTTCTTTTGTCATTCATACGAATAAAGAGAGTAGAATTTGAAATAGTTGTTGAAACAAATTTTTCTGTAACGGGCACTTTTGTTTGCAATACTTCCGGTTTCCCAGAACTTCTGTCTGTTTCCGTTATCTTTTCTTTCACATGTTATGGTTATTATGCTGTTGGTCTCTCTGATATAATTAGTTGCCTTATTAGGTAGTGACGTCTAGCTGTAAATGTAGTCGTAGTGGTGATGCAGCAGTCACACTTTATGTGTCTTTCTTTCTCTTTGTATCTGCAATAACGTAATAATAACTCTTTTAATATGGCCCAGTAGGTTCTCCTTTGTCAGTTTCTTACTTGAAACTGTTGCTACCAGATCAGGCTGTTTGAAAATACTGGCTTCTTAAGATTTGTTGGTGCTTCTGTATTAAAAAGCCGAAAAAAAGTTGTTTTTTTGTCTTTTAGTGTAGGAGAGGTAAATAAGGGGCAGGTAACTCTTCACAACAGCTCTAGCTTTCGAACAATATATTTTCATAAAATGTAATTTAAATAAATTTAATTAATAATAACCGGAACCCTAACCCTAAACCCTAACCCTAAACCTTAACCCTAAACCCTAACCCTAACTGCCTGCGGTAAAATACAGTATATCTTCGAACTTGAAAGTGTTAACATCCATGTTTCTTATTTCAGAGAAAATCTTGATTAAAAATCGTAGTAAGAGTCACCTGCCCCTTACTTACCTCTCCAACACTATAAGACAATAAAAACTTTTGTTCGGCTTTTTATTACAGAAGCACCGATTTTTAAAAATACAATATTATAATTATATCACTTGTTTTCTTCATACATCCAGAAATTTAAACATTTAATAACATAGCTCTGCACCATGACACTGTATATATTTTTTAGCTCTCCTCCATGACCACACAACGCTGTTTGCCCCTCACTCTCCGAAAGTTTGGAGACCCAATGATTAGAATGTTCCTCAGTGTGAAATGATGCACCTGGAGAAGATCGGAGGTTACATCGACCGAAACGTTGTGAATATAGAAGCGTCAGTCATCATAAAAAGTTGAAATAATAAATATGTTTCGCTTGTTGCTTTCTTACCAAATGAAGGAGTTAGTTATTATTTTTTTTCCTTGGCGGAGGTATGTGCTCTCGAGGTGCTCTTGTTTATAACAGATATTCATAGATATGCTAAGTGGTAATAAATCGTTTCTGAGTGTTCGGGATTTCTTTTGATGAGCATGGTCACGTGATACTGACGTTTTCTTTCTTTTTTTCCTTTCTTTTTATTATTATTCGATCGACAAGGTAATTATTTCTCCTGCGTGCAATCCGCACAATTGATTGTTATTTATATGGTCCTGCTTCGCCAGTCGACCTAAGCGGCCATTATCTGAACCATAACCGTTACTGCCGTGAGGGACCAAGGGGAGGTAATCCAGTCATGAGATCCGGAAATTCAATCATGGACGATTGACGCGCTGCGGATGTCGGCCATTAAAGAAATCACAAAGCATGGAACATGATATTAACCAATACCGATGTGTCTGTCTGCTTGTCTGTCTGTCTGCCTGTCTCTACTTCACCCCCTCTCTTCCTCCCCCCCCTCTCTCCCTCCCCTCCCTCTCTTCCACCGTCCCTCTGCCCCCTCTTTCCGCTTTTCTTGTACTCTTATAATCTCGTCTCTCTCTCTCTCTCACCCTCTCTATCTCCTTTTCTCTCTCCTTTTTATAAATATATGTCCATGCTACTATCAAGCTCTACTCATGTATTGAGCACTGTTGAAATAAATACTATACATCGATCTATATATCTATCTTATATATTTTTATAACTTACTTACTATCTATCTATCTATCTATCTATCTATCTATCTATCTATCTATCTATCTCTCCCTATATATATATATATATATATATATATATATATATATATATATATATATATATATATATGGGGTAAAATACACGATAATTCATGAAAATGAAATGCCGTGGTAGACAAAATGTGTGAAAAATGACAAACGGAAAACAGGTTAAAGTGCAGGAGAAAAACAAAAACAATAGATTTTACCGGTTTCGTTCGTGTTGGCGAACGTCTTCAGAAAAAGTGAAGATTTGGAAATAATTTTATTTTGAACAGCACACACATGGGATGAGGAAAGGATGATCCGATTGGACCATATGAGAAGACTTAAAGTTACGTTGAAATATGACAAGTGGGTGACACATTCTTCTATGTTTCTTATTCTTCTTTTTATATTTCTATCCATTTTCTTTTTCTTTTTCACTTTTACACCTACTGAGCTAGTGTCAGGGAGGCGGTGGGGGAGGGGTTAAAATTATATATATATATATATATATATATATATGTGTGTGTGTGTGTGTGTGTGTGTGTGTGTGTATCGAGGCAGCATTTTTTCTTTAAGACGTATTATTAAAAATAACCGACAATTTTTGTACTTTCTGACCCGTCTGGGTCCATCGTCAGTGGAATAATGACAAACAGGTAAAGACTATAAACATAGTTAAATTTTCCCGCCATAATTAATTATAAATCTCACTCCAGGTCTTTACCTGTTTGTCATTATTCCACTGACGATGGACCCAGACGGGTCAGAAAGTACTCTGGACCAACACGTACACTATGGCAGTTTCATCAGCCAATTTCCTTCCGAGATTAAGATTTTAATCCGGAAAATTGAAGGGATCAACACTAAAATAACCAGACAAAAATTGTCGGTTATTTTTAATAATATATATATATATATATATAATTTCATAATTTGAAAACTTTTTCAGAATGAAAAACATGTAATAGATTTTGAAGGGAAATGAGAATAGAAATTCTAGACATAATTTTTAGTTTAATCTTTGTAAAGGGGACATACAACTGGCGCAAAACTGTCTGTTCTATACCGGATATTAACTGTATCCGTCTGGGATCAAATTCGTCCAACCCGTCATAGTATAAAATAAAGTTGATCGCATTTAAAAAAGTTTACCTAAATAGGATTTAAATAAAGAATCTTTCAGTTTGGACAGACGTGATACAACAATATCGTGGGGTCTGTATTTGCGTTAGACGTCCACAGAATGGAAATATGGCATAAACTCCTAGAAAGTTTTTGGAGATAGACCCTCATAACCAGATAGACCCTCATAACCAGATAGACTCCGATAACCAGATAGACCCTTATAACCAGATAGACTCCGATAACCAGATAGACCCTCATAACCAGATAGACCCCCATAACCAGATAGACCCTCATAATCAGATAGACCGCCATAACCAGATAGACCGCCATAACCAGATAGACCATCATAACCAAATAGACCATCATAACCAGATAGACCCTCATAACCAGATAGACCCCCATAACCAGATAGACCCTCATAACCAGATAGACCGTCATAACCAGATAAACCGTCATAACCAGATAGACCGTCATAACCAGATAGACCTTCATAACCAGATAGACCCTCATAACCAGATAGACCCCCATAACCAGATAGACCCTCATAACCAGATAGACCCTCATAACCAGATAGACCCCCATATCCAGATAGATTCTGTAACTACAGAAACCAGAATAGTCATATAAGTATGTTTCAGTCCGAACAAACGTGGTAAAATAATATCGTTCGGTCTGCGTTCACGCCGGACGTCTATAGACTGGACATATTTTTAAGTATGGCAGCGATTTACAACAGATGACGGACACAACTGTGGAATTTCCACGGGTCCCGCTAGTAAATCAATTAAATCTACCGTGAAGCTTTATTAACATATGCTGGGGGATACCCTTTAGAAGTGTCTAGTTATAACCTCTCATCTATCGTAGATATGTATTTCAGCTAATTGTTAGAAGCATTGCAAGCCATATCGGTTTAACTCTCCGGGGTCATATTCCTTTCTATATAGTAATGGTATACGATCTCGACGTGTCCCGCTTACAGTATTCGTCCATACGTAGATATCAATATTGTCGACTGTTAGTAACAAAGGGTGTTTAAGTGAATGATATTATTACCTTTGCATTCAGTTACATACAATTCAAAAGAAAGCTTCATTTGATTCCGTCATATTTACACAACCCGCCTTCGTCAAGTATTTAGAAACGTGTCTTTTCGAAAGCCATGTTTGCACGAACATTTTTACAATTCCTATAAGTTAATAAACGTCCTTGGCGGTTTGACTTGGAGCAAAGCATTGTATCTAA
Source organism: Sepiola atlantica (assembly GCA_963556195.1). Classification (NCBI taxonomy): domain Eukaryota; kingdom Metazoa; phylum Mollusca; class Cephalopoda; order Sepiida; family Sepiolidae; genus Sepiola; species Sepiola atlantica. The sequence goes on along the minus strand of OY744552.1, from coordinate 19,217,979 downwards.
TCTTTAATCGTAGAGTAATTGATACAATCGCATTTTTTAGATACAATTCAAAAGAACGCTTCATTTTATTCCGTCATATTTACACAACCCGCCTTCGTCAAGTATGTAGAAACGTGTCTTTTAGAAAGCCATGTTTGCAGGAACATTTTTACAATTCCTATAAGTTAATAAACGTCCTTGGCGGTTTGACTTGGAGCAAAGCATTGTATCTAATCTTTAATCGTAGAGTAATTGATACAATCGCATTTTTTAGATACAATTCAAAAGAACGCTTCATTTTATTCCGTCATATTTACACAACCCGCCTTCGTCAAGTATGTAGAAACGTGTCTTTTAGAAAGCCATGTTTGTACGAACATTTTTACAATTCCTATAAGGTAATAAACGTCCTTGGCAAAGCATTGTATCTAATCTTTAATCGTAGAGTAATTGATACAATCGCATTTTTTAGATACAATTCAAAAGAACGCTTCATTTTATTCCGTCATATTTACACAACCCGCCTTCGTCAAGTATGTAGAAACGTGTCTTTTAGAAAGCCATGTTTGCAGGAACATTTTTACAATTCCTATAAGGTAATAAACGTCCTTGGCGGTTTGACTTGGAGCAAAGCATTGTATCTAATCTTTAATCGTAGAGTAATTGATACAATCGCATTTTTTAGATACAATTCAAAAGAACGCTTCATTTTATTCCGTCATATTTACACAACCCGCCTTCGTCAAGTATGTAGAAACGTGTCTTTTAGAAAGCCATGTTTGTACGAACATTTTTACAATTCCTATAAGGTAATAAACGTCCTTGGCAAAGCATTGTATCTAATCTTTAATCGTAGAGTAATTGATACAATCGCATTTTTTAGATACAATTCAAAAGAACGCTTCATTTTATTCCGTCATATTTACACAACCCGCCTTCGTCAAGTATGTAGAAACGTGTCTTTTCGAAAGCCATGTTTGTACGAAAATTTTTAACAATTCACACAAGATAATGAACTTCCTTGGCGGTTTGACTTGGAGCAAAGTGTTGTATCTGTTCTTACTCCTAGAGTAATTGATACAATCGCATTTTTAGAGAGTAGGTTTAATTTTGTATCAATTTAAATTAAAACTGTGCCTAAGGCGCAATGTAATTATTGAGTTGGCCCAAAAGTTTGTTCGTTTTTTAAATGTCACGTTTTCGACCTACTAAAAAAATAACGCGGGAGCCTCTGTGTAGCTTAATTGCCATAAATATATTTTCATAGCTTACTACCTAGCTCTACTTACGTATCGAGCACTGTTGAAGTAAATACTGAAAATTAATACATAAAAAGTTATATCTCCTTATAACATTTCAAGTGGATACATGAAATAGTAATATATATATATATATATATATATATATATATATATATATATATATATATATATATTGGGATTTAAATATATTTGTTGAAAAGTTAAATTGCTTTTCTAATCTTTTTCTTGTTTCGCTTAGACTACAACGGCATGGGGAGTAAATTCTACCATTTCAAAATTTCACATAAGTTTAAAACCTTGATACATATGTTGGATAATGGCTCTGTGAGGCCGGACGCATGTTGAAGTGGACGTATGTGGAGAGATCGTTTGGTTTGGCTTGCGCGATTTAGTGTGGGTGAACCCGTACAACCGAGTGCAAAATAGCGCTGTTCTCACAGTCGGGGCTCACAGACGTTGACAGGGCCACCACGTTGCCGAGACCTCAGGTCAAGGGTCAAGGTGCACCTGCGCATGGGGTTTCTGTCACGTTACGGGCTTTTGTGTGGGAAACGGAGTTTTGCCAGTTTGGGTTTTGGAAGCAAGCCGAACAGACGATTTCTCTATGTAATCTACAAATGATTAGGGGAATAAAATTCCCTAAAAGAATACAGGCATGAGATTCCTTCTTCCCCCTCTCCTCGAATGGCTAAGTATATAAGCTAGGAATTAACTACGATAGAGTAGTAATTTGGTCTTTCCCTTAATATTGGTGAAACATTTCCAAGATCGACGGTAGAAATAAACAAATCCAAATTTAAAAGAAATTAAAGGCTATGCAACACGTATATCGCACCTCTGTTTTATTTTTATTCTGAATTTATATGTTTTTGAACTTCTGATCACCATCTCTGCTATCTTCTCGTCAATAACGGTCGATTTGTGATCACTGAGCTAAAAAAATACATCATCTCCAAACACTTCTTAATCGAAAAGAAATCATATTTTTTCTGATTATATTTCTAAATTGTTTCTAAAGGAATTGATCTTCCTTAAAAACTGTTAAGAATTCATTTTAATTTTCCAAAAATATTTAACGCTAATTTAAAAAAAAAGTTTGCTGAACCCTCTGAAGAGAAAAATATTATTCGGTTTGAATATTAGGCAGCCATTGGTAACACATCACTTACATATCATCTATCTAAAATTAGCGCAATTCGATGGGACATCACTACAAACAACAGATCACTACAGTCAGTTGCGATCAGAAATAAATGCTAAGCGCTGACACTAAAACCATGTACAAAAATAATGGTACACGCAAGTCTATTTAAAATCCTCGAAGCAGTATATATATATATATATATATATATATATATATATATATATATATATATATATATATATATATATATATATATATTAGGGGAGGTCGATTTTGAAACTGTAAATTATCGCACTCGAAGAAAGTTGCCAAATAATGTCAAAAGTTACCACAAGAAATATTTTTCTTCAAAACTTTGTATTTATTTGAGCATTGCAACTTTAAGATCAAATAAACTGAGATTTTTTATCACTGCCTAGATTTAACCGGCAGATTTGTCGCCTTAAATTAAACCCGGGTTTTAACAAAAAAAAGTAATACATTACTTAATAATAAATATTTTAAAGTTTATGATTCCTTTTCTTAAGAAATTAAATGTACATATTCAAATTAAAAAGGAATAAAACACTATAATATTTAATGTTATATATAAATAATTATTTGTTTAAATAGGCGTTTTATTTATTGGATATTTTTTATGGTATTCACCGGTTGAAAATTCATCGGGCGAATTTGAGTTCCCGTGTTGATTCTGTGTTTTGTAAACACTGTTTACACATTTAATTATCACAAATATATATTGAATCGTCGAGCGCTGGCTTATCTAATCCCACTTTCCCGACCTTTTGTCACACCTTACCTTGTGGGAGTTAGATAAATAAAAACTAGTTCAGCCAGGGGGTTTTACCCCACCAAATAAACCGGTATCGTCCGGGCCTTTGGGTCTGGATTCACGCCCGTCTATTGGGGCTTGTCCGTCCTGTGCAGTTCTAGGAGGTGCACCTCCCAGGTTTTGCCTTCCCTCTTTGGGGAGGAGTAAGTTTATTGCTTACTGTCTGAGGCGGCCCTACCGGGGAATGCCGACGAAGCTGCCCAGGCAATTTTTAAATGGCCAGAGTGCTCACCTCTCGAGCACTGGCTTACTCATCCCACTTTCCTGACCTTGTGTCAATCTTACCTTGTTGGGGATAGATAAATAAAATCTAGTTCAGCCAGGGGTTTTTACCTCACCAAATAAACCGGTATCGTCCGGGCCTTTGGGTCTGGATTTACGCCCGTCTATTGAGGCTTGTCCGTCCTGTGCAATTCTAGGAGGTGCACCCTCCCAGGCTTTGCCTTCCCTCTTTGGGGAGGAGTAAGTTTATTGCTAACTGTCTGAGGCGCCCCTACAGGGGAATGCCGACGGGGCTGCCCAGTCAATTTTTTAATGGCCAGAGTGCTCACCTCTATAGCGCAGGCTTATCTAATCCCACTTTCCTGACCTTGTGTCACATCTTACCTTGTTGGAGGTAAATAAATAAGACTATTTCAGCCAGGGGTTTTTACTCCATCTAAAATATATGTATTGGAGTTGATGGGAGAATGGATAAGGACACATTGATGTATAAGGAAATTGTGGATGAAAATAGACAGAGAATTATGAAAAAAACTAAGGGACCAGAACACCATTTAACTTTTACAAAAGAAACACCATGTGAAAGTAAATATCTGACACATAGAGTTCTTCCTAATAGTGGTGCAACAGGTGCTGTTCATGCAGATCAAGTGGTGGATGTTTTGCATGAATTCCACAGTGAGAACAGTATCAAGGCTATACTTGTTGACAACACTAATACCAACACAGGTTGCGAAGGTGGAATAGTTGCAATTTTAGAAAAAAAACTTTTTTTAAATCTTCACACAATTGGTTGCTCTTTGCATCATAATGAACTACCTTTCAGAGCCCTTTTTAAAAACATAGATGGTTGCGCAAAGAGCCCTACAACATTCAGTGGCCTTCTGGGGAAATTATGCTCAAATGATTGCCATGATTTACCCTAAATATCATTTTCCACTATTAGCAATCCTCTAGAGTCAATTTTTAAAATTGATGAAATACATGATCTTAGTTCTGACCAAAGACTCCTTTATGAATACACAGTAGGTATTTCTAGAGGTAAGGTTGACTCTAGATATGCCTCCTGGAAAATTGGTCCTTTAAACCAAGCAAGATGGTTAACTTTGGACATCAGGCTCATGTGTTTATGGACTCGTGGTGCATACCCACAAAGGCACACAACCAAACTACACTATGTAGTAAATTTTATTGTAAATGTGTATGCCACTTCTTGGTTTGAAATTAAAAGAAATAGTAAATTCCACAATCAGTAAGTGCACATTTTTAATATGATCCAGAGGATTAAGGAGCAGCCTCAGGAAATCCAAGATATCACATTTAGAAATATACAAGGTAATACATTTTGTTTACTGCCTGAAAACTTTCTATATTCCATGGTTAAATCTGAGGAGATTGAAGTAAGAGAAGAAGCTTTAAAAAGAATTTTGGCCATTAGGTAAGTAATATTTATTCATATATCTCTGACTCAATTATTTATTCCAATTTATAGAATGATTTTTAAAGATTTTATCTAATTTCACCATAATTATTAAAGCAGTACAGATTGGAATTTTTTAATAATTCAATTAATTAATTTGTTCTTTCAGGAGTGAGGAGTCAACCAGAAAAAGATTAAAAAGAATACTACCTATTAATTTTAATGCCACACATTGGACACAATTAATAGATTTAAAATTATGCGGCATTTTTGAACCACCAATGACGGAAGATTTTACTGAATCTGAACTTTGAGAATCGTTGATGAATGGAACCAAGCTTGACTTGCCAGATTTGCCCTCACATTCTCAGGGTGTGGAACGGGCAGTTAAGTTAATAACAGAAGCTTCACAAACTGTATATGGTTTTGAAGCAAGGCATCAACACATTACAGCCAAAGTTTTGAGTCAGAAATTGAGACCAGCATTTTTGTCTAAGGGGTCTTATATGGAGCAATTTGTCTCTCTATATTAAGGTCCATTAAAATAGTGTTAGGTTTTTCCTTATTTCTTTGCTTGTTATATTTTCACTTATAAGAGAAAAAAATCATTTTTTTAGGTATTCAAATATTACTGTTTAATTCATAACGTTAAAAGGTAGTTTACAAAAGCAGATACTGAAAATGAGGGGGGGGCAAATTTTCAATTTGAAGATTTCTTTAATTCATATCATTTTTATAAAATAAAAGGACATTCCCTGATTTTAAATGCTAAAATTATTTGGTTTTCACACCAATATTCAAGCAAATCTTGCAAAAACGAGGAATTTTCAGTATATTCTTGTCTACGATCTTTGATACCAAACGCTCAAAAAACCGCAGAAGTTTTTGATCTAATTTTTTGCATGAGTATTTAATAGGTCTATATACAACTTTCGGTACGTGCCTTTTTTTAATATTTAAAAAAAAGTGTAAAATCGACCTACCCTAATATATATGTATATATATATATATACATATATATATATATATATATATATATATATATATATATATATATATATATATATATATATACATATATATATATATATATATAGTAAACTATGAAAATATATGTATGGCAATTAAGCTACACAGAGGCTCCCGCGTTTCATTCCCGGGGGGAATCTTCAGGCTAAAATGCCTGGAGTAATTTTTGCCGGGTGTTTTTTTATACACGGCTAGCTAGTTAACCAATCAAATTTTCTGTTGTTCTCTCAGCCAATCGTTGGGCTTCCCACGAACAAAGGTGTGGTTAGTGTTACTTCCTATATCTTGTTCTATTGTTCTTACCATATGCAAGGTAAACCCAATTATAAGAATCTACTACTGTGAAGAGAAGTCTTTTTTTTACTCCGGCAGATGCTCAGTCACCACATTCGAAGCATCTCATTCGATTTTCAACTGGTAAGTTTCCCTAGTCATTGTCACACTCCTCACTTATCGTTTAGTCACACATGTAATAGTAGGTGGATCGTTGTATTGACCTGGTACTCCTTCGTAGTGGGACATTTCTTTCTTTCTCTCTAACTAAAGCGTCAGAAGTACCAAGATCTGAATTGGTGGTAGAATAAGGCAGCTCTCCCTCACTCTTAGACGTGGAACAACTACTACTTGCATCGGAATCTGGTTCTCTCCATTCAGTATTCTCTGATGATGTTAAATAGCTACTGTCCGCTACCCGTGCTGAACTGAGACATGGACGCACGTCTTTCACGTGCCTAGGCGTGCCATTAACGGCCACCGACTGAGGACGTACCACTCCGGTGATCCGACCTAGTTTAAATTCCGACGTGCGACGTCCTTGTTGAATCTTCAACCCAAACTGTGTCCCCTCTTTATAATGTGTAGAGATCCTTTGGTGATGCGAATGGGACACAACATTGGCCCATTTCACTCTGATATGGTATGAATGCAGCAAATTGGAGGGTGTCGACGAGGCGGACAGATCAGCTTTGGGAGTAAAGTTAAAACCAATACACAACTTCTATAATAGAGCAGATCTTTCGGGTTGCAATTTGCTTTACTTTTCTATGGCATCTTTGGCTTGTATGCACATCGTTGTCGGAAGTTGACACTCTATTTATGCATGATCTGCCTACATTGTTGACTACAGAAGACTGGGTCATTATCAGCCAGGATCTCGGTTAAGGGGCCATGTTAAAAATAAAAACACTGATTCTAACTTCCGGAGCACATGTGCAGTGTCTTGCTGTTATAGTGGGCGCCAGATTGAAAACCTTGTTGGGTCACAATCAATCAGTGTTAAAAAAAATGACACCCGTTGTAGTGCGGGAGGTCCATGCTCAGCCGTTTCCATACTTCATGCACACTGAGTCCTCCCTTTTTCCATCGCAATGGAGCTGGTTCTTTTGTCTGACATTCCTCGCAATTCCGAACAACTTAGACATAAACGGGTCGATTCTAGGCACAAAATATAATGCTCAACTGTCTCCAGGATGCCTACTATGTCGATGAACTTCGTCCAACTGTGTTGGGCTCAGGTTTCATGTGGCAAGTGCACCCACTTGCTACGTGAGGTTCAATCTTTCTATTCACATCATTGAGTCAACGCTGTAAAACTCTGAGTCTGCTCTGTTCTAGTCAGATTTTATTAGCGCTACATCAACCGAAATGATGGACTCTTTCACAAATGAGATTATCGTGTCGAGTCTAAGACGTACACGCATTTCACTTGCGGCCTTGGTGCTCTCCAGAGACTTTCCCGTAAAAGCATTGATCACCCAGTTGTACACACACGGGGAGTCCATTTTTATGTGTAACAGATTGGCCTTCCATTTAAGCGCGAGGTTTGGTCCTTTTAGCACGGCACCCATCTCTGTCACGTTTATATGTTGGGTATCCTTTGTTGCTCGCAACCAGTATGAACATTTGATGATGGATTCATCGGCGTCGAGAGCCACGTCAACAGCCAGCGAGCTTGCATCCATTAACTCATCCAGTTCTTTCGTGCCAACGCACCACTTTCCTTGGACGGGGTCTGACTGCTGTACCCGGGCAAGTGTGTCTGCTATTATACACTTTAGAAGAGCGTCGCTAACCTTGTCATCCTAGTTCTGTGTGACAGTTGTAGTGCGGCGTATGATGAAGCTTGCCATCATTCGAAACCATCCACACACATGAAAGTGCCCCAAGAATTTGCCACACATGGAAAAATACATCTTTTTATCATGGTTATAGGATCGTCTACAGCACGGCTTTCTCGCCGCCATAGCAGTCGACCATGCTTCTCCCAAACTTCAAACCCCAGCTTTCTTGCCCTGTTGTAGTTTTTCCGAATCCTTGTTCGTGATCCGGTACAGATCCGAAACTTCCTCACGGATTCTGGCGACACATATATGTCATCGATATACGTACACGTTGCTCTCCTTATCTTCCGAACCCTGGGCTAATACAGCTTCGAGTAAAGCTCCTATTACCAGAGACGCCACATTTAAGCTGACCCCTAACCTGGTTAGACAATATTTTTGTCCTTTAAATATCACTGTTTTATACGGCCAGAGAGATTTTTCAACATGGACCTACAGGTATACTTACCTGAGGTCAAGAAGAGATAAATTTGACCATTGCTGTCTACATACTCGCATTTTCACTGCGCATAAATCTGCATCACCAGTAAATGCATCAACGTATACGCCTGAAGATTACTGTATTGGGCATTTAATAACCGGAAAACGGTTGATATGCCGTAAAATAGAAAGACCTGTTTTTTTTTTATTATAAGCCTATTTATATCTACAATGGTTTTTCAAAGTTACTAATTCATAAATTGGATTTCCCAAGGTGGAACTGGAACTTGCTTACCGATTCAAGTGAAGTGGAAAATTACGTGTCGGGACTTTTTGGAACAAATTGTCGACTCTTCTGGACCCAATTTGTCTACTAGAATGTTTAGGAGTCGAAAGACAAATCAACTCTTGAAACCGAACCAATTCCCCTTGTGTCTCTGTCTGTCTGTCTGTCTGTCTATGTGCCTGTATGTCTGTACGATGGATGAGTGGAGATGGTCAGTGATGGAAATTAAATTGACTAAACGGAGTGATCAGTTGGCCAGCCTAGTCGAGCGAATAAAGCCTTCATGATGAAGCACTGGCCATGTGATTGGTAGGTCAAATATTAATAAGCACTCGAATGATAGGGACATTGATCGACGAGTGTTGATCCTTCGGACAGTCTTGGTGTCCGGCATCATCGGTGATTTGATCCGTACATTAATAAATGAATCTAATATATATATATATATATATATATATATATATATATATAAACTAGATTAAAATAAATTTTATTTATTTTAACACACCCCATTGTTATGTTTTTTAAAAAAAATATAATACTATTACGAAATAATGGTTTAACAATATGTCTAAATACCCTTTCTAATTCAAATTGGCGCCATCTCGCCTTCAGACATAACGTGATTTTCTGACCCAGAAGTCCATTACCATTGGACGATGAAAAAAAGAAGAAAAAGAAAAACACTTTTTGACAAGGAGAATTGTATTTCTCGAAAAATAAGATTAAAATAAATTTTATTTATTTTAACACACCCCATTGTTATGGTTAAAAAAAATATATATATAATTATTTTTTTAAATATTTCATAAATACAAGTTTCATCGTTACTAAACATAATCAGTGTGGTTAGATTTGAACCCCGGACTCAAGTCCCCTTCGACGCAAATCAGCCGCCTTTATCACCGTGGCTATCGTAACAGCTACAGAGAATGGAGAGAAATAAAGTCTATTAATCTTTAAGCGTATATATAGAAAACCGCTAAACTGTTCGATCAAATCCAATGGAACTGAAACTACAATGTTTCTTAATTGGAGGCATTTTAATACTTCTTTTAATAGTGCCATCCGTTATTTTTTTACCAAGAATAACCAGTGTAGCTAGATATTTTGAGGCAGTCTCTCTGTGACTTCTGTCGCTTAGTGACGCTTGGTTAGAAGATACCATCGAGGATCAGTCCGACGGAAACTGGGCCATTTCAGTGGCGTTTCATCTGTTTGGCTGAAGTATTGGTCCTGATTAGTTCTAGCAAGTCCATCCTCCCAGACCTTTCCTGTCGTCTTTGAGGTGGGGGTTAGTTCACTGCTAAATTCCCGATGGGCCCTGACTGGGCAATGCCTACAAAAATCTAATCCTACCCTCAGATCTCAATTTCTAACGGCGGTTGATCGATAACATCGACATACCAGTGTCGCAGATTATGTAAATATCTGTATGAATAAAACATATTATATATAAAATCTCTATTTTATATTAGGCACTCTTTATGAGACCGGTTGACATTCTTTGGATTCTTATCCTGCGGATGTTTACTTTACCTGGATTACTATATATATATATATATATATATATATATATATATATATATATATATATATATATATATATATATATATATATATATATATATATATATATATATATATAATGAGATTAAATGTTACTACAGGTTGGAAGCGTCGTTGGGAACGATAATATGAAATTTTAGAATCAGTTAACATGACGCGAGATTTTGTAAAACAAATGAAAATGAAATATTTATTAAATCATTGTTTTTATACATAAATCCAAATTTTCGGTTTTAATAAACCTTATTCATGGTACGGACGATTTTTTTCCGATTTTTTTTCCGATTTTTTTTCCGATTTTTTTTCCGATTTTTCTCCTTTCCTTTTTTTCTCTCTCTCTCTATATATATCATTTATTTCTTTATGAAATTTTAAACTTATATTTTAAAATTAAATATATATATATATATATATATATATATACATATAACCGTATTTATCTCCTTTGATATAAAGTAGATTAGAGTTACACACCTTTTGAAAGACTGGAGATTTTCTGAATCACAAATCACCGAAATATTTCGTCTCTTACGTTGCAAAGTATTCACTGTCGTGTGGAATTAATATAGGATCTTACGAGGTATTTGACAATGGATTGATTTTTTGATTTTTGTTTTGCTCTTTTGCAGACATTGTTGAGGTTTGTTTTCTTGGTAGATACGAAATTCTGTTTTGAAGAAAGAAATTAAATGTTTTCAAAAAAGCAAGTTTTTGGCATGATATGACTTAAATAGAAATTGCCTGAAAATAGTTGAATAGCTTTGTGTATACTCTTTATTTAAAATATGATTTGAAAATGTTATTAATAAGCAAATAATACATACATACATATATATATATAGATATATATGTATATTAAAAGACACACACATATATATATATATATATATATATATATATATATATATATATATATAGAGAGAGAGAGAGAGAGAGAGAGAGAGAGAGAGAGATAGAGATAGATAGATAGATAGATAGATAGATAGATAGATAGATAGATATCCAAGCAAGCGTTGTTGAACATCACGAAACTTTTTTGTTTGTAAATCTTACTCATGAGGTTCCCAAACTGTCGAGCTATCCTTCTGGTTTCGGGTTGCAATCCGTAGAGTATTTCTCCGATTGTTATTAATTCGGCCATTTTTTTCATTCGTCCTTAACGATACTTATAACACATTAACTCCAGTCTTCTTATTTAAAAAAAACTAATCCTGAAAGCGACTAAGAAAGTCGAAAGCGCTCGAAAAAAATGGCAGAATTAAGAACGATCGGAGAAATACTCTACAGATTGCCACCTATTTTGCGACAGTTTGAGAACCTCACGATGAATATTTATAAACGAGAAAGTTCCGTGACGTTCAACAACGCTTGCTTGGTTAATTACTTACTACCTAATTATATATATATATATATATATATATATATATATATATATATATATATATATAGGCAGCATCTTCTGTTGCAGACAAGTATTGTTGAATATAAGAGACAACTTATGTCTGGATATCCTTTGGTAGATCCTTTCAATAGTCAAAATCAGGATCTTAGTTTCGGAGGGGAATTGGCTGATGAATTTGCCATAGTTTAGATTTGTATCCCAAGTACTTTACAACCCATCCGGGTCCATCTTCAGGAGAATGAGGATAATCAGGTACATACCATGTGTTAGTGTTATAGATGGGTTTGTCGGGAATTGTGTACTAAATACGAAACTATATTTAGAATTATAGACATGTAAGTATATTATTACTGATATTAAAGTTAATTCTGTTAATTAGGGTTTTTTGGTTTTTATATATAGGGTTTCTAATATATGGAGTTTTTGTTTGTTAGTACTATATTCTAAGATTTTTATATTTTCTACTATGAGTTTTCTGAATTCCGATCGGGGGCAAGAATGGTCGTTATGTGTGTGTGTGATTCTGTGTGTGAAACAGACAACAACAACAAAAACAATCAAATACAGGAAAGAATCATCAAAATGGATTTACTAAACACCAAACACCGTCCCCACTTACCCTCTAAGGACACTTATTCCCTTGCCTGTATTTGCAAAATAAAATGGGCCTCATTCCCGATGTTTTGTATCGGAAAAACGGCCACAGATATAAAATCCCGCATTAACGAACACAAATAGGACCTCAATCACAACAATACCACTAACGCATTAGTCATACACAGAAACACTTTTAACCACAATTTTGACTTTACAAACTGCACACTCTTCAAGACCAAATAGTCTCTACAACGCCACAACCGCATCGAAAGCGCTGTAATACTGCTCTCATCACGATCTAATGTAAACCTTGGATTCGAATCTTATTTCTTAAGCGAACATCTGGTAAAACCGCACTGAAACAATGCAATATATCTCGCCACTGCATTACAAACTCCAATCCCGGTTAAAGCACTTATTAATTTTATTACTTTTCATCCATGTTTGCATTTATTTTCTTTTTCCACCATTAACATTATTCTCCCCTTTTCCCATTTTCCCTTTCTGATTTTAACGTGTTTGTCGCACGGGATGCTTGATGTTTTTTATTATTATTAAATAGTTAAACACGTGCCAAAACATCCCGTTGTACGTTCTTTTTTTTTCCTATGTTTTGCCCTTATTAAATCAATTTAAAAGTATTCACTTTTTCTGAAGACGTTCGTTGATCCGAACGAAACCGGTCAAATCTGTCGTTTTTCATGATTTATTCCTGTAGAGAGAGAGAGAGAGAGAGAGAGAGAGAGAGAGAGAGAGAGAGAGAGAGAGAGAGAGAGAAATAAAGCGAGAGAAAGAGGGGGAAGGAAGACACAGAGATAAAGTTGAGACAAATAAATTTATAATATTATTTATTTCAGTTCAAAAAATTAACAATGATTAAGCGTACGCTTGCTTCCAAGACGATTTGGAATTTTTTTATTTTCTTATTTTCACTTTAGAATTCCACTATGTATCTTCTCTAGATATGTTTACAAAGATCGCAAATAGAAGTCAGACAAAATACGTGGGTGTCTATGTGTCTACAAAGAATGTTGGCTCCCTTAACCGGGTTAGAAAACTTAACAAACCTGCCAGTATCCTATATCTCCTCAAAGCCACCATTCGTTCATGCATTCAGTATTGTTGCCTGATCTCGGCTGGTGCGCCAACCACTAGTCTCTCCCTCTTAGGCAAGATCCAGTACTTGTCCCATCACCGCAATGTTGCATCCATATCTTGTTTTTATAATGGAATGTGCTCCGACGAACTTGCTGAACTGGTGCCCGTTCAACCTAAATATCCTCGACCAACCCGACAATCAGCAAAATATCACCTCATTCACTGTAGAGGTCGGACAGTTTTCTACGCTAACAGCTTATTTCCTCAACCTGCCTGCCCTTGGAATTCTCTCGCTGCTGCCTGTTTCCCTAACTGTACCAACACGTATAAATTTAAATGTAATATGGACAAACATCTCGCTGTACAACGCTCCACTTAGGATGTCCCTATAAATATGCCCCTTAATTCACAGTTTGGAGATAATATATATATATATATATATATATATATATATATATATATATATATATATATATATATAAAGGAGTAGACACATTATTATAAACCATTGTGACGAGGAATATTTTATATTCGAAAGCTCAGTTTAAAATAAATAAATGTTATTTATTTATTTCAACAAATTACATTGTTATGGTTTTTCAAAAAAATGTTTATATATATATATGTATTAGCACAGAAAAATTAGTACAACATTCGTACCGTCGGTTTCAAGCACGGAAGGACTTAGCCATCCGGCTCACTTCAGCTTCTGTTGTTATCTGTTTCGGAAATATAAAGTCACGTGTCACTCTCGTTTGGACGCGTTATTTGCTTAGAGTGTTATACATGTTTATTTAAATTTAGTGTAAGGAAGGTTTAATGAGGTTTGAAAAAAGGGGGAGGGTGAAAAGTAACAGTTGAGATTTAAACCGGAAGAGATTTAAAGAGATATAAAAAAGGTATACTATATATTGGGTATTTAGATCTGTATGGCTAGGTTTCCTTCCTCTTATCTAATTACTTTTCTGGTACCTAAGGTACTTAAGCTTTATTTTTTATTTATTTTTTAATGCAACTTTAATTCCTATATAATTTTATTGCTAGCTACCATATTGCAGAATCGTTCTTGGATGTAGTGTTTAGATAGTATTATTAGTATTATTTTTATATATATTTTTTATTATTGTTATAATTAATGTTATTTGATATGCAAATTACTATATCATACGGTAGTCTTAAGGGTAATATATTATTATTATTATTTTATCATTATTATTATTTATTTATGTATATATTAGTGATATTTTAAGCTGAATTATTTCGACACTTGATTAGTGAGGAAATGGTCGTATAATCAGTACCATTGGAGAGCCAGGAATATTATAACTGTGCTGTTTTTAAATCTCCGAAACAGTTACATGGTAAACAGCTGATGCTCCCCGTGTTAATATTAGACGCTTAAGGTCTCCTGTTTTTGTTTCACACTTAGATAATTACCCCCCCCCCCTTAAAAAAATTTTTTTTTTTTTACTTATATTTTTTCATTTATTAAATTTCCAACGAATGTTAAGTCTGCAATATCTTGGATTTAGTTAGTTTGTCTGAGAAATTTAAACTGCATTTTACATTTTTTTTTAATGACTCAAAGCTTCTTTAGACAATATATATATATATATATATATATATATATATATATATATATATATGTACGGAGTTTTCCTCTGGTATTTATTATTTTTGACAAAGGGAAGTTTCTTTTCCCGAAATATTAAATAAATACTTTTTATAATCATCCGGACATCACACAAACAGCTAACACCACACTTGCTGTTATGTAAGTTTTATGAAAAAATAAATAGTAAGTCACATTTCGAATTCGATTTATTGTTTTTGTTCCTCCCACCTTACATCTTACCCGGAATTTGCATTACCCACGGCCTTTTAAAAGCATACTATATATATATATATATATATATATATATATATATATATATATATATATATATATATAGAGAGAGAGAGAGAGAGAGAGAGAGAGAGTAGAGATAACTACATTAGGACGTGACCAACTATAATAATAATGTAAAGCAACGTAACAAATGCCGAAATCGCCTACAAAAACAATTACATAAAAATACATTAAATAGTTAAGTGATAAAAACCGTACATATTTCTAGGCGTCATAGTCCAGGGGTAAAACGACTGTAGACAGCCAAATCGAAGGTTCAATCCCTGTCTAAGTTAGCCATGCTGATGACGGCTGTGTAGGATTACTTTTATGCACGTATGATATATATATATATATATATATATATATATATATATATATATATATATATATATATATATATATATAATGAAGAAGAATCGAAAGGAATTAGAGAAGCAAAAGTCAAATCATAATTCAATTCAATTGCTCAGAGCAAGGTATATTCCGCAAAAAAGGCAATTTATTCAAGTTAAATTTTCCTTTTCAAAGATCAAAATCTTATCATCAGAGGAAGTCGCTGGGATAGATAAGTTGGCAAAGGCCAAGATTTAAAATTTGAAAAAATAAAATAAAAGTTGTAGGGGGAAGAAACACAGGGCAAAATTCTGCCCGAATGCAAGCAAATGTCCGATTGCTAAAAAGTCCGGTGTCGAAAAATCCAGCGGAGAGAATGAGATGTAGATAGGTAGGTCGTTAAAAGGTCCGAAAGGTTGTGAGAGAGGAATCAAAGTTAAATTCCAAGAAGCCACAACTTCAGGAGCGGCGAAAATAGAAAATCCAAAGGGTAAAATGTCCAATACCTGCTCTATCCTGGATATTGAGCTATATACTCTTCACAATAGGTTTCACTTTTCCTAAAAGTTCGCTTTTAGTACACCACTTTATATATATATATATATATATATATATATATATATATATATATATATATATATATATAAACGAGAGTGACACGACGTGACTTCACATTTCCGAAACAGATGACAATAGAAGCCTGAAGAGAGCCGGATGTCTAAGTCCTTCTGTGCTTGAAACCGACAGTACGAATGTTGTACTAATTTTTCTGTACCAAAATAAATAAATATTACGCTCTTAATTTTTAATTTTTAATTTTTAATCTCAATTAATCGAGCACTCTGCTGAGATTTGTCCTGCTATATCACAAAGAAGTTATATATATATATAAATATATATATATATATATATATATATATATATATATATATATGTAATAATTATTTACATGCGTATACGTTTCAGCATTGCGGAATCATCAGTGTTGATAAATGTTAAAGCCAGTCGCACGATTCGAACCCCTGAACAAGAATCACTTTTAACTTACCAATGAGGCTAGTTTCAACGGCAACGAGCCAGATGAAAAAAAAAACTTATTTATGCGTCAAGTGGGCGGACAACAATAGTCACCCGTTATTACAGTGTTCAACAGAAAAGAAACTTGCATGTATAGCTTAGATTTGAACGTTGCTATTATTACTCATTAAAAGGCCCAGCCGAAAGGGGGATACAGATAATTTTTTAATAATTTTTTTTAAAAATGATTATCTACATACGTTTACGTTTCATCCTTGCGGAATCATCAGCGTAGAGATAACTGTTTAAACCGGTCGCGCGAATCGAACCTCGATCTGAACAACGGCTGAATTATATAAGTTGGATTAATAGTGAATACTTATGAGAGACGAATGTGTAATTGTGATTACAATTGATAAAATACAACCACATATCACACTTTTTAGCGTAGATAAATGATGGATATGTGTACATTTATTGTACATGAAAAAGCAGGCGGAGACATTTGTGAAAACGATGGAACACGCGCGCAAACAGTTTTACATACACAGACACACAAGCAAAGAAGACACACACGCATGCACACAAGCCCTGTGAAGAAAGAAAGAAAGAAAGAAAAAATAGAAAAGAAAAGAAAATGAAAAGAAAAGAAAGAACGTAATGAAACACTCGTGTGCCCAGCCGTGCCTTTGCTTGGATCATTAACTCTCACTTACCAAGCTAAGCGCAATGCTAAAACGCTTCCGCACGTTTGAACAGAGTTTTAACCAGCCACGCGAATTTAGAGAGGGATAGAGGAGGGGAGGGTGGAGCAAAATATAAAAGAGACAGAAACTAAACGAGAGAGAGAGACTAAGAGAGGGGGGAGAGAGAGAGAAAGGCAGACAGACAGAAAGACAGACAGACAGACAGACACACAGACACACACACACACACACACATATATATATATATATATATATATATATATATATATATATATATATATATACATATATATAGAATTATAAAAAGAAAAACTATACACACATTAAGGTTGTACACATAATAACTTATTTCGACCCCTTTACTTAGGTCTCCTCAGATGTATAGACAACCACGTAAAAAAAAAGGGTTTTTTTGACGTGGTTGTCTATACATCTGAGGAGACCTAATTAAAGGGGTCGAAATAAGTTATTATGTGTACAACCTTAATGTGTGTATAGTTTTTCTTTTTATAATTCTGTTTTGCTCTGTTTAAATTACATTGAGCTCTGTTATTCAGATTCTCTACACAAAATTGAAATCTACACACTATATATATATATATATATATATATATATATATATATATATATATATATATATATTAACATAGTTCAGCCAAACAAGACAGGCCGCCACTGTAGACGTAAGGGGCTACTGAGAAAAATGGTAGAAGGTTTGGGGAGAGGGGGGTCAACCTAAATTGGGATCTGCGCAGCGAGATGTCTGTTTACATTAGTTTTAAATTTCTGCATGTCAGCACTGTCGGGGAAACAGTGGGCAGGGAGGGAGTTCCAGAGGCCAGCAGCACGAGGAAAGAAGCTATTTGAGTAGAAAGCTCTCTCTTGGACAAACTAATCGAAACACCTCCTGAATTTTGCATCAAATTTTAAACCCCTACAAACATTTAAGAAAATTACCAAAATATTGGTTTATTTTTTAAATTTATGGTTATTTTTGTCTTGAATTAATTTATTAAATTTGTTTTTTTATTTCTAGATAGTGCATATTAGTAAGCAAAATTTAAAGTACGGATCTATAAGATTTTTAAAGAGAGAAGATTGTTTGTGCCCGTATGGCAGGTGCTACTGTAACGGCAGTGGCTGAGATGGTGGCCATATCGAGAGGAACCGTCTCGAAGGTGATGATATCCTATGAAAAAGAAGGAAAAACATCCTCCTCTAAACAAAATTCTAGAAGAAAGCCGAAGGTGTCTAAAAGAGATCTTAGAGCCCTTGTGAGGATTGTAAAGAAAGAGCACAAAACCAGGGCAGCCAAAATTACAGCCGAGCTTAACAATCATCTGGATAATACCGTTTCAACAAAAAATATTTACCAAGAGCTTCACAAGGTTTAATTTCATGGGATGGTTTCAAGGTGTTTCCATTATTTTGTCCAACAGTTATATATATATTTGGAGAGAGGTGTCGTAGAAAGAGATAGATAGATAGATAGATAGATAGATAGATAGATAGATAGATAGATAGATAGATAAAGAAAGAGAGAGAGAGACAAGGAAGAGCATGGGGGGAAAAGAAAGAGCAAAATGTACTACGGAGAAGTAATTATGAATAAATAGAGGGTATAAGGCATTTAAAAGACCACCTGAAATTGCGCCTTAGAAATCAACCAGTCTCTTCATTCACATATAATACCGTCTGCCAATTTTTATTCGTGTAGAAACAAAGTATACGGGGATAATTTATATCAAATATCAGAGTTTAGTTCGAGAGAATAAGATAGATTTTATTTTTTACTAATGTTATGGTGGTCTACCCTATTGCGTCACGACATCAACTCTTCCAGACATTATAACTAGTCATGATGGTTGTAACACAGACAGAGTCGCTCTGCCCACTCCAGAAGAAATCTGACAACCCATTACTTCTGTAGTTTCTGTAAATACATACTCTTTTTTTAAACATAGTTCACCCTAAACAAGGCAGACCGCCACTGTAGACGTAAGGGGCTACTGAGAAAAAGAGTGAGGGTTTGGGGGATCATCTTAAATTGGGAGCTGTGCAACGAGATGTCTGTTTACATTAGTTTGAATTTCTGCATGTCAGTATCGTCAGGAAAACAGGGAGCAAGGAGTGAGTTCCAGACTCCAGCAGCACGAGGAAAGAAGGTTTTGGAGTAGAAAGCTCTTCAGCATCTGGAGACCACCACAGTGAATGGTTGGGATTTGGCAGATTGTCAGGTTGGTCTAGTGAATCTACGTCGAGGGGGCACCAGAGCAGTAAGTTCTATCGGAGCACACTCTTCTTGTTGTCCTAGTTCTTTTCAATCCTTTGAAAACATTTTTTACTATTTCCTAGAAAAGACTAAGTTAGTTTTAAATAAATAAATATTTATTTAAAAAAATATGTATGCGTTTTCTGACCTTCAAAACTTATTTATTCAAATTACTCAACGCTTACAAGGAAGAGCAATTTCTAATTTATTTCACCCGCGCCCACGATTTCCTCAAGGCTAAGACATTTAACGAAAACCACCTTTGCAATACCTATGGATATTTCTAGTGACAACATGTCACGAAAAAAAGGAAAGAAAACATTTTACTATTACCTGAAAAAGACTTTATATAGTCGAGACTAAGTTGATTTTAAATAAATAAATATTTATTAAAAAAAATATATATGCGTTGGCTGGGCTTCAAATCTTACTTATTAACACTTTTTTTTTAGTTTTTACTTAAAAAATGTTTTATTTTGAAATAAGGTAGATTTAATTTTCTCAAATTAAGTTATGAATGCGAATAGTAAAATTTAAACTGTAATAAGTTGAGTCAGTGAAAGAAAAGTCACAAACACAAAAAAATGCACGAAATCCTTTGTTTGACGAATCTTTTTAAGTATACACTTAAACAGTCATGGTGTACTTAGTGTGTCTGTTTGTACGTAAATAGAAATATGTGATTGATTGGCAAAAAAGAATAGGCAGAGTACACATTAGTAAGGCAGTAGTTTTGTACGATGTCAATATCAGAGATCGAATCTCAGGTAAGTCTAAATAATTTGATTTTAAACTGTATGTGTTTTATAAATTTAAATAAATTAACATAACATGACATAAAAACCTTGCATACATATTTTTCTTATCAAAGTGACTGTTTTTGATAATCCACAAACAAAGTAGGCAAAGAGTATTCGGTATTAGTTCAAAGTGAACTATTTTTTGCCTAAAAACATAATTCCTAATATTTACCCAATAAATACAGTATGTAAATACATTCATCGTAGTGTTTGTCGGTCTGTCACACTGAAGTTATTGATAAAATGTTTGTCGGTCTGTCATGCTTATGTGTAGATCAGCATTTTCGTCTGTCTGCTGGATTTTAATTTTGAGATAACATTTTGATTGCTAAACGCATTGAGTGGATGTATTGTAAAAATATTTATTCTTGTTTTATTCGTGGGTTCATTTTGTTGGTAGGATTTCCTCTTTCGATTTCCGCACTCTTTCACCTTTCCCGTAGCCATCTTGAAAAATCTAGGGTGCATCTAAAATTGAGTATACAGAAAGTAGAGAATAGAGAAAAGACCACGAAACGAAAGGAAAAACGAAAAAAAGTCGGAGAGAAACACCGGTGTGTCTCTGTGTGTGCGTGTGTAAGATAAAGAGAGAGATAAAGAGAGAGAGAGAGAGAGAAAGAGAGAGAGAGAGGGGGGATGGGAGGGTGAAAAGGGAAAGTGTCGGGGAAGGGGCGCGTGTCTCTGGTCAATGAAGCAATGTCATCAATTGGTCGAGCTAGTGTTCTCAACGTTCGCCAGATGGCGCTCTAATGGTTCGGAAACTGACCAATCACGCCACAGTAAATCTCTTAGAGTCTGAATTCCTCATTTCTCACGGCTTTGAACGCTGAGTAATTCACTTTAACCAATAATCAGCGGTAATCTATCACCTTTCACCGGCCTTTACGATCAATTTTACCTACTCTCTGACTAATGATGATGCGAACGTCGCAAAAAAAGATGCGTTGCTTTGAAGCGGGAATTATTAGACAGATAATCACGGCTCCCTCTGATATCTACAGCTGACATCGCGCATCAAAAACTGATGAATATATATATATATATATATATATATATATATATATATATATATATATATATATATATATATAGGAGAGTAGAAAGTGGACCTTGGGTTTATTTTCTGCAGCTCCGTAACTCTCGCTTCCCTTATTTTGTCCTTTAGTCCTCACATTCCATGAGCGATGTTTCTGACAAAGGGTTAAGAATTGCTGGTTACTGGATTAGAATCTATCCATATAACATTTATCATTGTCTAATTTTTTACCTTGAAGTATTTTTTTTACATCAAGTGGTTTCATGTCTTGTCTTGAGTGATTGCCATAAAAATGTTTTTATCCCTCTCCACTGATGAGGAAGAGATTAATACTATGCAATTGTACGTGTTATATTTCACTTTACGATGGGTATATATATATATATATATATATATATATATATATATATATATATATATATATATATATATGCTTGTGATGGGGCGATTAATCGGAATCGGGAATCAGGAATCGGAAAAATCGAAACTTTTTGGGGTATCGGAATTTGTATCGGAATCGAAAACAAATAGCATACTTTCTGATTCCAATAAAAAACAATCTTTTAATTTTATTTATGTTGTGTTTAAACTTTTCCATTGATGGTCGTACTAATGATGACATGATAAATATTTATTAATTTTAAACTACCAGTTAAACAAAAAATATAGATCATAATTACGGACATTGGTAAAAATGGCATCGACAAAAATAGCTTGGCAAAAATAACACAGACAAAAATGGCACAAGTGGATGAATAGTAAAAAAAATGATAGGACATGTGAAAAATATAGATGAAAAATCTCACAGTGAGTTTATCAAAATATAAGATATAGTACATGTGAAAAAAACATTAAGAAGTTTGTACAATTACAAAGTAAATTATATTTACATTTAAAGTAGATTAGTGTTATATTATGGATGGGTCCCTATATTTTTGGAAACGATTAAGTTAACAAGTATGAATTATGGCTAGGGTCAGTTGAGACAATAAGTGCGGGTTTAGCTTACATGCACTGGAGGGGATTGTTGTGAGTGAATCATTTTGTCAAACCATGACAAAGTGACAAATTCGGCACCGACACAGGGAATCTCGGGTCAGAGAAGGTCAGATATGGAACGATTGTTGAATGTCGTATCTGATTGGCCGACGCGAGGCAAGTGTCTGTTACGTCATGTTTACACTTTTATTGTCATTAAGGGTATGCGAGCACAACAGGGCAATGCATTTTACTGGTAGGAATTTTTCTTCAGCGAACCTCACACACTTCATCCACTCATGCATAGAGATTTATACTGTAGTGATGTGATAATGAAATGGTTTGGTTGATATGTAGTCATACCCTTAATGACAATAAAAGTGTAACAATTTGGGAATTTCCTTGCTTTTGTACATTTAGTGTATATGAATTTTCATCTTAACCCTATTAAGGGCATATGATTTCAGTATACTGGCATTTTTCATGGAATGTCACTACTTTTGTAAAGGCTATGCCTCAATACAATGGTCATTTTAAAGTTTTAAAAAAAAATTTCTGGAAAACTAAGGTATATGGTAAACTGAAATTAAAATGACCCTAGAACCTCTATCTCTGCCAAAAATCAGCTGAATCTATCAAATAGTTGATCAGATACAGGGTGGCACATACGTACGTACGTACGTACACACAGATAACATGATTTCATGATTGAACTTTCTGGATCTCTGGGTTGCCTTGACTAATGATGTTGAAATTCTACACACTTATAGAACCTATCAAATAAAAATTTTGTGCAAAGTTTTAACTAATTTGGTTTATTGGATTTTGAGTTATTATTGATCAAAGAAATGAGATTTCCAGCATAGGCCATTTTTGAAGTCTATTAAGGGATAGAGCGCTCTCGCGCCTCCATTGATTAATTTTTCTTCGGCGTAAAGTCTCAGAAAGCAAGAGGCCCCCTTCCTGGGGCTTACCCTTGATTTCTCTATGAAATACACAGATACGCGTGTGTTCAACTGAAGTTCCCCTTTAACGCTCAAACGTTGAGTTGTAAAGAAGTGAAAAACATTAATTTCCCTCTCCCCAATTGACCAGTTAACTATATTATTGTATATCTTTCTTGTAGTCTAAAGTTAAGGGCGACTAATAATGCAATCTTCTGCGTCTTTATCACTTAGGGAGTGACACTATCGATATAGTAGTATATTACAAAGAGAAACAAACGCTACAATCACCAATAAAAACAATTACATAAAAATAGATTAAATATTTAGATGATAAAAATCGCCCATATTTTCAGGCAAGTCGTCATAGGCAAGACGTAAAACGCCAGACTATAGACATTGATATCCAAGCTGTCCATGCTGATGACGGCTGTGAGCCAGAAACACTCGTCCATGGATTTCTTATATATATATATATATATATATATATATATATATATATATATATATATATATATATATATCTGTCGAAAATTTAAGATTACCTTTTGCCGAACTTTTTATTTACCTGTCAGTATTTACTATTCTGGTACTTAATCAGTTTTTCGTGAAATATTAATAAATCGTTTTGAGATTCGTTTTCTTTTCTCGTTTATTTCTGTTCACCCTTTCAACCTTCCGGCAACTACATCGCATTGCTACAGCCTCGGATTACAAACCCACACTTATATATATATATATATATATATATATATATATATATATATATATATATATATATATATATATATATATATGCAGCATCTTCTCTTGCAGGCAAGTATTCTTGAATATAAGAGACAACTCATGTCTAGATATTTTTTGGTAGATCCTTTCAATAGTCCGAATCAGGATCTTAGTTTCGGAGGAGAATTGGCTGATGAATTTGCCATAGTTTGGATTTGTCTCCCAAGTACTTTCAGACCCATCTGGGTCCATCTTCAGGGGAATGAGGTTAGTCAGATACAGTGGTAAAAGCTAGGTGTTAGTATTATAGAAAGTTTTTATGTAATAAGTACGAAACATATATAGTTTCGTACTTATTACATAATTCCCGCCAAAACCTTCTATAATACTAACAAATGGTCTGTACCTGATTAACCTCGTTACCCTGAAGATGGACACAGATGGGTCTGAAAGTAATTGGGAGACAAATCCAAACTATGGCAAATTCATCAGCCAATTCCCCTCCGAAACTAAGATCCTGATTCGGACTATTGAAAGGATCTACCAAAGGATAGCAAGACATGAGTTGTCTCTTATATTCAACAATATATATATATATATATATATATATATATATATATATATATATATATATATATATATATATATATATATATATATAATGGTAATAATCCAGGTGAAAAATATCCACAGGGTGGTAATCCAGAGAATTTTAACCGGGCTTATAAAAAGTGCTCAATATCAAAATAGAGCTTTATATATGATAATTTTATTTACACAGACATGTACAAATGTCTGTGTAAATGTACATGTCTGTGTAAATAAAATTATCATATATATATATATATATATATATATATATATATATATATATATATATATATGTATATTAAAAGAGTTCGAATGCAAAACGCGATAAATCCTATTTGTTTAAATTGAGACCTTAATCAATAAAATAACGAATATAAATTAAATATAGACTTCGAATATAAGTTTATTTTAATTAAAAGCGAACATAAATAATTTTGGTATCATATTATGTAAAAATTAATTTAAGTGCGTGGTCGAGTGTTGAAATGTAACCCTTTTTATAGTGCTAGGTTAGTAATTTTTTGAAATGGCGTTTATCGCGTTTAGTTTCCACTATCAAGCCTCTACCAAGGTTTCTCCTAGTCAGTAGCCTTGAAAACCTCTGCATATTAAAAACTCTTCTAAGCACTTGCACTCTTGTTTAAGCTGATCTTGAAGAAATCAACTTTCTTTCTCGTTCTCCTCCTCTATTTCATGTCTTAGGATCTTCCCCTTCTTTCTTCCCTCCCGTTATTATTATCATTCTCTTCATTTTACTCTTCGGGACCTAATCACGCCCGTAACCAACGTCGCTCACTGCGTCAAATCCTCTTGTCTCACGCCAACCGGGCATAAATAGCAGCCAGCGGTACTGACCATTGGCCGCACTAATTGCCGGCCTTCGCAAATGGCCCGGCAAACGCGCAAACGCCGAGACGCTCTGGCGTGCTGGAACAGCGATGGCTTAATTATCATCGCGACGTCGAAGTGAAAGACGAGTAGGAGAAGGGGATTTCAGAGAGTTTTCCATACTGTACCTTTCCACTGCTTACTCTTCGGCTGTTTTCCAGTTATCATTAAAGCCCGGAGGTAGTGGAACATTCCAAGTTTGACGGTCGGCTTTGACGTTGCATGCCAAACCCTGTAGATGTGTGTAAGTGTGTCCCTGTTCACTTATTTCCTCTATCAAGAGAAAGTTAGACAAGAGGTCGGTATTTAATATTAAGGATATCAATCTCCCCCAAAAGGGTTAGGGTTTAGATTTTTAATTTGATTATAAATGATAATACAATTTAACAAGCTCGCCAAAAAGTACAGTTGGCTTTGGGATGTCCTTTTGTAAAAAATGAAGTAATTCAAGTGGCAAGTCCATTAAATATTGCAAAACTAGATAAAATTCCTAATATTTTGCAAAGAAAAAACACGTCAATACTTTCATGCCTTAAAAAAAACTTGTATATTTACATGGAAATCTTATAAAGTTCACATTTTTTTTTCAAAAACACCTTAAAATTATTTTTGAGTCTGTTTAATTGGTTTTTGCGTTTGTTGTGTGTTATTCGAATTCTACCAACTTCAAATATATCTTTTAACATTATTTTATCAGTTTTTATACTGTTTTTATGATTTTGAAGACAAAGTTTTGTTACAATTTGACAAAAAAATACGTATATTGTTATTTAAACCTCATCAAATGTAGATTCACACAATTTCACTATAATAGCTTATGTTATAGAATTTATATTTGAAATATAAATATATATCATATTTATATATATATATATACATATATCTATATATCTATACATACATATATATATATAAATATATATATATATATATATATATATATATATATATATATATAAATATATATATATATATATATATATATATATATATATATATATATATTAGTACTTCATGTATCCACATAAAATATTATAAGGAGATATAATGTTTTATGTGTCCGTTTTCAGTATTTACTTCAACAGTGCTCGATACGTAAGTAGAGCTAGGTAGTAAACAATGAAAATATATATGGCAATCAAGCTACACAGAGGCTCCCGTGTTTCATCGCCGGGGGGAATCGTCAGGCTAAATGCATTTAGCCTGACGATTCCCCCCGGGGATGAAACACGGGAGCCTCTGTGTAGCTTGATTACCATATATATTTTCATTGTTTAGTATATATATATATATATATATATATATATATATAATATATAATATAAAAAGAGAGAGGGAGAGAGCGATTTTAAATAGATAGACAGACAGATAGATAGATAGATAGCGTTTGATTCGAATAAAATCGGGAGTGGCACAACACAACAAAACCACCCCAAAAAGAAAAAAGTAGGCCAATAAGACCATCCCACAATTTTTCTAAAAAAATAGACATTATTTACCAGTTTGTTGCCCGTGTATTAACCGGGACTTCTTACTTCTGAATTCTATAAATCTATAATTCTATTTTTATTTTATATTTTAATTTTAATTTCTATCATTTTCTAATTCCAAGTTATAAATAAAATAAAACATAGTAAAACATACGTATTTGTTGTTTAAATATATTTAAAGTGAGCGCACCCTCCACGTTATTGTTGTAAAACCCTATAATACAAAAATCAAAAAACACTAATGTATAACAAATAATAAAGATAGTTTATCTTAACCCCTTGTTGCAGTTTCATAGTATTTAGCCATTTTATATATTCGGAAGAAGCTAAATGTTGGAAAATTCTCTCTGAATCAATGTCTTATACGTATGGTTTTAATTTTATTAAAATCAAATATACGTATTTTAAGTTTTAAGGGTGTTCTGTCCTAATGAGTCACTTAGAGGTGGGGCCACGTAGATATTCGGTATATAGATGGTAACGTAGATATTCACGACATCCGGGACCACTTCCATTGTCTTCCCCGGAGAATTTGATACATATGATATAAATTTCATCAAAATATGATATATTTCAAGTTTAAAGGAGGTTCAGTCCCCATAGCTGTCTTGGGTTAGGTGAGAGATTCAGGACCACTTCCATTCTTTTCCCCGAAGAATTTGATACATATGATATAAATTTCATCAAAATATGATAGATTTGAAGTTTTAAAGGAGGGTCAGCCCTCATATCTTTCTTAGGTTAAGAAGACATTTAGACGTTCTAGACCACTTTTAGGAATCATGTCAACTAGACCGATACCACACGATCCTCCCCCAAAAGAAGAAGGTAATTCTGGGAGGATGGTATTATGAGGAACGAACATTTACTATACTGCCCCACAAAAGACGGAGATAATGACTGGGACAAAGCTATCATGACGAATGAAAATATATTACACTAATTTCCAAAAGAACCCTTCTGTGTATACATGTGTATGTATGTGTATGAGCGTACATATTGTGTATACGTATCTCTCACTCTCACTCTCACTCTCACTCTCTCTCTCTCTCTTTCTCTCTCTCTCTCTATCTATCTATCTATCTATCTATCTATCTATCTATCTATATATATATATATATATATATATATATATATATATATATTTAAAATAAATTACTTTCTAATATTCATACATCAGGCTGTCTGAAGATGTCGGCTTCCTGAGTTAAAATGCACCAACCATTGATGTTCCTGTTGTTTCCCTTTCCCTTTGCACAATGCAATCATGTTCTGCAAAGCTAAAAGCAAAAACAACATTATTCCTCTACAAAATACAAAACCAAACACCATGAATAAATACTTGAAGATATATAGAACTTGAAGCATAAGAACCTTAACTAAAATTATCTGATTCTGCATTTAATAACCCGAAAAGGGTTGATATACCGTAAAACAAAACACTAAACAATCTAATATTACTTGCCCCTGTACGAATTCACTTCCTCCTTTCCACCCAGCCAAAACTTTCTGCGAGAATCGAATGTATTCGTCTTTTCAGTATACTTACTCAAGTCTGAGAAAGCTAGCTTTGGAATAAACTC
Organism: Sepiola atlantica; assembly: GCA_963556195.1. Lineage (NCBI taxonomy): Eukaryota > Metazoa > Mollusca > Cephalopoda > Sepiida > Sepiolidae > Sepiola > Sepiola atlantica. The sequence continues at coordinate 19,189,343 of OY744552.1, read as the reverse complement.
GCAGCTAAAACATGTATGCACATATGTAGCCAACATGATTGTATAAATACAAAAATTACACTCCTACGTATATATATATATATATATATATATATATATATATATATATATATATATATATTTATATCTATATTTATATATGTTATACATTTCTTTAGGTTCTCACATAACTCGGGATAAAAGCTCAATAGTGTACTAGAGCTCAAGATATAATATAATAATGTGATACATTTTTGAATTTGTTTTAGAAACATTTGTATTTATAGTTTTTCCTTCTAATTTAAAACATACAGTCTCTTCATGACGAAGTCAAGATGTTTTCAAAATGTTTCTTTAGTTAATTTTTTCAGTCAAATCAAGCATGACACATTTTATTTGATGGAAACAATACACTGAAAAAGTTTTTTGGAAAAATTACTGAGTTTGTTATCACGAGACAGTATAGTTTAACATTAGCAGAAACAATTGTATTAACTAAAATGTTTTAAAAAGAAATTCGAAACATTTTAAAATTATATATATGACTTTGATAAATCTACTTTAATCAAGATAATACATACTAAATCAACACGTCGACTAATTGAATCTGCACTCATAGCCCTTTCCACGAATAAAATTAAACAGAGAATGGGCTTCTACTTTATCTCCCCTAACCTATCAAAAGCTATTATTCATGAAAACAAAATATATCTAGACACCGGTTGATTCCCTGAGTTTTGAATTATTCTTCCTTTGGACCCCCTTTCTACTCTTTATTCTTTTCTTTTCTTTCCCGTTACTATTTTTTTTTGTTTTTTGCTATGTATTTATCTTTGACTCTATACATATTTACATATCTTCCCTCTCTACATGAACCCTACCACTATATATATTTCCCATAATTTATAGACTTTCTCGTCTTTTGTCATTTTTTGAATTTTTTTTCGTTCGCTCTTGACAAAGCCCATATAACATTTGGGCGAAACGTTGAGCATTTTAGGTCTTCCGCTTATTCCCTTTTAATTTCATACCGTCGGACATTGAGATTTTTAAAATTATGTACACTTAATCACACTTGGTCACAAGATTGCTAAAATGGCAGACATATGCAATGGTTTTTCTTAGCTCTTTCTTGGATATTGATATTTTGATTAACACAAAAATTGACATAAAACACCCAAATATTTCTTTCTTTACAGTAGTTTTTGTCACCTCAAGTAAACAGAAAAGGTGATGACTTAGGAAAATTAACAAGTTAGACTAACGTATTTGTGACTTGATTTAGTGACTCAAAGATTTAGTGATTCAAACAGTTAGTGACTCAAAGATTTAGTGACTTAATAACTAAACTTTTATCGCTTGATTTAAAATTTTAAAATTTTCTTTTTGAAATAAAGTTGGACATTTTTTTTTAAATTTTGAAATTAAAAAAATATCTATTTGTCACTTGAAATAAATGCAAAGAATTACTACAATTAGGAAAAGTAAAAGAATAGACGTTGGGACAAAATGGTGTTGACAATGAGAGAGAGTTAACTATTAGAATCTAAGTCAATTATGGCAAATAAATAAATAGAAAAAACAATACAAAATATATTTATTTATGTAATTTATTAAAATAATATTTTTAGAATATTATCAAAAAAGGCATAATTCTTTTCTGGATAGCCCTACTACATGATTCAGTACTGCCCACAAAGACAAAGTCACAAATGACAATATTCTATTAGTTAATTTAGAGTTTTACTTAAATAACTGAAGTTATTAAAAACAGGTTTACAAGCAAAATAAATAATGGGGTTGTTTAGAACTTATACATCTATATATATTTATATATCTAAAATTCCAAATATTCTTATTATTATTTAATTCTTCTATTTGTGGTTGTTTTGTTCTTCTTTTAAACACAATTTATTCTGTTTCTTTTCAATTATTAGAGATTCAATTATTAATATGTTAAGAATGATCAAAAATAAAAAATATTTCTTCTATTTAAACATCATATTTTTTAAATAATAAAATACAAATGTACTTATTAGTTATATTTAATAATTTCAGGGTTTTTTCTTTTTTAAAATACTAATTCCAATTCAAATAAATTTATTTTCAAAAAAATTCAAAATAAGATAAAAATATGTTGAATATTTTAAATTCATATATTAATAGATTCAGAAAAACTGATTTTCAGAATAAATTTTAGAATAATAAGAATAAATTTCAATTTTTGAGTTTCAAATAATAAAATACAAATGTACTTATTATTTATATTTAATAATTTCAGGGGTTTTTCTTTTTTAAAATACTAATACCATATTCCAATTCAAATAAATTTATTTTCAAAAAAATTCAAAATAAGATTAAAAATATGTTGAATATTTTAAATTCACATATTAATAGATTAACTAGTTTTCAGAATAAATTTTAGAATAATAAGAATAAATTTCAATTTTTGAGTTTCAAATAAGTTCAAATTATTTATAATTATCTTAGAATAAATTAAAATATCATTCTTCTATTCATTTAAAACTCATTTTCATTATATCTATTAAATTGTTTAAGATAAAATTTGCTTATGTTTGAAAGTCTAAAGTTTATCTAAAATAACAACTATATGTACGTGTCAAAAAACTTTTAGAAGGAAAAATGTTTTCACTATGCTAAAAAACACAGAAATTCAGTAAATTTGAAATTTCAAGAAATCTTTTTTGCTAATCTTTCGAAATATAAATATCACATTTTTGAAACTATTTTAAAGACACAGAATCAAAAAAATGTACGTACATTAAACAATTATGCAAGAAATGTCCGAGCGGTCAGAATAGCAACAATTAGTTTGCCGACAGAAAACTACGTATGAAATATTATAATTGCTATCATATTTCATTTTATTAATTTCATCTAGTATTTTTTAATTTTACTTTCTATATGAAAGTATGGATTTGTAACAGAACATTATTAGAAAATCATCTGTCAGATGATTTTTTGAATAGTTTTCCGTAATTTATTGATAGTTTTATTAGTATAAATATTAACAGTTAATCTATTTTTATTAAATAATTACGTTCACCATTTTAATTGGTGTCAATAAGATTTTATTTCCCTATCTGATTTTAAAATAATATTAAAATTCTTTAAATATCGACGAATATGTTTTTAGATTTAACCTTTCTATTATGCTTTAATTAAACAAAATATAAACTTTAATTATGAAAATTACATTATATTTTTCCATAGTGAAACTGGAAACTGAATGATTGTCTGTAAGTAAATCTTCGATGACGTCGCATAGTGGATAGTGTGTGGCGGTGAACATCCCGTGTGTTTAATTTTTTTTATTATACTTTTGCCCTACCATACATTTGAAATGAATTGTTCGCAAAATTTAGATCATTTTTCAAAATAATTTTTTCTGAATGTTCCTGTTTTTCAATTTTTCCAATTGTGTTTTGTTTTCAAGATTAAAAACAATGAATTTCTTACGCTTCTGAGTACACATTCATGTGTCAACGACAAGACAATTATCATTTTGAACTTATTTAAAAAATGTTTTTCAACTTAAATATTTAACGACATCGTGTAGCACATGGTGTCTTAAAAATAACAAAAACATTTTCGCGCGTGCGGCTCTAATATTAAGGAACCATATATATTCTAAAATATTTCCTTTTTCATTTCTTTTTTTTGGGGGGGGGGTACCTCCTTTATACAACCATATCCACCTCAAACATTTGTTTCTAAATATTATTTTTTTGGGGGGAGGGGGTGCTTTTAATACATGAATTTGCTAAGAATTCTTAAGCAAGTTAAAAGGACTTTCTATTTGATAGTTTAAATACTTTCAAATTCCTTTCAAATGTCGAACACGAAGTAATAAATTTATTATTTCAATCATTAACAAAATAATAAAATGGCTGACATGTTTACGAAGAAACTGAAATGCATTATGATGGATTTAATCTCGTGATAGGATTTTAATTTACCACTTTTTTTATTAATATAATAATTGAAAAAGATAGCACTTTTGTAGTTTAACGACCGGGTTGAAACAATAGCACTATTTAGAAAGCCATTCTTAACAGGAAGAGGGGGAGTTGCTACCGATTCTGTACTTTCACCTCAAAATTTAATAAATAAAAGATATCGTAAAAAGTTAATTTTAGTTTAAAATCTTATCTAAAAAATAACCCTGTCCGTAAACTCATAAGAACCAACAACATAATACAAGAAGTGTTCATTTTTGGTTGAGGGGGGAGGGTAGCACCGTATTTACATTTATATCTCCTGCAATAACGGTTCTAAATTCCATTTTCATAATTACCGAATTTTCCTACTTTGAAAAAATTGACGAATTTTCCGTTGCCGAATTTTCCTTTGCCGAATTTTCCGTTGCAGCAAGGTAAACACAAAGTCGGTTTTTAATGTGTGGAAAATCCATATCTTTGAAAAGGGGATCTCTGGGTTGTAACAAACATGAACATTGCCTTAGTCTAGAAGGATTTCTCCTTCACTGACCGAGAACAGAAAAGATGAAGTGTAGTATCAGAACAGATACTACACTTTGCAATATTTATTTGCACAAAAAATACAAAATTCTACAAAGATTGATACTACATTTTGCTCCTAGTCAAAATTCCAAGAAAGTATGTAACCGTTCTAGTTAAATATTTTGGGTTGCCACCTGGACTTAAGGTTATTGATAGAGTTAAGTGATTTGGTGGGAGACTGTTTCCACATGGACTTAGGTTTAGTTGCAGGATTAATGGATTTTTTTTATCGCCTCCCCCCTAAAAAAGCAACTAAATACCCCTTTGCAAAAAATATGATTATATGTTCTTAAAACGCTATCCCGATAGCGATCAGCCAGAAATGGGTGATAATTTTACGTTAAATTTATATGCAAAACTCTGAATTCTGAAATAAATGTTTTTTTTCCGAACACGTAATCGCCCAAAAAAGGATACTCACATTTTTGTTATGGGGAGGGGGCTGATGGTATCTATTTATAAATTTATCAACAATTGTTTAAATATAACATGTTCAAATATTCTTTAAAGACTTCCAGTGCGATATAAAAATGAATATGTATACTTTAGAAAGTATTATTTATTTAGCGCAATAATTATCTAAATATATTTTTTCTGAATTTTCCACAAAAAGCATATATAAAAAGCCCACCGTTTCAATTTCATAAGGAACATCTTTGCTTTCACCGCTAGAAAAACAATACGAAACTAATAGAAAAAAAAGATACAAATATTTGGGGGTTAACATCTTCAACATACTCAAAAAGTAATATCTTCAATATAACCATTTTTTTCATTTTCTTCATTAATAAAGAGAATTTTTAATTTGGCATTTTTTTATTACTTTCTTTCATGTAAAAGTGTGGCTTCAGTTTTCAGTTTGGCCTTTTTTGGCCTTTTTTCCTGAAAAATTTAGCTTAAAAAATCAATTATTACTTTTTTTATTTATTTATTTTACTAAAAGTAACACAGCTCAGTTTATATGCCCCAATCTATTTAATACTAACGTATTTAGAATCAGCTCATCGAGTTCTATCTTTCTATTGTTCCATCTTTTAATTATATTTATAATTTAAAAAGTTATGTCGAGTTAAAGGGCATGAGGAGCGTTACTCAATTGCCATTTTTGGCAGTTTAAGCTGCTCAACCCTTCCATATCTTAAACTCTTTTCAAGATATCTATATTTTTAGATTGCTTGTGCTGTTTGCTACATTTTGTGTATCAAAAATAAATATTTGTTTTAAATTAAAAAAATTATGGTTATTCAATGTCAATGGGGGGGGGGCGTTATCCTACACGCTGATGACCACACATATTTTGAATAACTTTTTTTTCTACTGGACCAAATGTTAATTTCTTTATGTTCAAAAAAGGCTTGGGACACGTCGATTCTAGTGCAAAAAACTGCATCAAGTTTGGATGAAAATTGAATTAATGACAAGCCCAAGAATTGATCACGATTGGGTAAATGTTGACCTTAAGCATATCATTCACACACCGCCGTGTATGAATGATATATATATATATATTTCTTTTCATTCAATACGTTTTTTTAATAACAATTCTCATATTTTTCAAATATTTGAACTTTGGTTTTTTCGAAAGCCAACTTATCCATCTGTATTTCTCCTCTGATGATAAGATTTCGATCTTTGAAAAGCCTTGGCTTAAGGAAAGAAAAATACACACTAGTTTATTACTGATTACACCTTGCATTGAACAATTGAAATTTGAAATAAATTTAGACAATCGTCGCATATTTATCACTTTTTTTCTTCTCTCTCTCTCTCTCTCTCTCTCTCTCTCTCTCTCTCTCTATATATATATATATATATATATATATATATATATATATATATATATGTATATATATATATTAATGATTTTAGAATGTTTTCAATTTGTTTTAAAACCATTTTAATTCATACAATGGGAGTGGGAAGACTCGTATAAAGGTGTGTAATTGGACAGAGACCTAATCTATTCTTTAATATCTATCTATCTATCTATCTATCTATCTATCTATCTATCTATCTATCTATCCCTCTCTCTCTATCTCTCTCTCTCTCTCTCTCTCTCTCTATATATATATATATATATATATATATATATATATATATATATATATATATATATATATATAAACAATATATAAGGTCTGTCGTATTCTAGACGAGGTCTCTGCCCAATTTTATGCTTTCTTTCCTTGAGCTGCACCTACTCCCGCCAGTCCTTTCCATTCCTCAAATTCTGTATCAAAGACCCAGCCACATCCTTACCCCACTTTCATCGACACCGAGGAGACCCTAGCCCTTAATCAATTTGCAGCTAAACACCATGTTTGAACAACCGATCCGGTTCGAGCAGATGTACAATTTGTCTTGGCGTCTCCTTCGGGCGCCATATTGCTTTTTCTTGTTCGTCTCCCCTCTATTTCTGATTTTGCCCCTTCACCAATGTCTTCGCCCCGTTTTCCCCCGCTCTTATTTTCACTCGACCCTCTTCCGTTTGCCCTATCCCCACAACTTCCGTCTCTAAACCAACAGAAAAGACACACACCAACCCTCAACCGCCCTTCATTTAGCCGACAGTCTTTCTCTTGGCCCGCACCACCAAGACTGTAAGTTGCGACGACCTTTGTGGCCCTTCTTCGAAATCTTTCCCGCGGAAATGAAAATTTCTATTTTTCCCCGGGTTCAGCGACGGAAACAGTTTTTTTTTCTCAGTTTGGGGGAAAGCGAGTGCATTAATTACGTGCGCACAAATATACGCACATACGTGCACATACATATGGATGTACTTACGGAGAAACAAGTATACACTTATGAATTTTTAATGAATATAAGCAAACATTTATTCATGAAAATACAATTTCAACATCACGATCTATCTATCACTGTATCTTTCTTTATATATATATTCCAGCTCTAGACCGAAAACTTAAAAAGAACTTAGAAAAGATCAAGTAATGAAATCTGTATTCAAGACAAAATGCTGCCAATATATGTATATGTTTTTGCTTTTCAAGGATGTGAAATATGAGAATAAGGAATTGTAAAGATACAATATTTTGTTTTACTTTATATAAAAGTTAAATGTTGCCGATAATATTTACAACTACATTATCGGCTTTCCCTATCCTCTGACGAGAAGAGTTTATCTTTGAAAATCCATGGATTAAGGATATGAGGCTCCTTGCTATGAACTTTTGATGTTTTAAGTAATATTGTATCTTTACAATTCTTTATTCTCATCTTTCACCTCTTATATTAATTGCTCTATTAAATATATTGAGCTTTACACTATCACGATATATTATTATTATAAAACGATAATTCAATTATCGTTATTTAATTCAACATTTAAATATTATATATATATATATATATATATATATATATATTCAAACCATGCAGTCGACGGATCAGTTGACTAGCGACACTGATAAGTCTTGTCTATGGATATATATATATATATATATATATATATATATATATATATATATATATTATGATTATTATTAATATATTTATCGACGTCATTTAAATATTTAACAGATATAGATTCACCCAAAAGAGTCGACAAAGAATCATCAAGTAGCCGGCAGCAGTCCGACCACAGTGATCTCAGTTAAAAACAACAGTCAGCCCCTCCCCCACGAGTATCAAACACATTTCTAAATAGAAAATATTCCCAGTAAAGATCCAAATGCTAATTAGGAAAATTCATATTAAGAGCTATTAATTATTAATTAATAATCTGGGTTATGAGAAAACTTAATTTAGTATATTTTTTATTTAAAACAAACTAATAAAACACAACGGTCAATCATCAGAGCCAGTCCCCTTTAAAACTCTGGGTCCGAACCAAAAAAAGAAATCAAGAACTGCGATGCTATTATATACACACACACACACATACATATATATATATATATATATATATATATATATATATATATATATATATATATATATTCTTCTCAAAGACTATACACTTCTAAACTAAACCAGCCACTAGACTAATTTACCTCACAATACAAGAGATTGGGAAAATCAGTAAAAACAAATATTAGAAAGAGTAAATGAACAGAAAAAAACATTTTACAAACTAAATCAGTGGGCAAACACACTGAAACTATAACTATGGTTTTGTAACATCGCAAACAAAAGTAACTGCTCTTTCATCCAATTTCACCCTCATCAATTATTACCCCTTCATAATTAAATAACACTTTTCGAAAATTCTATTGATTTTGCCACTATCTTCTCTGATATTTCTCAAGACGAAATCAATATCATTAGAAAATGTAGAAATACAGTGCTAATCTGTAAACAAGAATAATAGACAAAAAGTAATCAATTGGGATCTTTTGATGTCTCTATGGGATCTCTGGACTCAGCCGAAGTAACCGACCTAGTTGGTATCTACATATAATACAACCTTACTAAAGACATTAACATAGAAGACATAGAATTATATAGGGATGATGGCTTATTAGTGATAAAAACTCAAATGGGAAAAAGTGTAAAAGAATGAACAAAATTATCCTCAGAAGATTACATCTTAAAGTTGAAATAACATCAAATATTAAACTAGTTAATTTCTTAGAGTAACACTTAACTTAAATAAAGAAACATATAAACTCTATACTTAATATAATGCCAATCAAATTTATGTCAACCCACTCTCTAACCATCCAAAAACTATAATCAAACATATCCCCAAATTAATCGAAAAGAGAATCAGCAATAACTCCTCTAATAAAGCAATCTTAAACACTCATCAGGTCTTTTACAATAAAGCACCAAAAGAGAGCTGATACAAAAACACCCAATTTAAATATACCACACTTACAGCGCCCAATAACAAACACAAAAATATAACTAGAAAATAATCTGGTTTACACCCCCATTTAATCACATGGGAAAGACTAAACTTGTTAAGCGATTCCTAGACTTAATCAACCTACTCTTCCCTTCTAATAATATGCTACATAAAGTCTTTAATAAAAACACTCTTAATTTAAGATACAGTTGCGACGAAAATTTAGAAAAAATAATAAAAAACAGCAATAACGTTCTAAATGGCAACAAAAATACTGAAAGAAAAACAACAAAAACTAAGGCTTGACACTGCAGACACAAAAAAGAATGCCCCTTACAACAAAATTGCCAAATATCCCAAATAGTATACCAGGCTATAATAAGAACCAAAGAAAACCAAACTCTGAAAAATACTATATAGGTATGGCTGGTAATACTTTCAAAGAAAGATATACCGGTCATAAATGATTATTTAATAATTGTGTCTACCAAAAATGAACTTCACTCTATATATACTACTGGGAACTAAACCTCAATAATCAATCACCAACTTGACTTGAAACACTATTTGAAAAACCAGTACCTGCAGTTCCTTGACCTCTCCATGTTACATATGTCTAACTGAAAAACTTTAGATAGTTATATTTAATGATAGGGGTAAACTCCTCAACAAACAAAAAACAAGAGACCTCAATTAACTGTAGACACAATAGATCACACCTTCTCAGTGATTCACATATAAACTCTCAAACCAATAATACCATATGAAAACAGAATAAAAACTAAAAAGAACATCTATCAATCTATCTATCTATCTATCTATTTATCTATCTATCTATCTATCTATCTATCTATCTATCTATCTATCTATCTATCTATCTATCTATTTATCTATCTATCTATCTATCTATCTATCTATCTATCTATCTATCTATTTATCTATCTATCTATCTATCTATCTATCTATCTATCTATCTATCTATCTATCTATCTATCATTTCTCGCCATTTCTAATTCCTCGTCTTACTTTCTTTCTTTTTATTGTTATTGCATTTTATATTTCATATTTTATATCTTATATTTTTACTTTATATTATTTTGGATTTTGATTTTTAACCAACCACGTGATTTTCAAAATTTTAATTTTAAATTTATTTTCTTTTTTCTCCATTTCATTCTTTTCAAATATGATCTAAGGTTAAGATCGGATTTTAAATCTTTCTGATAGGATCTCGGTTTATAAAAGCTGTTGATCAATAACATCGACATGCCAGTGTCGCACATTTTGTACATGTCTGTGTAAATAAAAATAATAATATATATATATATATATATATATATAGTACGTCAGGGTATGTTAAAAAGAAATAAATAAAGTGCTCGATTGTAAGGTTGAGAGCTAAAATAACATTTATTTATTTAAAACTATAAGTTACATGTGTCAGAGACGTACCACGGTTTCATCGAGATGGACTGACCTTTTATCATTTAAAACGCCTTTATATTTCATTCCAATCATCAGCAACTAACTAAACGAAAACAATACGAACAATAGAGTCAAAACAATCACCGTTAATCCGGTGTATTCGTTCAAACGCTCCTTTTTAGAGAAAGTGCCGAGTCAAATAAAGGCGGACTACGTATTTATATTATATATAACAAGATATATATATATATATATATATATATATATATATATATATATATATGTATATATATAAAAAAAGACACCTTCAAATTTTCTCCTCTATTCATAAAAGTGAATCTGTGTATGTATTCTCTCCCGTGCGAATATATATATATATATATATATATATATATATATATATGTGTGTGTTTTTCGTTCAAGTTTTAAGTATTGCATGGAAAGTTAATAAAATTGAAATGAAAGCCAAATTAGCAATACAAGATTAATTTATTATTATTTTTTTTTTTTTCTTACATTAATCCTATCGATTACGGAATAAAATTCCTTCTTCAGGGGTGACCAGTATTGAGTCATTTTTTTTTTTTTTTTTCTTTTTTCATCAAAAAACAAGAATAAAGAAACTTATTTCATTGTTAATTTGATAAACGTCTTTGATGGTACGACGTCATCGCCTGGATGTTATATATATATATATATATATATATATATATATATACTAGCGGAATCTGTTGCCCGGCGTTGTTAAGGAGAAAGTACTACCTATTGCATGACGTCCAATAAAAAAGGAAAACGCCTATTGTTTATAAGAACGGCTGTTTTGTGGAAATTAAACTGTGTTTATTAGTTCCCGGTGTCGGTGAGTCTAGTGACAGTACAGAATTGTAAGGGAGAACAGTTTTTGCTACCCCCTATATGGAGTTGGTTTGGCGGAGAGTCGTGGATGGCGGGCCAAATGTAATATTTAGTGTTAGCTGGGGAAAAAAGAATAACAAATTTACTAAAACACGCTCAAGTGAATAAGTGTAATACAATGGTGAGTTTAGTAGCCTGTGATGCATGTGCTTATTTTCCTATTCTCCGAGAAGGTACAGGGGAAAATCGTCTCTACTTTATATATTAGAATATATATATATATATATATATATATATATATATATATATATATATATATATATATATATATATAGAGAGAGAGAGAGAGAGAGAGAGAGAGATAGAACCTATCGATTATTCATTTTATGTAAGAGTGAGTGAGTATGTGTATATGCACACACTGCACTTATGTACATACATCTGTGTTTATGTATTTTCCTAAGTTGATAGGCTTGCCCTTAAGATTTTAATGGAAAGATGCAGTCAAGTGTAAAAACTCACGCACGGCCAAGGGTTTGCGTAAATTTTCTAATATCAGCGACACGCGCGAGATGCAGCCCGTGGAAAAGGATGGCCAAGTCGGAGAGGCTGGTGGCGTGGGACGGCGGTAGGCGCTTAGAAATGAGGTTTTCGGGAAATTAAAGATGTTTTCGGAAGAACAAAAACGCTATTGAAACTTGATTTGAGTTGAATAACAAAAGCAGATGTAAGTGTGAAGAACATACACATACATTTTATATAGCTATATATATATATATATATATATATGTATATATATATATATATATATATATATAGATATATATATATATATAGATATAGATATAGATATATATATTTATATACATATATATGTACGCTTGAACTTGAGTTGAGCACAATTCTGAAGGAGGGTAGAGTTCCCGAAATATTATATCATACAGAGTTTCCACCAGACCATCAGGTATTAGATAACATTGTACAATTGTGTAGATAAACAGATATGTGTGTGTTTGTGAAAAAATATATATATATGTGTATGTATACATTGTATACAGGGTGAAACTATTTAATTTGTTCCACCATTATATGTCTTATTTGCTCCAACTTGTGTCTATCCGTAACACCTCTGCATTGTATTGCCTTCTAAGTATCACATCTCTCTCTCTCTCTCTCTCTTCTCTCTCTCTCTCTCTCTCTCTCTCTCTCTCTCTCTCTCTCTCTATATATATATATATATATATATATATATATATATATGTGTGTGTGTGTTTACATATATATATATATATATATATATATATACATATATATATATATATATATGTATATATATATAAGTAGATAGATATATAGATAGATAGAGATTTAAAGATAGAGAAGAAGGATTACAAGTATACAGACTTATATATATATATATATATATATATAAGTATATATATATATATGTATAAGTATATATATATATATATATATATATATATATATATATATATATATATATATATATATATATATATGTAGTTTCAAGATTGTTACCTGGTGATACCAGATCAGGCTGCCCTGTGGCTCCCTGAGACGAAATTCACCTACATTGACGTTTTTTTTTTGTTTGTAAAACTTAATTATGTTCTACAAAACCAAAAACAAAAACAACAGCCCCTCTCCCTTTCTCCCTCCCCTTTTTTATTTTTATTTTTCCTACCCTACTCCCGGTCCTGGATATGACCTTAAACTACATCCGATGGTGAGATCCGGCTTACGGACTTTGGGGAATGTGGAGCCTCCTCTTAATAACCATTGCTCCCAGGTCCACCCTGACCCGGAGTGGTAGTAC